>CM034154.1:37499157-37911066 GCA_019776745.2 Taxus chinensis | reverse complement strand
CAACCTCAGATGGTGAATATCGGTAAATGTTGTTCTCCTGAAGAGAAGGTAAAATTCACTTCGCTTTTGAAGAAATACATCGATGTGATCCCCTGGTCTTATGCGGATTTGAAATCTTTCAAGCCCAAAGACGTACAGCACAGTATCCCTTTGAAACCTGATGTGAAGCCGTATAGACAGAAGCAAAGACATTACAATCTGAAGATTTTAGGGACTATCCTGGCAGAAATTCAGAAGATGTTAGATGCTAGAATTATTTTCCCAATCCATCACTCCACCTGGATTGCTAACATTGTTCCTGTCAGGAAGAAGAATGGCAAGATCCGGATTTGTGTTGACTTCCGGAACTTAAATCAGTCCTCGCTGAAGGATAACTATCCCTTGCCTATCATGGACCAGGTATTACAAACTGTTACTAGATCGGAAATGTTATCCATGCTCGATGGATTTTCAGAATATAATCAAGTCGAGGTAACCACAGAAGATCAACACAAGATAGCTTTCACGACCCCATGGGGTACCTTTGCTTACAGGAGGATGCCATTCGGCTTGATCAACGCCAGAGCTACTTTTCAGAGAGCTATGGACCTAGCATTCAGAGATCTAATGGGCAAGGTCATAGTCATGTATTTGTATGACTTGACCGTCTTTTCTAAAAAACGGAGTGATCATTATGATCATTTAGAACAAGTACTTCTAAGATGTAGACGTCATGGGATTTCGTTGAATCCTAAGAAGTCCATGTTTGGGGTGACAGAAGGAAAGCTGCTGGGTCATATTGTGACTAAAGAAGGAACTAAAATTGACCCAGAGAGGGTAAAGGCTATTCAGAGCCTTACCTTGCCCACAAGTAAAACAGGAGTTCATTCTTTCTTCGGAAAGGTTAATTTCTTGAGAAGATTTGTACCTGATTTTGCTGACAAGACCAAGGATATCCTTGGAATGATGAAAGTCAAAGTTCCATTTCGATGGAATACAGAAGGGAAGCTGGCATTCGAAGAAATCAAAAAGGCAGTTGCTTGCGCTCATGTCTTAGTATGTCCAAACTTCAAGAAATATTTCATCATGTACAGCTATGCCTCTACCCACACAGTGTCGGACATCCTGATGCAAGAAAATGAAGAAGGCATCGAAGCTCCTATCGCGTTCATGAGTTTCCCGTTGAAGGAACACGAGTTGAAGATGTCACAGATTGAAAAACATGCTTACGCAGTGGTACGAGCAGTAAAGCATTTCAGGTACTATGTGCTGAATTCCCATACTCTCGTTCTCGTTCCTGATACTGCTGTTAAATCCATTCTGACTCAACAAGAGCTGGGAAGCCAACAAGGCACTTGGATAGCTAAGGTTCAAGAGTATGACTTGGACATCAAACCTACCAAGTTGGTACGAGGAAGGGGCCTGTGTCAATTGATTGCAGAAAATCATGCTGAAACAGAGTGTGAAAAGACTCAAGATACTTCTTCAGAGTTGCCTATGGTGCTTCTTGTGAGTACAACCGATGAATGGTACACGGACATTGCTTTCTTCCTAACTTATGGTGAATGCCCTCTGCATTTAAATCAAAAAGAGAAGAGGACTGTCAAGCTGAGATCTGCGAAATACCTTTTGTGGAATAATGCAATATACAAGAAAGGTATTGATGATCTCTTCTTGCGTTGTGTTGATAAATCACAACAGGAAAAGTTATTAGAATCCTTTCATAGCCTAGCATGCGGAGGAAATTTTTCGTCCTCTGTAACAACATATAAGATCCTACGGGCTAGGTATTATTGGCCTACTCTTTTCCGGGATTCAGTAGAATGGGTGTCTAAATGTGAAGCTTGTCAACATTTCGTTGGTCGTCCCAAGCTAGCAGCTCTTCCTCTGAAACCTGTAGTGATTGAAGAACCTTTTCGCCAATGGGGGATTGATTTCATCGGAACATTGAATCTTGCTTCCAGTGCTGGACATAACTATGTGCTGACTGCTACAGACTATTTTACTAAGTGGGTAGAAGCTGTACCAATCAAGCAAGCAACTTCTGAAGCCGTTTGCAAGTTCCTGAAAGAAAATATAATCGTCAGATTCGGCGTACCTCATAAGATTGTAGCTGATAATGCTTCTAACTTCTCGTCACATGAGTTGTTAGAATTTTGCTATGGATTCGGCATTACTCTGGCTCACTCATCTGACTATTATCCCCAGGGCAATGGGCAAGCTGAGTCAAGCAATAAGAATCTGGTTACTATAATCAGCAAACTAGTAGAAGAGAATCAAAGGACATGGCAAAAAGCATTGTATGATGCGTTTTGGGCTGATCGGATCACTCCAAAGCGAGCCATAGGGATGTCTCCTTTCCAATTGCTATACGGGATTGATGCTGAAATTCCTATCTCAGTAGAATTGCCGGCCTTGCAGTTGGCAAAAGCGGTTGAAGATGTAGCTTTTCAGAATTCTATCGAGAAGAGGGTTATGTACCTAACTAGGCTAGAAGAAGAGCGAATCAAGGTGGTTGATCATATATCAGATCATCAGAGCAGGGTGAAGAAGATTTTCGATAAAAAATCAAAGCAGCGCAACTTCCAGATTGGAGACTTGGTGTTGCTTTGGAATAAAAGGAGAGAATAGAAAGGAATGCATGGAAAGTTTGATTCTTTATGGAAAGGACCTTTCAAGATCCACAAGTTGAATGGTGAAAATAGTTTCCTTCTATCATATCTGGATGGAGGGTTACTCCCTTTGCCTTTCAGTGGACAACATCTAAAGCTATTCCACCATTAATGCAAGATGCTCTCTTGCATTGTACATATTTTGCTTTTTGTGGTGTGTTTGCTTTTGGTTTTCTTTCTTTCTTTCTTCGTTTTGTTTTGTTTTGGTTTTCTTCTTTTCTCCGTAGCCCAATGAATAAGACCAGAGATTCTGAATTCTCTTCCTTTGGTATTACAAAGAAAGTCCCCAACTGGAGCTAGCTGTTATCCCCGTTTTGAGTTCACGACAAAACGATCGGATAACCCCTACGACATTTTCGAAGTTGATTTTGTTTTGTGGCCTCTTTTTAAGAAAATCAGGTTTTTGGGTTTTACCAACAGCTCGACATGAGTTTTAACATGCTTTATGTCGACTGTCTTCCGAAACCCGAAACCCGCCTTGTATTGTGTAAATCAGGTTTTCGGACCCCCGGCGCATCAGAACATCCATAATCCAAAACATGTTTTATTCATCATGTTTTCCGATTCCCGAATTCCGCTTAATCCTTTGTAACGGGTTTTCGGGGCTATATTGCATCTAAGCACCTCATGTTTTATGCATCATGTTTTCTGAAACCCAAAACCCGAATTACACTAAGTCCCCTCGTGTCGGGTTTTCGGACCTCCTAAACATGCTGACATGGCATTCATGCCGAGTGGTCGGTGAGTTGGCATGTGCTGTGTTGAAGTGTATTAATTACCAATTTTCTTATAAATACGCGGATTTCCACGTCATTCTTACCATTTGTATTTTTAATTTGTGGAATTTTTGTGCGTGATCTTTCATTTTCAAAACCCGAAAACTCACCTTACTTGATTGGATCGTCTGTTTTCGATCTTACATTTCTCAAATTGGAGGTATTTTTCTTTCCCTTCTCTATTCTTGGTTTTTATGCATCAATTGAGCGTATTTTATTCCCAATTTCTTGCTGGGTGTTGAAGGTTTTCTTTCCTTCTTCTTTCTGTGTTACTTTGGAAAGGGTTTTAGGTTTTTTGGGTTTATCTCTTCTGAACTATCACTTGGTTCTGTTCTCTTGAAATTCTAATTATATGCATGATGCATGAATAACAAAAGGAGATTGTGTATTTGGAATTCAAAGAAAAACCCTGTTTTTAATTCTTGGGTTTTGAAGATTGTTTTGTAGAGCCAGAAACCTGAAGTGTATTGACGGATTGGCGCATCAGGGTTTTGCCAAAGTTCCGATCTCCACAGTGTGCGTCGGGGTTTTTCAAAGTTCTGATCTCTACAGATTGGCGCGTCGGGGTTTCTCAAAGTTTCGATCTCCACAGTGAGCGTCGGGGTTTCTCAAAGTTCTGACGTCAAAAGCAAATGCCGGGTATCTCTGAGTTCCCGTCATCAAACGCAAGTGTCGGGTATTGCCAAAGTTCCGACATATCAAACTTGTCGGGTTCTCAGCGTTTTCCGACATCCTCCTCGGCGTGTCGGATTCTTCTATTCTTTCGGCATTTTCGGTCGATCGGGATTTTCAGTGTGGATAACATCTCCTAAGTTTCAAGCCTTTCTCCCTCCAACATTCTACATGTCGGACCCTGGTCCATCTCAGGAGAGGGCCGAGAAGTCTAGCAGGATGAAGTACAAATTCAAGAAGCCAGAATCTCCATCATATATTGATTGCAATCATGATATCAGGGACACTGTACTTGGCAATATAGATATGGATGACTTCTGGAATAGGGTGAAGAGTTCCTCTCAAACCCCATGGATGACAGCTTTAGCTAAACGTGGCTTGCCCCTTACAGCAGGCTTTCCCATGTCCGCCCAATGTCCAGAATTTTTTTTGGCTTGTGCGTCTAGTTATGACTCGGCTTCTCGTTCCGTGAAGAGCCAGGCTGGTGAGGTAGTGATCAGGCTAGATGGAGCGTATTTTGATGATCTTCTAAAACTACCTAATTTCGAAGAGTATGGGGACCTGAACATCAGGTCGGCTCAGAAGGCCTGGGATAGTAATCAGGAAGGCTGCATTAAGGATGTCAACAAAAAGTTCCTGATTAAGGCTAAACCAGCAGTATCTAGATTTCCAAGGACTATCCCCAGATGTGATTTCATACAAGAAATCAATGATATTATCACCCTGCTGAGCTGGGTTTTTGGCTTGCCTGAATCAAATGTATTTCATGGATGGATGTATCAGTTTATGGTCACCATCAAGAAGAATCAGCAAGGGATTGACTGGGGGACCCTTATCAGCAATGAAATTGATTCTCAGATGACTACAGTTTTATCAACTGGAAAGTTTTATATGTTTTCATATGTGGCTTACGCAGCAGCCAGGATGAGGAACTATCCTGGGCTGGATACTAAGGGAAGCAAAATGACAAACCCAGTTTATAAATATTTTCCTCAAATAACAAAGAAGGGGTCCAAAGAACATTTTAGAAGGGTAAATGATGCCTTCTTCTACGAGAATATCTGCCGGCTGAACCCAGGGCTAAGAAAGACAAGAGTCTCAGACGAGGCTTGGACTGAAGTATCCAAATGGGGGTGTATCTTCTTGCAATTCAAGAAGTTTACATATCTTCGAATAGTCATGTACTCGGGAGAGCCTTTCCATCTGCCTCGCTATCCAGGAGATAGATTGATATTGATAGAGTTGGTCAGACAGCTGTTGGATTTTCACAAATTCCAACAAAGCAAGCATAAGGCAGCTGTATCCTTCCCAATTTCTATCGGGAGGTATACTTGCTCGACAGTAACAAAGGCCAACAATGTTGAATGTGAACTTCAGGAAAAATTGAAAAAGCATATGAAGTCTCGGGATGGTTTTGACATCCGAGGAGTGCTTAGAGCCTACGGAGCTCAACATCTACACAGGCCTGACATTGAGGATATATGGGTTGATCTGCATAACGAAGTTGCGGTTCGCAGAAAAGATAATAGTAGGTTGACTATTAATGAGATTCAGACGCTAGAGCTTTCTGATTTTCCAGATGGCACGACTGACAATGAAAGTGTGTTGGATCTTTCTTATGATGGACTAAAGGAGGATCAATATGTTTTCCCACCTATTGATTGGTCAGCCAGCGAAAAAGCCTCTATTATAGATAGGTCGGCTCTCATTCTTGCTCGCACCAAAAAATGGCTCTCCTCTTGGGGGATGAATTTTAAAGATGACAAGTTTTCAAAGTTGGCTGCTTTGGAGGTGGGGCCCTCCAAAAATAAAAAGGACAAAGAATCTTCTGAGGGGCCTATAAAAATTAGGATTCCCAAGAAGACGAAAGAAAGACAAATCTCTTCAATTATTTCTTCAGCTGAAACGGTGGTTGTGCCAGAATCACCAACACCACCAGAAATAGGAGAAATTAATTTGGAAGAAGGAGGAAGCCAACTTCTGTCTTCACCATTTGCTGATTGCTCAACTGGAGAGACCTTATCTCTTGCATTCAAGGCTTTGGAGTCTGAATCTACACCTTCTCCCTCACAGCCACTTCTACCTCCTCATTCTCCATCCATTTCTGCATCCATGGCTAGTATTTTTTCCGGACTCTCACCCCTCTCTGCTGGAACCCAAGTGATCACCAGTACGCCCCAACCTGTACCTCTCATTGTTGCATCTACTACCATGTTGGCTATTGTTCCCCCTCCAATAGTAGGATCTTCTCCTCTTGAGAGTAGAATACCAGTTACTACAACATTGGCAATTTCCTCTGATACGGCACAATGGCTACTTGAGAAAACTCTGAGGAAGAGGAAAGTGATTGTACCCTTGCCAGCCTTTGATTTCAGCTCACTCAAGGCTTCTACTGCAAAATCAGCCAAGAAACCCAAAACAGTTTCGAGGGTTTTGGTAGATGCTTCAGGAGATAATTTCGCAGAGATTACCACTCCCTGGGCTGACAAAACTAGAGAGGATATAACCGCTTCTGATTATCAGATAACCAAGGTGGCTCTAGGGAAAGTGACAGCAGAAGGAGCGCAACAAGATGCACGGGCTTCCATAGACGTGCTGTGCCAAAAGTTGAAAGAAACAAAGGACAGCAGAAATGAGCTTAAGGAAAAAGTGGAGCAGTTGACAGAGATTTTGATTAAACTCTCAAAACCCCTTGAATTTATACCACCTTCTTCTGTTTCTGCCGGGTTTGATTTCTCATCGGTGCCTGCGATTGAGAAGATTGCTAAAAAAGGAAGGGTGGTTGATGAATGGATCCAAAAGTTTCTCCAACAGGGGAAGGAAGTAATTCAAGACGTGGTGAAGGTTCATGAGTCTTTGGGGGAGATTCAGAAAGAAGGAGAGAAGATGGATGAGGAATTCACTGAAGAAATTGGACAGCTTGATTTGACTTGTGAAGCTCTCCAAGTGCTAAAGCAATTACCAACACACCTCTTGGTGGAAGAAGGTATTCTCCCACATACAGATAAACATTTCTAGCTGACCAAGGTAATCAGGTTCAGAGTAAGGATTCTCAATGAAGCCTGCAGCAAGTTGAGATAATCAAGGGATAAATTGATTGATGGGAAAAGTGATTTGGAAGAAGAGTTGCTGAAGATTTGTCCAAGGGTTTCAGTTGGGAACTCAAGTACCCTATCAGCAGATGATCTTTTTAAACAAGTCCAAGAATCTGTTCAGCATGAACCTGTACACGGATTTGACCTTGAAGTCATTGGTCAGTTTGTAAGGATTGAACATACGTTGGAGGCCTTAAGAAAGCTCAGCAAAGGATTGAAAAAGCTTCTCGGCAATGCCAGTGATATTCATGAGACCTGCAAAATGTGGAATGATCATTCCACCGCACCTGATGAGAATGAAATGCAAGGCATTATTCAGAATTTCAGAACAAACAGTCTCAGCTGGAGGAAGAAAAAGAGAAAGGAGCAAAAGATGATGATTCGGATTAAGTCCCAACGTCACATGTCATTTCTATTTTTAGATTGACATGTCTTTTTTATTTCTGTTTTGTCATATTTTTGATTCATACTTTGACTTGATCTCCTGCGTGAGAATCATGCAAAACTGAACTCTAGTTAACATGCTATTTTTTAGGATCTGTCCTGTTTTATCTCTAGTTCCTTTTGTTATAAATAATGGATGCCTGTGCATTCCAAAGGGTCGAGAATTTTTGGAGCATTAAGAGGCTATTGGAAAGGAGAAAAACTTTGTGTTTTCTTTCAATCATCTTGAAGAATAAGAGTTGATATTGTTTTACAGACTTTGTGTTGTGAAATATATCTTATTTAAGACAGTGTTCTTATGTTCATGATCTTAAGCTATTCTTTGCATAGAATCTTAGTGTTTCTAATTATCTCAGACATTACATCTATGATCTAAAACTCGTATGATTATTTCGTGCTCTGTGTTTACTCGAAAGAAAATACGTTTCTCCCATTTCCTTTCTACCGTGCTTCTTTCACTGTAACAGTTTCTAACCTATTTCATTTACGAAAGCAATATTCTTGAATCGTGTGAATGTGTATTTCGGGATTTCATCCCAACTCCCAATGGTTAGATTAGTGTGAATATTGTATATATTATTTACTGTGTTTTAGATTAGCAATAAACAGGCAGCCTCACCTGTCTTTGAGGAGGGATTTAATCCCATGTACTGTGGTTGAACCTCATATTTTGGTTTGACAAAATATCCAACCAACAGAGCATTAGAAAAATCTAGAAGTGCTAAAGATATTTTGGATTGAAATTATTCCTATTGTGATGGGGATGAATGAATACGAGTCTCCCTTTTTGTACAATGAATAATTTTTCCTTAAAGAGATTCCCATGAGTCATATATATCCTATGACAAGACTTCAATTGAAAATGTGCATGTCATTTCTCACAAAGTAGATGAATTGTAGCAATTACTCTTCTCTCTGGAAAAAGGTCCAACAGGACCTATGCCACTTTAAAAACCTACAATACCAGTATCATTTTGGATGAGGAAGAAGCAAATCCCTCATCTCCTCAATGTCCTAAGGCATAATTATCTTCCAGCAAGGAAAGCATGGGAAAGTATACTCTCCAACCTTCCATTCATTTAGAGAAGCATATTCCTTTAGTGGAGGAAAAATTATCTGGACCCTTTCTTATTGCTCTTCTAAGAGAACATCCACCTTTTATAAGGAAATACAAGGGTGATTCTAATTCTAATTCTCTTGTTCCACTAGGCCCAAGGGCCACAATACTTTCTCTTCCAGCTACTTCAAATGCTCTTGTTTGGCCTACTCATTTTTAGTCTACTTCTTACAAAGAAAAAGGGAAAAAGGCATTTCCTATAGGAGGTTTGGACTATTTGGACTAGGTTTCTTCTTATTAGAAGAAGATAGAGTTAAGGAATATCATGGATGGTCCTAGAATGACTATTGACATATTAATGGATATGAGGATGTCTTGTACTTTTTTTGGGGTGGTTTTGTTTCCTCAAATAACTCAAGCCTCTAAATAATTTTTACTAAGGAAAAACATGTTGTTAAAGAAAGCTCTCTCATTTGGAGAAAATATCAAAGTAGTAATAAAATATGAATGAATGTCCCTCTTCTCCTAATTTCCCCTATTTTGATGTAGTGTTTGAAAATGTATGTATCTTTTAATAGGAAAGGGCCCCTTTAGATCCCTTTTTTTCTTTCCAAAAGTACAATAAACTTCAAATTGTTATAATAAAATAACATGCTTCATAAAAAGTTTATAATTTAATCAAAATATAATATAAATTTACTATTTTTCAATACATCATACTCAAAATTAACTACTCAAAGTTTCTTTAAATATTTTAGGAAAGTAGGAGTATCAAATGAAAAGAAATTCAATATCAAGATGAAGTATCGTTAGCATCTTCAATAGCCTTGGCTTCCATAAAAACCTTGGATTCCTCAATAGTGAACATGGTGACATCATCATCTTCATTGTCTTCTTGTAACTGTCTTTCTATGTAAGCATCATACCTTTGAAACAATTGTTGCAATTCTTCTTTATCAGGGCCCTTGTGATTTTGAAAGATTATACTTTCCTTGTTAATTGCAACCACACATTTTCCCATCCTATATTTGATTTTCCTTGATTTAGTTTTTAGGTCCACAATTGAATTTATATAGTTATAAGCCTCTGGATAACTTCATATGACTAGTTTTCATCATCAATGTTATTCTCAAAGGATTGTATTAAGAAATACATTTCTAGATCACAATAACCAATTTTATTCTTTTTGAATACTAGGTCTTCCATTTTTATGTTCAGGGTTTCGATGCCTTTCTCAATCCACTTCTTTTCTTCTCGCATGCTTTCCTTGACATCATTTATTACACCCATTCTAAATTTCAACCAATATTCTAAGATAAATTGAGTTCCCATCTTGTCAACTAACAACATTCCTTCATTTACAATCACCTCCTCACTAAGTTGGTTGATAAGGTATAGTTTGGGAAGAATTCCTTCAACATAGTGTAATGCCTCTACCATGGTTGATATCCTTGATGAATTTTGTAATCAAAGTTACAACTATTGATATGTGAATCTTGTTTGAGACTATGTACTCTTATGAACTAAAAAAGAATGTTTTCTATAGATGATATGTTTATCTTCTAAAAATAGATACAATCATGCCATGTCAATTCTAAAATTAAAATGAAGCATTTCATTCTTTCTTATGCTGAATGTTCACTACATATGGATAGAAGAAATAAATTCAGCCTAAACTCATTCATATCTATACTATGTTTGAACTTGTGATTTAGTTTATATGATTTTTGATGTAGGATAGCTATACCTTGGATCAATTTCAGTGATCGAAGCCATGCTTTTGATTTTGTGACATTTGGGTCATTTGACCAAGTTGGGAAGAATGTTTGATTTTTGAACCCAGGATGCCACGGGATCATAGGTGATATGTTTTGCATACGTATTTTATAGTGATCTAAGAAAATCATTTTTAATCATCATATGGTAATGTTGATGATTATTTTGGGGGACCTAATTTAATCTAAGTTCCTATGATTGTTATCTTATCCTAAGTTTAAGCTAAGGTGATTTTATTTTTGATTATATGGAAGGAGGTAATCCTAAATAATGTTACTAGATATTTTAAGACTAAAATAATAAATTATACCTAAGGACCTAATTTTGGTTTTTAAGATAATATTTTTAGAACCTAACCTAAGGAAATTGGCCTAGCCTAAAGGGGATGGTGTGGATGGAAAGTAGAGGGGTATCAATGGCACCAATTCCTAAGGCATTTAACAAATTTGATTGAGGTATTTAATACTTTGTTACCAAAAATTTTGGTGAATGCATCAAAATATAGGGGAAGTTGACTTGTCAACTCTACTAATCTCATTTGCATCGAGTTTTAACTTTTAGCTTTAATATTCAAGTAGTTGGAAAAGGTAGGAAAGTAGGAGAGGACTCTGCCAGTCATGTTGGCGGTTAATGTTCTCAACTAGTGGGAAAACCTCCTAGGAAATAGGAGAATGTTAGAGGAATAGATGGTTTTTGTTTATTATTGTTTGACTTGGTTTTTTAGAACTTTGTAGCTCTGCATGTAGTTTTTCATTTTTTCAAACCTCCAGCTTGAATTTTTGGATTCTTCATTTAACCTTGCATGACAAAAATAGTAATGAAATATAAGCATGAAAGCTATAAGAGGAAGATAAGGATATTTCAGAGGTTGGGTTTTGATGTTTTCATGAAAATCTTGTTGTAGAAGTTTTGAATGAAGGACTAAAACAAGGAAAAGAAGACAGGAGCACTACCAGGCATGATGGGAATTATCTCATTAAATATTTTGCTTTTACTTAAGTTTTTTTATTAAAATAACTCTACCCTTTTATTAAACCGTTCCTATTATTGTTGTTTGTATTATGTTTTTATTCTTATTTCTTTAATGGTGTTTCTCGATGTTTGAGATAAGATGTGTATCTATTATTTTATTGTGAAATTTAGGTCATCTTGAAATAATGACAGTTGTGTTTATCTTATTCATACTGAACTTCCATGGATATCGATGGAAGAATGTGTTAGTTTCTTGGTTGGGTTTTTCACCTTGAATGGATATCTTTTAAGCGTGAAAGGTATGTCAAGGTTATGGTGATATTTTTATGAATTTTTGCATTGATCATTTTTCCTAGTTGAAAATAGTTGACACCAACAATATTTGGTTGAATTACATCATGGTTGTACTTTTACTTCTATGAAACACTCAACTATTAATTAATTAGGTTATGCCTATCTATATTCACCATAAAATGGGGATGGAATGAATATTTTGTTTCTTTTGATAAACATTTTTTGGGGAGGTAGTATCTTCCATTGAAATTTTAACTGCATAAGTATGCTTGTTAAAGAGTTCGGGTTTTAGTTCTTTTTCGACGATGAGTTTAGTGATTACCCATTCTAGCATATGTAGTTTTATTTATGTAGGATATTTTTTTATCTTTATCAGACATTCAAAGATTGTTTTAGCATTGGAAGTGTGTTTTTACTTGAGGGAGAATATTTTTATTTTCTATCTACCTTTATTTATTTGGTAGTAGTTGTAACCCTTCTCGGGTGGACCAGTTTTGTTGGAGAGACTGGTATAATCTCGCATTTTTGTTTTTTGAGTTAACTTGGAATGAATACCCTTTCTGGTTGGCCTATGAAAAGGGTGACATTTAGTTTTCACTGTTCTAAGCAATGGTATAACTTTAAAATGGTTAGTATGAGATTGAGGTCTGGATAAAATCTATTTTTTCTTCTTTAGAGGATGTATTCTTCATTATTTGGATACTCTATTTGAGTTTTTTCAAGTTTTTTAAATTTTGGATCTTTTGGGGAAGTCTTGGCTTATTATAATTGTAACCAAAGTTTGTTTTCATTAATTATCTTATTTCCACGTGTAACTTTTGACTTCGTGAGTGTAGATTGGCATTATTTTTATGATGGCATATTGTACTGCCCTCGAAACCTTGTGTCTGATCAGAACATTTTCTTGATGACAATACATGTTTATCTGAGTTTATGATTGTTCCTTTGAGACTATATTGGGGTCTTGTATTGTTTTCTTTACTTGTTGTTCTTTTCGTTCTCAAGTTAATTTCCTAGATTTAGATTCGGTATTTTGGGTAAGACTTGAAATTTTTGTGTTGTGTTTAAATGATATTTTCTTTCTCTGTTAGTATCTTATGAAAACAATGAACATGAATATGTAGTTGTTTTAGATTCTTGGATTGTGTTAGCTATGTCTTTTTCTTATAAGTTTTGGTCTTACATGTGAATGCATGCCCTCATTGAACTATTACCATGAGTTATGTTTTTTTGTTGGGCTTGTACTAAATATCTTGTGTGGTTAAAATTTTCTTACCTGTATGTTTGGTTAGTTCTTGATCAACATAATCCTTTTATTATGAGAATAGACTTGGCTAGGTAAGGTTGTTGGAATGGATGATATTCGAGTTGTATCTTCTTGTTTGACCATGTAGGCTTATTGTTGGTTGATAATATTTTGAATATTAAAACAAGATACTACTTTTATAAAGGCAATATGATTATATCAAATCAATTCTTCTTGAATAATAACAACAACTTGAGTTATGGATCTTAGGTTGGAAACTAGATTGAGAATTTTAAGACTAGGATGAGAATGTGAATTACTTCTTTCTTAATTATTGTTGTTTATATTATTAACAGGTTATAATGAGTTTTGTAATCATGTTTGTGATATAATTAATTATGTTGGTTTAATTAGTTCTTCCTTAAACATTATTTCTTGTAGATTATTTGATTTCTCTCTTTCTCTGTTATGTAATCTTTAGGAAAAAAATTTCTGTTAATCTTATTTTTTATTTCCAAAATGTTTCATTAACAACAGGGTCCCATTTATGAAATAGTTAGATAAAAACATATTGTTTTAAGTTATAGAATTTATCATGCTTAGTTCATATGAACTGACTCGTGCTAAAAAGTTTACAGGTGGATTTCGTAAAAGATGAAAGAAGAAAGACTTATAGAATGTTACGTTTGTTTTACTAAAGAAATTATCTCTTCATTATGATGTCTAAGTAATGACATTTACTTGAAATGTAATTTTGTTGGGAAAAAGTAATCTGGAGGATGTATTAAAATTAGTTTTATATTGATGGAAAGACATTTGTGTAATCCTTTGCAATAGTTCCTAAGTTTAGAGAGTGGAGAACTCTCTTTTTGACAAATGAATTACTTTGGTAAAGATGTTGATTGCTGAATTACCTATGAGACTTTCATTACATAAATTTGTGTAATATTACTAGGTAATATCATGTATAATGTGGTAAATATAGATATATATGTAATATGGTATTATGCAACTTAATAAATTCTATTATTTATAAAGTTTCTAGAATTAAGGATCTATACTTATAGTTGATTTCATTTCACGTGAAAGAGCATAACTAAGTTGATAATCATTAGTAGATCCTTAGACAATAAAGGGAATATGGATAGTTAAATAAATTTGTGTGGCTTCTTATTGATAAACTAAAGCATCTATTTTCCTATTTTCACTAATAGGAAATTATCCCTTGATAAGGAAACAAAAGGATACTTCCTTGTAATCATACAAAGATTTATGTATGATATCTTGTTAAGTGTTTATGGTTAAATCATGAGGATGATTGGTTGTGTTTTCCTTATCTGGTATTTTTAATTTGAAACATGGATGTTTAAAATGGTTAATATAAAGACTTAGACTTACATTATTATGAAGTATAAAGTACAAGTTTCAAACAAGCTTGCTACAAAGATAAAATTGGAGTAAGAAGGCTTAATGATCTTACCTTCCTAACATCAAATTCAAACATATCGATACATGGAAATTAATAGTTTAATATTACGATAAACATAAGCATGAATTACAAATAAATAGGAATGAAAATTTTATCTACAAACCTTTCTTTTGTGTAAATTACACCTCGTAACATTCTTTGGGGTAAATTGTGCTTAGTGGACCATTTAGAGCATTGTTATCATTAAATCTTTAAGATAATAATTGTTGGGTTAATAAACTTATATTCTTAAGTATTCTAGTCTAGCTGAGGAAACTCAGTTGGATGTTGTAACATAGCGACTACAACAGATTACCTTTATAATGACATGAGTCATTACAAGGATAATATGATGTAGACATATATGCTTCAACACCCCAATTAGTTCAATTAACTCAATTGACATAAGTGGAAGTTTGGTTCATGGTTCCACCCTAAAAAAGATAGAAACATGAACTAGTGTAATGATCAACTCATGTTGACTTAGGGTAACTAGACACACCAAATCGACATAAGTCAATTGTATATGCCTATCTATCTTTAGTCACCATGAGTAGTCTTACACACTAGTGCATGTAAGATGTCCTTGGTGAGTGTAAAGATTTGACTTAGGTTGGGTTGACAGAAGTTAAGAATATCCATTCTAGATAATAGTACAAGTGTGGTGAAGGACATATTCCTTTCGACGAGTATGTCATTTTGGAATGTAAACATGGTAGAAATGTTTAAAAACTTTGGCCAAAGTATTGCAAGTTGTTGGTTACATTGTCTTATGTCACCTAGTTGAAGATGCAGGATTTTAGATGAATATCAGTAACAAATATTCACATATGCTTCTTAGACATAACACTTGGGTTCCCCTAAAAGGGTGAAGGAACCAAGTATACACTTTAATAAGTTGACACGAGAGATCGGTTTAATACTAAGTCATGGAATGAGAGATCAGTGTCTCACCAAGTCATTATAGTTGCATATGGTTTTCTATTACGATATGGTTGAAAATGGAATGTGTGTTTTGGATTATATTAATTTAGAACAGAGAACATTATGAAAAGGAAAAAAAAAATCCCTTGTTTCTAAAGTCTTAAAAAGTTGATGTTACATCTTGGTATCAGAACTATAGGTTGTAGATCTTGGACCTATAGAGTCCATATATGATAAATAATTAGTTTCTTATTAATATAAAATGGTTAGAAAAAGGTGAGGTGTTGCAAATAATCCACCTCCAGGTGGAGAGGCAGCTACCGCATATAAAAATGATGAGGTTCTTATTGTCTTGTTGGACACAAGAGATCGTATCATTGTACTTGAACAACAAGTAATGGGTAATAAAGAGGAGGAAGTTGATACTAATAATAACAATAAAACACTGTACATACCCACAATTCTAGGGTACTACACCACCAGAATGATGTTACACATACCCCAATGATGATACAATTCTCATCGCAAGGTTTTTGGGATCTAGAAAAGCTCACCAAGTATATGTTTGTATCCTGTATGCCTCGCTCGGCCTTTGCATGATTTATTTTGCCCTCTTCCCCCCTTTTCCCTTGCATTTTGGTCTTTAGTGACGAGACCACCACCCTTCCAGGGTAGTGGTCCCATGACTGCTACCCAGGATAGGGCAACGGTCCCATAACCACTACCCTACATAGGGCAGTGGTCTTATATGAGTTTTCTAGAATGCTTCGACGATCGCGTCAAATATAAATCTTCAATTTTTACTTACATTCTTCAATTATTTTGCTTTACATTTATGTTTTTTCCACCCTATGAATAGTGCTTTTCTTTTGTTTATAATAAAATAGTTCAATTAAGAGTTACGCTCTGGTAAATGCATTTGCTATAAATAGCCAACTCGTTTTTAAACAAATGGCACCTCACCTTCTCAATTCTATTATTCAGTCTTTTGAATTTATCAATTGGAATTCCCATTTTTTCATGTTTTTCTTCCATTATTAGTTTGCCTTTGTTGTTTAGAGGTCATCTGATCTTCTTGTTTTAGTCTTACTTCATGGTTGTTCTATACAAGTCAGTTTAGAGTAAAGTAGTTTCATTTGTAGATTGGAATCCATTAGAGTTGTAGGTTTTGTTTTATCACAAGGATAGATTTGAACAATCTTGGTACATTTGCATTATATTCCCACAATAAATCCTGCTAGGATTTACATAGTCAAGCTATGTTCACTTGTGCTATCCCTCTCCTACTTGCATTGTATTCGGTCTATATCAAAAGCTGCCATTGTTTGAATACCTTCTTATTTTGATGCTATCATATACATGCTTTTTCGATTCATGAGAACATGAAGGAACGAGGAGATCACACTGAGGGGACAAAGTCACACATAACTAGATTTACCACTATTCTGTAAACACCAGGTTTGAGCTATCAAAGTTCTAGTTACAACATATCAAATAGAGTAGTGAATCATTTTATTTCAGTTAAGCTCACTTTCAATATTGCCAAGGAAGTGGGAAATGATAGTTTATGAGAAACTATGATTTGTTCCTCACTTCTGAGGTAGGATTGAAGGTTTTTAATTAAGTTAATTAGTTGTCTTTTATCTAGATTCACACATCTACATAGGTGAATAACCACACCGGGTTATCTCACTTTTTTAGTATAAAATTAGTTTAATTGTTTTTTGTAATTATAATGTTTCAATTAGATATTTTGTTTAGAGTAGTTTCCTTTTCAACAGTAGTGTAAATTGTTATTTTTAGTTTAAGTTAATTCGAAGACTTCAAAACTAGATTCACACTTAGATCTTAGGATAAACCACTAAGGAATTTATGCTACCCATTCATAGCCTCTAAATCTCCCCTTTGTCATTTAGCTATCAGGAGATCACACTACCAGGTCTTAGTTAATGATCCTCCTACAGTTAGCTATAGGAAGGTTACTTGCCAATTATCATCCTCTCTTGTAGCTTTCCTATCATTGAAAACTGGCCATAATACTGGTTGTGGCTTTGTCTAAGTCACCTGCATTACAGACCACCGGATATCTTGGGATGACCTTGAGAGGTAGGGTATGGGGAAAGTCACTTGCTAATTATCATTGTCGTATGTCACTTTTTTGTCGTACAAAATTGGTGAACCGGATGTGAAACAAATAGTTCTTCCTCTTTTATTTTTCATTTCTTCCATACACCTTCTCTCTTTCCCATTATTCTACGGGTATTCATATACCCGCTGAATATGTTAGGATACAATGCATATGGTAGACCTCTCTCAGGTCTTGAAGCAAACTATAGTCAGAAAAATAGATAACCATCGCCCTCACTTTCTGCATGGGATGATAACTATTCAATTAATTACTTTTCATCTAAAATTCCCCCTCACAGAACTAGTTCTAGTTCTTCATTCTGAATTGAGGAGTTAGATCAGCTTACACAAACACAATAGCCAGAGAAATCAGGCTCTAATAATATGACATTTACTAGAGATTCCACTTCATCTCCTGGGGTCTTATTTAGAACACAAACCAGTAGACAGTCAGATCCACTCCCATTTTTGGATGAGGAGTACTTAGCATGCTATGCTAAAAGTGAAAAACATTTCCAAAACATGTATCCACCTATAGGGAGTTTGCAAACACAATATGATACCCTATTCCAAGAAAACACCCCCATTCCTCCACTTATGGGAAATACCCTCGGTGAAGCTTAGTAGGGTAATGATCAATTGATAGTAGGGTATCACACCCCTTTACAACCTCAAGGTATACAACAAAATACATTTAGGAAAATCACTGTGTATTCACCAATAGAGGTCATTTCAACCTTAGTTGAAAAGGTTAGAGGGCTGGAACTTGTACAAGTAAACCAAAATTCATATTTTAGGCAAGCAGGGATCCCCAACCTTCTACATCATCCTAGTCAGGTTGACCTCCTTATAGGAACAGGTACGTTAGGCATGTCTCCTCAACATCCTTATAATTACCCATAGCAAACGCCAACTAGGACCACATTTTCAAACACTGCTCCAGTTGAAAACATGACATCTCCTGGCTTGGCACCAAATAACCCATACCAGAACAACGCTCCTTACTTAGACATTTATTCAAATTCACCACAAGGGGACATGTTCTCTTCTCCTTGGATGTTTGTTCAACCACAAGGATTCCCTTATGCCCCTGCAAATACATATGATATGTCATATCAACAACCCATGCCACCCCCACCCCCTCAGCAAGCACCATCGATGGTCAAGGCCTATGCAGTACAAACTTATTACGAATATTTAAAAGAGCCCCTAGACTTCACCATACTAAGTGTTATGCTTCCAAGACCTCTTCCTGATTTACCCAAATATAAAAGGGAAGGTGATCAAAATGCACACATTAAGGCCTATGCTATAGCCATACGGGAATTACTCCGTTGGGACGAGGTTGTTGCTAAGATATTCCCTAAGACCTTAGAAGGTATTGCCCTTGATTGGTATTATAGAATACCTGAAGCCTCGATACGCTCATTTAAACAACTCATGTCTGAGCTCATCAAAGCTTTTATATGAAAAAATTGTTAAGAATGGGAATAAGGGAGTTCTTACATATTAAACAATAACATAATGAATCTACTGCTCACTTTATTTAAATATGGCATATGGTTTTTTACTCATCAGCAAGTGCTCCAAACATGGATCAAATGGAACTATGTGATTTATTCCTTAATTTTCTCAATAGAGAGATAAAAGAAGAAGTCCAAAAGTTCCTACTAAGAACCTATGATGAAGTACTTGAGAGTGCTCTCTGAATCAACCAAGCAGTAATAGATAGTGGTCGTAAAACATATGGAACAAATGGGAAATTAACCACTTCTAATAAAAACATTGTGGGCTATCCTAATATCGGGAATGCTAATCAAGGACCTAAGATTCTTAACAAGAACCACAGAGTTACAACAGATGGAGTAACTGACCAAGTTAAAAGAGCAAACGCTGTAAACATTTCACCACCTATTAATAATCAGTGAAATAACAATTTTACTCCAACAATCAACGTGGTGGATTTTAATTGTCCACCGCTACCACAACAACAACAATGATGATGAAAAATCCAAACACAAGGTCCAAATCAAAACCCAACTGGATATCAGAGTCAAAACCAAAGGCAACAACCTCAAAATTTTAACTCTAACAACTAGCAACCTTATCAGAATTTTGGGCCACAACAAGTTTTAAATCAACAACCTTAAAATTATAATCCCAATTTGTATTGTGGCTTCCACAAGATTTAAGGCCATGATACTAGGACTTGTCGTCACTACAATAAATTCATGCAACATTTGCCAAAAGATCAAAAACAACTCTTTATAGATCTGTTTTTGGGAAATTTTGTAATACCTACGCCAAACACTTATACATGGGAAATTTCCCCTCAAAATGCACCCCTCAAGATCTTTAATGATCCACTCCAAAACCATTCTAACAATAACAAGCTAGACCCTAATGGAACAAACAAGGGTATCATAACAGGAAATAATGATCAAAATCTTCAACTTCATTAAATTCACCAATCGTACCGCAACTAGGAACTCAACCCCAAACCAAGATAGTTGGTCTGGTGGAGTTAGACACTGAGTCACCCATAGAAACCATAATAAGAACACAGGATTATTCTTCTCAACCAACTCCAAGTTATCCATTGGAACAAGACAACATTCAACAAACATTGGTAAAACCCATAGGCACCTATGATTTAATTAATGACTTAACTAAAACCTTCTCTCACATTTCCTTCTTGGATTTGATAAAAAATTCTCTTGCCCACAGAGCTGCCCTCTTAGAGGCATTAGGACTTGGACATTTAATCAACATCACTCCTCCTCCGAAAATGAAAGTAAACCATGTAGACTTTGACGTTTATCCTCCGGGGCAGTTAAATAGGGCTACTAAATTTATATTTGATATAAGTAAAATTCCAACAGACATCGAAATTGCATGAAGAGGTGACCCAACCTTACATATACAAGTATGGGTTTACAATAATTATGTTAAACATGCAATGGTTGATGATGGGGCAGTAGTTAACATAGTCCCCTTTGCTTTTCTTCAAAATTTAGGATATGGAGAGACAAACTGTTCCACAACACAAAATATGTTAAGAGGATATGATAGCCTCAAGGCCACTTCAATTGGAACCATAGTTTTACCAGTCACTTTAGGATCCAAGATGGTCCTCATCGAGTTTTATATTATATATCGGGAAACCAACTATAATATGATCCTTGGTTAACCATGGATACACTGCATGAAGGCAATCCCTTCCATGTTATTCCAAGAAATAAGATTTCTACACTTAGGGAAAATATTTATGGCACAAGGTGACCCAAAACCCTTCGATATACACCTACCTGATTTGAAGAAAAGACAGGGCATTCACTCCGAGTTTGAAATCCCAACAAATCAACTTATTAAACCAATTAATTCAAAACCAAAAGAGAAGTTGATACCCACCATAGAGTTGGAAATTAAAAATCTAGCCAAGGACATTCCAGCACTCAAAAATGAGACCAATGTTATAGAAACATTGTCATTAGAGACTACCGCAAAAATTATCGAATTACTAGAGAAAGACTTACCTATTCTCCTACCATTTGATTCTATGGGTATGGGACACACCCTGGGAATTTCTTCTCTTCCATTAGAAAAAGTTTTCATGGTAGAAGTAACTGAAGCAAAATAAATAGATACAATAGATATCCCACCATCCATTTTTCCAAGCAAGTATTGGACTCTCCACTTCGATGGAGCTAGATGTCACTTTGGAGCTAGGGTGGGAGTAATATTTACTTCACCTGAGGGAAAGATCCTACCTTTCACCTTTAAATTAAACTTTGAATGTACAAACAACGGGGCTGAGTACGAAGCTCTCCTCCTTGGCCTCATCCTAGCCAAAATAATGGGCGTCGATAAAATTAGAGTGCTAGGAGACTCACATCTAGTTGCAAACCAAGTCTCTGAGGTATATGAAACTAGAGTTGAGCATTTACAACTCTATAAAAAAACAGTATTAGATCTGGGCAAGGGATTTAACTTCATATCAATTGAAGTAATCCCATGAGAGCAAAACCTTCTCATAGACTCAATAGTAACCTTAGCTTCCTGGTTCACTCTAAACAACGAGTTAGAAGATACACATTTCACAGTGTCACTTTGTACCAAACCATTAGTGCATAAAATACCAACAAACTCACTCCTGACTCATGGAGATGCTGAGGATGATTTTTCTATCATGGATCACTTTGAGGATGATAGAATCACTCTCGAATATCTAAATGCCCATGCAGAGCTACAAATTTCTCACTGTATAGTAGATATTTCCCTAATACCACATTCCTCTTCCTATTTTGGAAATCCCATGACAAATTCTCCTTCATAGAAGGATCTCTATATCTACGAGATATAAAACGGAGAAATCTTGGAACTACCTCCAGCCTCACATGCATTTAAAGAAGGTAACACTTATTTAATAGAAGAAACCGTTGACATAAACATTGGAACGGAGGAAGAACCAAAAAATTTGAAGTTGGGATCCTTGTTAACTCTAGAGGAGATAGAAATACACACCCAAATCCTCAAGAAACATCAAAAGGATTTTGCATTTAACTATAATAAATGACAGACATCACACCACATGTCGCAGTACATAATCTTGTCACTAAACTAGATGCAAAACCAATTAAATAGAAGTTAAGACCAATGAAGCCAAAAGTGGCTCTCATGGTAAAAGAGGAAGTAACAAAGCTTCTCTAAGTGGGATTCATCAAGCACATTGACTATTCACAATGGGTATCTAATATTGTCCCTGTCCTAAAAAAGAATGGGAAGATACACATTTGCATAGATTTTCAGGATATTAACGAAGCTTGTCCCAAGGATGACTTCCCATTACCATCCATTGACATTATCATTGATGTAACGGCTAGATTTGAACTGTTGTCCCTCATGGATGGGTTCTCATGGTATAATCAGATTAAAACATCTTAACAAGATCAAGCCAAAACTATGTTCATCACTCCTTGGGGAACGTATTGCTATGTTGTCATGCCATTTGGTCTTAAGAACACCAACGCTACGTATCAGTGGGAAATGACATATATATTACATGATCTTATCCATAAAATTGTGGAATCCTATGTGGACGACTTGTTGGCCAAGGACAAGAAATGATGTGATCATCTATAAGTGCTTTGTATCATCCTCTCATGATTAATTGAATATGGCATCACATTAAACCTAGAGAAGTGCATGTTTGGTGTGACAGGAGGCAAACTTCTGGGCTACATTATATCTTCACAAGGGATTGATGTTGATCTAGCCAAAATACGGGTTGTTCTCAAAATGATCCCACCATAGGACGAGTCTAGAATCAGGTCATTTCTTGGGAAACTCGATGCAATCTAGAGGTTCATCCTAGATTTAAGTTTTTCCATTCATGCAATCAACAATCTATTAAAGAAAGATTATAACATTGATTGGACTGAAGAGTGCAATGAGGTCTTCAAATCAGTTAAACACTTCTTGTTGTCTCCACCCATGCTAATGCCTCCCAAACCAAACTGTCCTTTGATCTTATACTCACGAGCCACTCATGTCTTGCTAGCCCACATGCTGGCTCAAGAAGACAATGATAAATGGGAACATGCAGTCTATTTCATTAGCCAAACGTTTCTTGATTATGAAACATGTTAGACACAGGTAGAGAGATAATGCATTGCCATAGTCTTTGTAATAAAACATTTAAGACATTACATGTTAAACCAAGAAATAAGGGTCATTGTAAAGATAGATCATTTACGAACGTTTCTCATGCAAGGATCTTTATCTAAAAAGGTTGGACATTTCATAACCTTAATGGGTGAATTTGAGTTGACATTCGTAAACCAAAAATCCATTAAAGGAAAAATCATTGCATATTGGTTAGCTGACAATCAACTAGATGGAGGTGATCTGGTAAATTTGGACTTTCCTGATGAGTGTATATACTTCGTCGAAACCAGGTCCCCCATCTCTACATGCCGTTGGTACACTGATATCATCAATTTTATCATATACCACGCATACCCAGAAGGTGCCACATCACAACAAATAAGGTGGTTATGAATTATTACCACTAAATATGTTTTTTTAGAATAGGTACTCTATCGTAAAGCCTTTGACGTCATGCTTTTAAGATGTGTCGACATAGAAGAATCCAAGAAGATTCTTCATAAATCCCATAGTGGGATATGTGGAGGCCACTTTGGTGGTCACGCCACTACTCGAAAAATACATCGGTTGGGCTATTTTGTCCCACTCTTGAGCATGACCTAGTGGAATTTGTATGTAAGTGCCACAAATGCCAAGATTTCTCTCACGAGATTCACATGCCAGCATAATCCCTGCAACCAAAAGCAATCCCATGGCCCTTCTCCACATGGGGTCTGGACTTGATAGGAAAATTATTTCCCTCATCAACTGATGGCCATAATTTTATAATTACATCCATGGAATATTTTACCAAATGGGTGGAGGCCATGCCCCTCACCACTGTACTAGGTTCGGTAGTTTCCAAATTCATTCTAAACCAAATCATTTATAGGTATGGTGTCCCAAAAGTCATTATCTATGATAATGGCACATCCTTTAAAAATAATGAGGTCCATGAGTTATGTAGCAAATTCAAAATAAACCATCACATGGCCTCTCTTTACTACCCTCAAGCCAATGGGCAGGCCAAAGCGAAAAACAAAATGTTAAAGGATATTCTCCTCAAAACAGTCAAGGAGAACAAGTGAGATTGGCATTTAAAACTATATCTAGCCTTGTGGGCCCATCAAACCTTAACATGAACAGCAACAGGAGTAACCCCTTTCTTGCTGGTATTCGGGGCAGAAATAGTTCTCCCACTTAAGGTTGAAATACCAAGTCTCTGTATCTCATTATAGGGGATTTTGGATGAAGAAGCTTACATGGAGGCATGCCTCTCTCAACTGGAAAGCCTTGACGAGACTAGGATGAATGTCGAACAATGGCACAGATCCTATGCCAATCGGATGTGCCAATAGTATAAAAAAAAACTCTATGAGTGAGAAATATATGAGGGAGATCTAGTTCTAAGACTAGACAACCAGATCGATAAGAAAAATGGTGAAGGAAGAAAGTTCTGGCCCAAGTGGTTGGGCCCATACTGAGTCATGAAGGACTATGGAAATGTTAGGTATCTTTTGTGCACACTAGAAGGTGAGGAATTCAATGAAATTGTCAATTCCTTGCATCTTAAATGGGTTTACGCATAAGACATCAGGATCACCACTTGTACATTATAGCTACCTACATTGCATTAGTCATTTAGTTGTTTCATTCTGTCCACTCATTTCGTAAAAATGGTAGTCCAAGAACTTACTCTTAAGCAATTTATTACTGATTTCTGAAAGTATTGGCAAAAGCATTCAAAACACATCTCTTCAAACATCATCAAGTATTTTCAAATATTGTCATCCATTTTGACAGACGAGTATTAACAAAAACCATACCAAGGCCTGCATACTTGGTTTTGCTCTTTCTTTCTACTAGGTGAAGTTGTCCTCACCTACCATCTGTTCTAGAAGTTTCTTGGTGTCACATCTATCCCTCTTAAATCTCTTTGAAAGAAAGGATATCCCAAAGTCATAGATCACAAACGTTAAAATCAAATGGAATCAAAAGCACCCAGTAAATAGAATATTTTATTTTACACACTTCTTTGCCCCATCAACCTTCAGTGATAAGCCCACATCTCTTACTGGTGGTGTGAGGTTGGGAAAGGAAAGAAGTGCCCTTACTCACCTATATCTTGCCTTTGGTGACAAACCCATGCTTTTTACTATTGGCATGAGGCAGGGAGTTGGGGCAGAATTCACACAAATTAACAAATCTTGGTATGCTGGAAGCACAAATCAAATTCTATTAAGAGAAAACAAATGTCCAAACTCCAAAAGAGATCAAATCCTCAAAACCAAACTTTTTCAACCAAGTTGCCATTTATGAATCTAATTCTAGATAAAATGGAAAGTAAGTGGCCTTCTAAGCTTGGTGGTAGCTTTGAGTAGGGTAGGTGTGTAGGTCTAAGTCTGGTTTCTATTACTGGTTTGTCTGTCTCTCATCATTCCATTCAGTCAAACTCATATAATTTTTTCCCTTCCTCACCCTTGGTGTTGACCCCTCACATCTTACTGGTTGCGTGGAGTTAGGAATGGGGAAAATTCATCTCTTTATCACTATACATTAATCACATTTTGCCAACATAAGAAGAAATTACAAACATTTCCCAAAGAGTTCAAAACTTCAGTACTACCATATGTTTGTATCATCTCATATAAGCATTACAAAAGCATAAAAAAAAGAAACATTCTATCTACTATCATTTGTTATCCATTACATACATACTAAAAAGCATGAAAAAAAGTACTCTAAAAGCATCTAGTAGACATGTGGAAACAAGTCATGAAATTCTAGGCACCAAGAGTCTAGACCCAAATATATATATATATATATATATATATATATATATATATATCATGTTTCATATACAATGTCATCATGCACTAGGGATGGTCAAAACTCTCAATGAGCCTGAAAAGTACAAAAAAACTAATATAGATATCTGAAAAAACACTACAAAAATGGCCTCTCAATCCCTATGGGATCCCTCAGAGGGTGCATGACCAGGTCTAGGAATATGGCTATGCCGGTGCTCTTAATGCACTAAGGGCTCACATTCATGGCTAGTAGCTGCCATCTCACTATGAGAATGACTCCTCATCAAGTGCTCGACCATCCTATATCTAGCTACCTTAGCGTGGAAAGAAGCCATGATATTTTCCGCATGCTAGATAGAGGAAAAAATAGCGGTATGCCTACCAGTTGTTGAAGGCTCCCCGACATCCATAGAAAGCTCACCACAAGTCTTCTCTAAGGGGAACAACAAGGTATCAGTGCATACTTGGCTAATCAAGTCTCGCCACTCATCAACAGTCACTAAAAATAAAGGATAAAACAAGTTAGAAAATGATCAAAAATAAAACCAAGGATAAAAAGAAATAAAAAACAAGACAATTCTAACTAAAACAAAGTCAAGAGAAGAGTAGCAACTCACTCGAATCACTAGGCCTCTAGGAAGGATCTCTACGATCCATGCCTGCCACTGATGTTGCTACTGATTGGTGTCCCTCTCCCACATCTAGGGCAATGTGACGGCTTGCAACAGACTCGCCATCTCCCCCTAAATCTTAAGAGAGAAACTCCTCTGAGACCAGAGTCACCATCTATGAACTTTGCTCCACCCTCTCATCTCATAGGATCTCTTGAGTATCATGCCACTTAGGACCACTATCATCCTCCCCACCCATCCCACTGATCTCCATCTCCTTGGTCTCCTCCTCTATCTCTCCCCCAGTGAACTCCTCATACTCAGAGTCCATGTCAATGGGCTCATCGATGCTATGGGTGGGACCGATAGCAATCCAAAGTCAAGGTGCTTGAGGAGCACTGGCTCTCCCTCGAGCACGTACCACCCTCGTGGTTTTGATAGGAACACCAGGGGTAACAATGGTCCAAACCTGGCCTCTAGGACCTCCTCAAGCCTTACAAATAGATCTATACACTAGTCCTACCAGAGGAAACATGTCAATCTGGGGATGCCGAACTGCTATGGTACTCTATCAAAGGGGTGGATCTCCAACTTCCCCACCCTATCTACCAGCTAACTGGTAGTGTGACAAGCAATCAATGTAATGGACTCCTCTCCCCATAGCCCTACCATGGCCTGATAAGGAGTGGCCTCCATATTTGCAGTAGTCAAAGAGGCCACTTGCTAGTGGGGTGCTCTAAGAAGAGTCATCCCTATCCACCTCACTACCCTGACGACCCCGGGATCCTCTGCCTCTACACCTCTCCCATACGGAGTGATATGCTCATACACCCAACTCATGAAAAGAGCTAGGTGGTTCAATGACTATCCCTATAGTCAGACCACCATGTACAAATCATGGTATGTGGTCCCAAGGATGTCAGCTCCCCAAGTGCAGACACGTCCATGGCCCTCAATCTGTGTAATAATGGGGGTCCAACAATATAAGAGAGTGTCTCCTCCCTTGTCCCTAATCAATCTTGAAGCAAGGATGCCCATGATGGCCTTGCGGAGCATAGGAATGTCTATCCCAACAATGGAGTGGATCCTCACCCCTTCTTCAACCCCATCGAAACAACTCTATCCCCCATATATGTGGCCCACTAAACCACTTGAGATCTCAGTAATGCTATCTTAAGAGACATCCACCACCCAAGGATTGGAACCCCTAGTATATGGTAAACATCCTCTAGGGTGATGGTTCACTCACCCCTAACTCTTGGAAATCAGAAGGTGTTTTGATCTACATCCCAATATGAAAATAAGTCACATAGTATGTGACTAGCATGCGTAATGTGAGGGCCCTGTGTAATCCTCAAAATGATAGCCCTCTAAAGAGTATCTCACTCTACCTGAGTGAGTACCTCTAACACTGCTGGGAGCCAATCACACTCCCTCTCTCAGCTCCATCTAATATACTCCTCCTTTTGCATACACTCAAAAACACAAAAAAGGAGTAAGTATCAAAATTTGATTGGAAAAAGTATCAAGAACATGTAAAAGTGATAAAAATGCAAATATAAGTAAAGGAAAGCATTGTTTTTGCTTTATGTTGTGAACCACCACCCTGTGTAGAGTGGCAGTTCCGTAACCGCTGCCTTCTAAGGTGGCGATCCCGTAGCTGCCATCCTGTGCAGGGCAACGGTCTTGTCCCAAAAATTAAAAAATGCACCATTTTAACTAAAATAAAAACCTACCCTATGGGCACCCCCCCTAGAGACTCATTTAAAACTAATATTTTCAAAAATAAGCCCCCCGAGACAAAGATTTCATCATTTCCACATTTTAGGTTCAAAAACAATAAATTGAGAATAACTAACCTGAGCCTTCATGGGTCGATGTTCCACTCTCGGAGGCATGATCACTATCTCACCACGAATGTTTTGACTATACTCTCATCGAAAACTGTCACCGTGGGTCCCAGAGCTCAAAAACTATCAAATCAATCTACGCAAATGAATAGTAAAATGAGTTCATTTTATATATATAGCTTTTAAAATTGAACATCTTTCGTAGGTTAGAAGTGTCGACGAAGGTAAGTTCTAAACCCCGCGCAGATGGTAAGTCCTCATTTCATATCAATTTTGTCTTATTTCTCAATTTATTTTATCTAGCTGCACTTGAGTCCCCTTTTTTATTTTGTAGATAACGAGATCTTGGATGGTGACTTTCCAACACACGGGCGTGTCAGGTATAACTCCTAACTCCCCATTTCAGGACCGCCATACTTGGATCCACTATTTTATGCCTCTTCATGGCTAATACACTTATCCGAGGGGGAAATATGTACGTACCCAAAATTGTAGGGTACTGCACCACCGAACTGATGTTACACATACCCCAATGATGATACAGGTATCCTCGCAAGGTGTTCAGGATCCAAAAATCTCACCAAGTATACATTTGTATCCCGTATGCCTCGCTCGGTGTCCACATGCTTTTTTTACCCTCTGTCCCCATTTTTCCTTGCATTTTGGTCTTCAGTGATGAGACCGCTGCCCTACGTGGGCAGCGGTCCTGTGACCACCGCCTAGGATAGGGCAGCGGTCCTATATGCATTTTCCAAAATGCTTCGACGATCACGTCAAATGTAAATCTTTAATTTTTACCCACATTCTTTAGCTACTTTGCTTTTCATTTATGTTTTAGCTTCCCTGTGAATAGTGTTTTTCCTTTGTTTATAGTAAAAGAGTTCAATTGAGAGTTACCCTCTAGTAAATGCATTTGCTATAAATAACCAGCTTGTTTTCAAACAAATGGCCCCTCACCTTCTCAATTCTATTATTCAATCTTTTGAATTTCTCAATTGGAATTCCCATAATTTCATGTTTTACTTCCATTATTAGTTTGCCTTTGCTGTTTAGAGGTCATTTGATCTTCTTGTTTTAGTCTTGCTTCATGGTTGTTCTATACAAGTTAGTCTAGAGTAAAGTAGTTTCATTTGTAGATTGGAATCCATTAAAGTTATAGGTTTTGTTTTATCACAAGGATAGATTTGAAAACTCTCGGTACATTTGCATTATATTCCCACAATAAATCCCGTTAGGAATTGCATAGTCAATCTCTATTCACTCGCGCTATCCCTCTCGTACTTGCATTGTATTCAGTCTATATCCAAAGCTGCCATTGTTTGAATACCTTCTTCTATTGATGCTATCATATACACACTTTTCTGGATTCACAAGAACATGAAGGAACGAGGAGATCACACTAAGGGGACGAAGTCAAACACAACTGGATTTACCACTATTCTGTAAACACCAGGTTTGAGCTATCAAATTTATAGCTACAATGTATCAAATAGAGTAGTGAATCATTTTATTTTAGTTAAGCTCACTTTTAATATTGCTAGGGAAGCTGTGGGGAATGATAGTTTCTAAGAAACTATGATTTGTTCCTCACTTCTAAGGTAGGATTGAATGTTTTCAATTAAGTTAATTATTTGTCTTTTATCTAGATTCACACATCTACACAGGTGAATAACCACACTAGGTTATCTCACTTGTTTAGTATAAAGTAGTTTAATTGTTGTTCGTAATTATAACGTTTCAATCATATATTTTGTTTAGACTAGTTTCCTTTTCAGTAGTAGTATAAATTGTTTATTTTTAGTTTAAGTTAATTCAGAGACTTCAAAACTAGATTCACACTTAGATCTTAGGATAAACCACTAGGGAATTTATGCTACCTGTTCATAGCCTCTAAATCTCCCCTTTGTCATTTAGCTATCAAGAGATCACACTACCAAATCTTATTTACTGATCCTCCTATAGTTAGCTATAGGAAGGTTACTTGCCGATTCTCATCCTCTCCTGTAACTTTCCTATCATTGAAAATTGGCCATAATACTAGTTGTGGCTTCGTCTAAGTCACCCACATTACAGACCACCGGCTGTCTTGGCACAACCTCGAGAGGTCAGGTATGGGGAAATTCACTTTCCGATTATCATCCTCACATTTCACTTTTTCTGTTGTACAGACACCTCCAAGGGACAATGCTAATGGTGGAAATTTGGGTGTTGATAGTAATAATGTAGAAAATAACAATGTTGTAAATGTCAATAATAATGGTGCGAATGCAAATGCAAATGTACCCAATTTGCATGAAAATAAAAAGGAAAGATTAGAAACTTAACTTAATAATGACATAAAGAGGATAAGTCCACCAAAGTTCAATGGCACTGCACTAGGGGATGGATCTTAAAATTGGCTCAGTAAAATGAAGAATTACTTTCCAATAAGGAACTTCTTAGAAGAAACAAAGCAGTATGTGGAGCTTACCAACTTTCCCATGAGGAATCCTCTTGGTGGGACAACCGTAAATTGTAATTGAACATTAATGATTCAAGCATCAATTGGGATCAGTTCAAGAGCTACTTTAGGAAACACTGGCTACTAAATCTCTATTATGATCATAAAATGATATAATTTTAGAATTTAATTCAAGGAAAATTAACTATAATTGAGTACTAGGAGAGGTTTACTAAACTTCTTAAGTATGTTCCTCAGTATAAAACAAACAAAAACTTTAGGATACACAAGTTTATTATGGGATTTATTCCTATCATAGAAGGTGAAGTATATGTGCACATCCCAACCACCATGACAGGGGTTGTAGAAAAATCCATTCGGCAAGAACATAAATGAAAGATAATTTTTGCTCATAAGGAAGAGAATCATAAGAAAGTTCCTAATTCTTCTTCATCACTTGCACCCAAAAATGTGGCATGGAAAATGTTTGGAGCCAAAAAGAAGTTTTTGACTGATAATAATAAGAAAATAATAGCAAATAAACTTATCGCAAACATTTGAAACAATTTTGTGAAGAATAACAACAATGGGCAGAAGTCCTATCGAGGACAAATCAATAATTTCAAGGTTGGAAATAAATTAAACCAAAAATAGGACTTATAGGGGGTTTTTTCAACTGTGTTAAGGATCACGATACAAGATAGTGCCCTCTAAAGAAATATGACAACAATCAGAAGCATAAGATACATGTTGCTAGGTAAATTATTTGGTACACCTATTACTATACTTTTTTATACTAGACCCACAAAATGTTTAATTTCTAGTAAATTAGCTGTAAAACTAAAAATAAAAGTATGAATAATGGGAAAATCTTGGATTGTACACTATGGTAATAATGTTGTCCAAATTGTGAGTAAATGTCTTTTTGGAGCAGTCTTTAAGTTAGTAAATTTTTTCACTCAAGTAGATCTTTATGTTGCTCATTTGGGGTCATATGATGTTATAATAGGTGTTAACTGGCTTGTTAATAATAAAGAAAAAGTTGATTGTTTTGTAAAATACATTAGTTTCCTTGATGATCTGCAGAAAAAAAGAGACATTCAAGGAGTAAAACAAGAAATTTCAGTTAGAAAATTGTTAGCTATGAAACTTAAGAAGGCCAAAAATAAAGGATGCACTCTATATGTAGTAAACATTTCTGAAACAATAGAAAATAATAGTGATTTCTTGGGAAAAAAATTGTTGTTAAGATATTTTTGTGATGTGTTTCTGAAAAAACTACATTGTCTTCTGCCTAAATGATAATTTGATTTCACAATAGAAATCAAACCAGGAATTGAGCCTATTTCGAACGCACACTATTGAATGAATACCATTGAGTTGGTAGAACTTAAGGCACAGTTACAAGAATTTTTTTGTAAAGGTTTGATAAGGCTGAATGTTTCACCTTAGGGAGCACAGGTAATTTTTGTGAAAAAGAAAGATGGAACACTTAGAATTTGTATTGATTACAGGATGTTAAACAAAGGAACAATCAAAAAGAGATATCCACTTCCTAGAATTGATGATTAATTTCACCAAAAGCATGGTGCATCAGTATATTCTAAGATAGATCTTTGTTTTGAGTATCACCAATTAAGAATCAAATACTAATATATTCATAAAACAAACTTTAGAACGAGATATGGACATTATGAATTCACGGTTTTACTTTTTGGTTTGACAAATGCACCTGCATATTTTATGGATTTAAAGAATAATATCTTTGAATAACACCTAGACAAGTTTGTACTTGTATTCTTGGATGATATTCTTATCTATTCTAAAAGCATTGATGAGTATCATGAGCATTTGAAAATAGTACTTGAAATCTTAAAAAAGATAAGATTGTATGGTAAGTTGTCCAAATTTTCTATTTATGAAACAAAATCCATCAAAGATAAGATAAGACAAGATGGAATAAAATTTGATCCATCAAAGATTTTTTCTATAATTGATTGGCCTACACCTAAAAATGTACATGAAGTCATAAGCTTCATGAGGATTGTTGGTTACTACAGAAAGTTTGTTAAGGACTTTTAAAAAATCACTACCTCGATTATTTCATTACAAAAGGAAAAAAAGTTTATGTGGAGTGAAAAATGTGAAGAAGTATTTAAAACTCTTAAAGATCAACTAAATTATACACCTATTTTGGATGTACCATATCCAAATGGAAACATTACAGTAGTTACAAATGCTTCTAGTGAAGGAATAGGAGGAATTCTATTGTAAAACGATCATGTTATTGCATATGAGATAAGAAAAGTCAATTTACATGAGTTGAATTATGCTCCTGATGACCTAGAGCTTACTGCCATAGCTCATGCACATTAAGTATGGAGACATTATCTCTTAGGTAGACCTTTTGAATTAAAAATTGACCACCTTGCATTGAAGTATATTTTCACTCAGCCAAATCTGAATATAAGAAAATTAATATGGTTAGAGTTTTTGTCACATTATGATTTTGACATAAGTTACATTAAATCTAATGAAAACAGAGTGGCAGATGCACTAAGTCATAGGAAACATATTTTTACACTAATAAATTTGAGAATTTAGTTTAAGGATGAGGTTAAAAGTATCGTGGCATTTGATTTTTACATTCAGCAGGTAAAAACAAAACTTGTTGCAGATCCAAATGATGCAAGATACAAAGTTTTTAACTTTGATAATGAAGGAATTCTAAGATATGAAAACCAGGTGTATGTACCTTTAGGAAATGAGTTGAGGACAATGTTAATGACATGATTTGATAATTCATCTTACTAAGGACATCCTGGGATTATAAAAATGCTTGCTGATGTAAAATATCAATATTTTTGGAAAGGGATGAAGAGAGACATAACTAATTTTGTTTCACATTTCTTGGAATGTTAGCATGTTAAGGCTAAGCATATACACCCAGCTAGTTTATTATATCCTCATAGCATACCATAATATTAGTGGTGAGTAATTAGCATGAATTTTTTTCAGAGGATTCTTATGTCTAGAAATATACATGATGTTATTTTAGTTTTGGTTGATAAATTGAAAAAAGTAGCACATTTTATTGTTGGTAAACTTAAAGATGAATCACAGTTTTTAGTGAAAAGATTTGTGCATGAAATTTTTAGATTACATGGAGTATGTTGGTACCCAAATTTAACCTACTTCAAAGGCCTAGTAGTATCATGGATCAGACATGACACTCAGAGGTAGATAGAAAATTATTTATGTCATTTTGTAGCCAGGGAAGTAATCTAACTACCTTGTTAACTCTCAGGCTTTGAGAGAAGTGGTTAGCACCTTAAAAGGATGTGATCTATCCTCACTGTTTTAGGTTGTGCCTTTCAACCAAGGTAAGAGAACCTATTTTATAACCTCTTGTTTGTTGAAGAATAAAGAGAAATCCTTCTTTTGCATAAATTTTATAGAGAGGACATTAGGAAAGTATGATCAACACACCAGATCTGACTCTCACGAGTTGTCACTTCCAGTTCATGGAGATACTTTCACAACAAGGAAAATGTTACTAAAGAAATTTGAGACCTTGATTGCATCTGCATGTTTTGGTAACAAAGATTATGCATTTTTGTACACACATGACAAACAGGGGTAGTATGGGTAGGATTGGTTATTGTTAAATGAATTTTTGGTGGGAGGTTGGGTAGGGTGAAATTAGATTCACCAGATCCTTGAGGAACCTTACAAAATGGAAATTCAAACCAATAGAATGCCATAAAATAGCTAAAATGTTTCTTCAACTAGAATATGTCCTTCAATGGAGGTGCCAATTAGCTCTCTTTCACACAATCTATGAGATTCTATCACAAACGCTTGAGTTAGAAAATCCAACAAAGAATCAAGATTTAAGTGAAATCACGCCTAAGGTAAACCCAAAGGCTTAAAGACAATCTATTTCAATAGATGAGAGAAAAGTGATTTTAAATCGTTTATTCCAATCCCAAATGAAAGATCTTATGAGAAATGGAATTGCAGATGCCACTAAACTATCACAAGGATTGAGGCCTGTGGGATTGAATCAGATTTTAATACAAGATTTCAATAGAAACAAGAAAAACTACTTGCATACATCCAGTAATAAAACAAACACATTTTACTCAAGATAACATAGAAAAAATTGAATTTGATTAAGTCTATTAGTAGGGGAAAGTTTTTATAATAGTCTCAGAGCTTATCAATAGCTACACACTTGCAACCACCTTGACACAATAAATATTAATACAAAAAGAGATAACCTAGTTTCTCAAATGGACTCTCAAAAGATAGGCTTAGTCAAATTTTCCTCTTGGGAATTTATTTCGACCTCTAGCACTCTGACCTCCAACTTCCAACCATTTGCACAAAAAAATTGTGCAATTTATAGCATTTACAACAAAGCCTCTTCCTCCTAAAAGAAAAATACATTTAATGCACTAGTGCTCGCCATGATTCTTTCATGATTCTTGGAATCAAATATGTAAGAAGTCTCCAGGTGCTCAAAGGGGTAGATTTCATCGAATGTCTCCCAAATTCAACTCCTTCCTCTAGTAGATCTCTTTTCCTTCAATTTTCCAACCACTTCCGACCCTAATCTGTCAAATCTGGCCTCTTGTATGCTCGGGAGAAGAAAAATGGAAAATCAGATTGGGCACGAAATTCAAACCATTTTAATGGTGAAAGATGTCTTCTAGATCTTCTCACCAAACATCAGATATCAACATTAACTTCCTTCTCTGCTTGGCATGTAGAAAAGACCAATAAATCATGGAGACTCGCACTTCCGGATGTGTTTTAGAGAAATGGGGGAAAATCAGATTTAGAGTCATAACCACCATTGATCTTTACTTTGAAATTAGGTCATCCACATGGTAGATTCAAACTTTAGAACATACCTGAGGGCTTCCCTTGAATTTTTACAAATTTTTGGAAAAATGGAAAAAAAAAATATTTTTCTCCACACCTTTGCCCTTGGGATACGAGCCTGACACATGTCCAAATGTGATTGGAGCAAATCGTGGTCAAATTCTTCCATTTTACTCTCTTTTTTGAAAAAGGAAAATTTTCCAAATTTTCCCCATAGCTTCCTCCTTGCGAAACAATCCTGACACATGTCCAAATGTGATTGGAGTGGGGCCACGCTTCCTTTTTTACTTTTGACTCTTCTTTTCTCAAAAGGAAATTTTCCCAAATTTCCCCCGAGAGCCCACACCTCTGCCATTGACCAAGGAAAAACATTGACTATTTCCCTCACTAGGCTTGCGGGTCATTTTGAAATTTTAATCCTTAAGGAGGAAAAAAACCAAGTTGCCTCCAATGGTCGACCTCCCCACCTCTTTGACTTTTCAAACTACCATGTGTCACCATGGCGCACCTTGAGGTGGTCCCAAAAATTTGATACCTTGAATGAGCGTGGGCTCGCCACGTGTCCTATTTTGGCAAAGTTTGTCTGAATGTTTAAATCTCAGCAGAAAGTGCCATGTGTCATTCTCCGAGGCAGTCTCTTTTTGGCTGTTGAAAAGTCTAATAAAAATGTAAAGTGAGTGGAGGCCTCCACATGTTATGCTCCAAGGCAGTCTCTTTTTGGCCATTGAAAAGTCTAAGCAAAATTAAAAGTGAGTGGAGGCCTCCACATGTCATCTTGGTGCTTGTTTAAAATGAAATGTAAGGGTCAGTCCCCAAACATGCGCAATTCCTCAACGTGTCTCCATGGCATAACTTCAAGATGGTGCCCAAAGTGGAGACCCTAAATGAGTGCAAGATCGCTACGTGTCCTGTTCCACCAAACTACTCCAACTACATAAAAAATTATCTAAGTTCGAGCCAAGCAGCGGAAGCCTCCATGTGTCCTCCCAGTGCTACTCCAAGGCAAAACCAAAAAGTAGATCTTAAAATGAGCGTTGTGCCTCCACATGGACAAATTTTGAGTTAAGGCTTTTTTTGAATTTTTCTAGGTACCCAGTTGAGCTGCATCAAACCAAAAGGTGCCACGTCCCTTGTAGGCACAAGGATACAAATTTAACTAGGAGAAATTCCTGGTAAACCATAAAATATAAAAAAAATGACCATTTGAGCCTGGGAATGAAATTGTCTTCAAGGACATAAAGTTTAGAAATGTTACAGGGCTCAAATACATTCTTCAAGGATACATCCATTCATTTTCTTTAAGTACTTAGGGCAGAAATGATAAGGAAGACAAATCCTAACCATGGAGAATAGAACACATGGGGGAACCCATGTTTTTAGATGAACAGATAATGGGGGACCCAAATTATAGACCCTTAAGATATTTACAACCTAGGAACCAATTAAAAATGGTGACAAGGATCAACTAGGCACAACATGGGGAAGGAGCGAATGGTAGAGGGTGTAAATCAGTAAGTTTTCAAAGGCACAAATGGGACAAGACTATTTTGAGCACCAACAGTGTACCTGAATTGATTATATCTGATAGGGACCTTAGAATGACATCTCATTTCTGGAAAACACTAAATGCATCCTTAGGAACAAAACTAAATTTTAGTTCTGCATATCATACAGAAACAAATGGTCAAACTGAGAGAGAAAATAAAGTTTTGGAAGATATGTTACGAATGTACTACATGAATCAATAGTACAAATTGGAAGAATATCTTCCCTTAGTTGAATTTTCTTACAAAGATACACATCAATCCTCTTTAAAAATGGCACCTTTCGAAGCATTACATGGAAGGAAATCTAGAAATCTAGTTAGTTGGGATAGTGTTGAAGATAGAGACGTAATGTGACCTAAAATTATTACTAAAATGGAACAAGTGAAAATGATTCATGAATGATTAAAAGAAGTTGCAGATAGGTAGAAAAGTTATGCAGATCTAAAAAATATCAATAAGAAATTTGAACTTGGTGAAAAAGTCTTTTTGCATGTTAAGCCTAAAAGAGCTCTATAACGTTTGGAAAGGAAGCCAAATTATCACGTCATTTTATGGGAACTTTTGAGACTATTGAAGTGATTGGCCCTATAGCTTATCACTTAGCATTACCTCCCACTTTGTCATGAATACATGATGTTTTCCATATTTCTTTGCTTAAGAAATATGTTTTAGATTTATCACATGTATTAAATTAGGATTCTTTGCAGGTCTAAGACTCACGAATAATCATCGTTGAACCCATAAGATTTCTGGAAAAATTCTAGTTGCACTTATGAAATCATGAAATTAGTCAATGCAAGGTTTAGTGGGACTAGTTTAATGAAGAAAGTGCAACATGGGAAAACCTTGAGGACATGAAAACTGCTTTTTCTCATTTATTTGAACAGAATTAGTTTTGATTTTTAGATATAATTAAAGACTTTGTTTAAATATATCTTTAATTTATGTCATTTTTGGGTAGGTACTATATTTTATTAGTGCTAGGAAAATTATTTAATGTTGTGATAAATTTTGAAAAACTTGAATTCTTCAAATCTAGTTTTTGTTTGAAAACTTTGCGGATAAAAGAACTATAATTATGATTGTTTTTCTTGTTTAAGAATATGGACTAAGTTAACCATCAAGGTGATGATTTTTTTTAGGTGGGAAGTATGTAATTCCTCTACCATGGTTGATATCCTTGATGAATTCTATAATTGAAGTTGTAAATGTTTATATGTGATTCTTGTTTGAAGATAGAGTACTGTTATGAACTAAGCAATCATGTTTGTTGTAGTTGATATGTTTATCTTCTAAAAATATATACAATCATGCCATGTCAATTGTAAAATTAAAATGAATTATTTCATTCTTTCTTATGTTCACAACGTGTGGATAGAAGAAATAAATTCAGCCTAAACTCATTCATATCCTATATTGCATTTGAACTTGTGTTTCAGTTTATATGATTTTTGATAAAGAATAGTTATACCTTGGATCAATTTCAGTGATCTAAGGAATGCTTTCGATTTTATAACGTTTGGGTCATTTGACCAAGTCGGGAAGAATGTTTGATTTCTGAACCCAGGTTATCGCAGGATCACAGGTGACCTCTTTTGCATACATCCTTTATAGTGATCCAAGAACATCATTTTTATTCATCATATGGTAATGTTGATGATTAGTTAGGGGACCTAATTTAATCTAACGTCCCTATGATTCTTATATTATCCTAAGTTTAAGCTAAGGTTATTTTATTATTGTGGTTGATTATATGGAAGGAGGTAATCCTAAGTCATGATACTAGTTATTCTAAGAATAAAATGATAAATTATACTTAGGGACCTAAGTTTGGTTTTTAAGCTAATATTATTTAAGCCTAACATATGGGCATTGGGCTAACCTAAAGGGGATGGTGTGGATGGCAAGTGGAGGGATGTCGCTAGCACCAATTCCTAAGGAATTTAACATATTTGAATGGGGTATTTAATACTCTGTTACTACCCATTTTGGTGAATGCATGCAAACATAGGGGAAGCTGAGTTGTTAACTTTGTTAATCTCATTTGCATGGAATTTTAACTTTTAGCTTTAACCAACAAGGAGTTGGAGAATACGAGAAAGTAGGAGAGGAATCTGTCGGTCCTGTTGGCATTTAATGTTCTCAACCAATGTGAAAACCGCCTGGGAAATAGGAGAAGGTTGGAAGAATAGATGGTTTTTGTTTTTCATTATTTCACTTGGTTTTTCATTTTTTTGAACCTCTAGTTTGAATATGTGCATGCTTAATTTCACCTTGCATGGTAGTAATGGTAATGAAATATAAGCATGGAAGCTATAAGAGGAAGATAATGAAAGTTTCAGAGGCTAGGTTTTGGCATTTTCATGGAAATCTTGTTATATAAGTTTTTCATTAAGGATTGAAACAAAGAAAAGAAGATAGGAGCACTACTAGGCATGATAGGCCCTATCTCATTAAATATTATGCTTTTACTTAAGTTTTTTCATTAAAATAACTCTACTCTTTTATGAAATCATTCATGGTATTGTTGCTTGTATTTTGTTTTTCATCTTCTTGCTTCAATGGCATTTCTCAATTTTTGAGATAATGATGCTATGTATGTAGTATTTTATTGTGAAATTTGGGTTGTCTTGAAGGAATGGAAATTGTGTTTATCTTATTCGTAATGAAATTCCATGGATATTGATGGAAGACTGTGTTAGTTTCTTGGTTGGATTTTTCACCTTGAATGGGTATCTTGTAAGCGTGAAAGGTATGTCATGGGTATGGTGATATTTTTGTGAATTTTTGCATTGATCAGTTTTCTTAGTTGAAAATTTTTTAGACAGGGATACAGGGAATTTAATTTTACTTTTATGAAACACCCAACTATTATTGAATTGGGTTATGCTTATTTATGTTCACCATGGAATGGGACTAGAACAAATCTTTTGTTTCTTTTGATAAACCCTTATTTGGGAGGCAATATTTTTTGTTGAAAGTTGAACTGTGAAGGTATGCCTGTTGGGAGTTCTAGTTTCAGTTCTTTTTTTATGATGAGTTTAGTGATTACCCATTATGGGCTATGTAGTTTGCTTTATGTAAGATCTTGCTGATATTTATTGGACATTCGAAGATTGTTTTAGCACTGGAAGTACGTTTTTGTTTGAGGGAGACTATTTTTATTTTTTATCTGCCTTTCTTTGTTTGGTAGTAGTTGTAACCCTTATCGGGTGAACCAGTTTTGTTGCAGAGACTGGTATAATCTCTCTTTTTTTATTTGTTGAGTTAACTTGGAACGAATACCCTTTCGGGTTGGCCTGTGAAAAGGTTAACATTTAGTTTGGGTTTTTCTAAGATAAGGTATGACTTTAAAATGGTTAGTATGAGATTGAGGTCTGGATAAAATCTATTTTTATTCTTGAGAGGATGTATTCTTCTTATTTGGATACTCTCTTTGAGTTAGTTCCAATTTTTGAACTTGTGCATCTTTTCAAGAATTCCTAGGTTGTTATACTTTTAACCTGGGTTTTTTCTTTATTATCTTATTTTCAAGTGGAAATTTTGGCTTCTCGAGTGTAGATTTGCATTATTTTTATGATGGCAGATATTACTATCCTTGGAACCTTGTGTTTGATCATGGTGTTTTCTTAAAGATGATTTTAGGTTGATCTGAGTTTATGATGGTTCCTTTGAGACTGTATTGGGGTCTTATGATGCTTTCAAAACTTTTTGTTCTTTTTGTTCTCAAGTTTCTTTCCTTGATTTGGATTCGGTATTTTGGGTAAGACTTGAACTTTGTGTGTTGCTTGAAAATGATCTGCTCTTTCTCCTTTAGTAGCTTTTGAAAACAATGAACATGCATATGTGATTGTTTTGGATGCCTAGATTGTGTTACCTATGATTTTTTCTTTAATTTTTGAACTTAGATGTGAATGTAGGCCCTCATGGAACTATTACCATGAGTTAATTTGTTTTTTGGGCTTGTACCAATCTCTTGTGTGGTTAAACTATTCTTACCTGTAATGTTTGGGTAGTTCTTAATCAACATAATCCATTGATTATGAGAAAATCCTTAGTTAGGTAAGGTTGTTGGAATGGATGATATTCAAGTTGTGTATTCTTGTTTGATCATACAGGATTATTGTTGGTTGTTAATATTTTGAATATTTAAATAGTTTACTACTTTTATAAAGGTAGCGTGACTATATCAATTCACTTATTCTTGAATAATAAGAACTAGTTGAGTTGTGGAACTTAGGCTGGAAACTAGATTGAGAAGTTTAATATTAGGATAATAATGTGAGTTACTTATTTCTTAATTATTGTTATTTAGATGATTAGCAGGTTGTAATGAGTTTCATAATTATGTTGACATAGAAGTAATTATGTTGGTTTAATTAGTTCTTCCTTGAACATTATTTCTTGTAGATTCTATGATTCCTCTCTTTCTCTGTTATGTCATCTTTAGGGAAAGTCTTTCTATTAATATATATTTTTTAGTTTGGAACCATTTCACATACAATAGGGTTCCTTTTATGAAACAGTTAGATAAAATCATATTTTTAGCATTATAGCATTTATCATGCTTAGTTCATATGAGCTGACTCATGCTAACAATTTTGTAGATGGATTTCATAAAATATGAAATGAGAAATACTTATATAAAGTTACATTTTTTTAACTAAAGAAATTATCTCTTCATTGTGATGTCTATGTATCGACATTTACTTGAAATGTACTTTTTATGGGAAAAATAAGATGTATTAAAACTATTTTTATATTGATGCAAGACATTTGTGTAATCCTTTGAAATACTTCCTAAGTTTAGAGAGTGGAGAACTCTCTTTTTGATAAATGAATTTATTTGGTAAAGATGTTGATTGTTGATTTACTTATGAGACCTTCATGAAATAATTTTGTGTATTATTACTAGGTAATATAATGTATAATGGGGGCAATATAGATATATATATGTAATATACTTATCATATTATATGATATATAAAGCTTCTAGGATTAAGAATATATACTTATAGTTGATTCATTTGAAAGGAGCACAACTAAGTTGATAATCATTAGTAGATCCTTAAACAGTACAAAGGGAATATGATTAGTTTATATAAATGTGTGTGGCTTCACAACTAAGTTGATAATCATTAGTAGATCCTTAAACAGTAAAAGGGAATATGATTAGTTTATATAAATGTGTGTGGCTTATTTTGTATACTAAAGCATATGTGTTTTGTTTTCATTATTAGGACATTAGACCTTAAAAAGGAAAGAAAATTATACTTTGCTTGTAATTAAACAAAGAGCTATGTATGATATCTTGTTAGGTGTTTATTATTAAATCATGAGGATGATTGGTTGTGTTTTCCTTAGCTGCTTTCTATAATTTGAGGCATGGATGTTTAAAAAGATAATAAAAATATTTAGACTTACGATATTATGAAGTCTAAAGTAAAAGTTTCAAACAAGCTTGTTACAAAGCTAAAACTGTAGTAAGAATACTTAATGATCTTACCTTCCTAACATCGAATTCAGACATATCGATACATGAAAATAAATAGATTAAGATTAAGATAAACATAAGAATGAATTCAAAATAAGCAGGAATGCATATTTTATTTTCATACCTTTCTCTCATGTAAAATACCACTCATACCCTTATTTGGGGTAAATTGTGATTAGTAGACCCTTTAGAGTGTTGTTATTGTTAAATATTTAAGATAAAAATTGTTGGGTTGATAAATTAATATTCTTAAGCATGTTAGTCTAGTTCAAGAAAATCAGTTAGATGTTGTAACATAGTGACTGCAGCATAGTACCTTCATAATGATAGGAGTCATTATGAGGATATTATGATGCAGCCAACTATACTTCAACACCCCACTTAGTTTGATTAACTCAATTCACATAAATGGAAATTTGGTTCATGGTTCCACCCTAAACAAAGATAGAAACACAAACTACTATAGTGGTCAACTCATGTCTCATGTTGACTTAGGGTAACTAGACACACCCAATCAACGTAAGTCGATTGAGTATGTCTATGTATCCTTAGTCACCACGAGTAGTCTTCCACACTAGTGCATGTAAGCTTCCCTTGTTTAGTGTGAAACTTTGACTCAGGTTGGGTTGACTAAAGTCAAGAAAGACCATTTTAGATAATAGGACAAGTGTGGTGAAGGAAATATTCCTTTCGACGAGTATGTCGTCTTGGAATGTAAACATGGTGGACGTGTTTAAAAACCTTGGCCAAAGTATCGCAAGCTATTGGTTGTATTGTCTTATGTCACCTAGTCTAAGATGTAGAATTTTATATGAATATCAGTAATAGATATTCAGATAGGCTTCTTAGATAGAACATTTGAGTTCCCCTAAAAGGATAAAGGAACCAAGTATACATAGTATACACTTTAATAAGTTAACATGAGAGATCGGTTTAATATCGAGTCATCAAATGAGATATCATTGTATCAATGAGTCATTACAGTTGCATATGGTTTTCTCTTATGAGATGGATTGACAATAGAATGTGTGTTATGAATTATATTAATTTAGAACAGAGAACATTATAAAAAATATTCCCTTGTTTCTAAAGTCTTAAAAAGTGGATGCTACACATAGAATAATTAATTATTGTACTCTTCAATCATATCCTTGACAACATCCAGATGAGAAATGAATTCTTCATACCTTTTCTTTACTTTTCCAAAGATTTTCTTTCCTTTCTCAGATAAGTCCTCAACCCAACTGTCAATAGCCTTCACCTTTTTGGTAGCCTTCTTTATGTTTCCTATCATTTTTTGAGTAACAGTGAGAGCTCCTTGATTTGCTTATGAGGGAACTATCAAGTGCTGCAAACAGAATGTTGGATTTTTTACCTACTCTTTTAGTTTCCTTTTACTTATCTTGTCTCTTTATACCCTTTCCAAGAGTCCTTTTACTGCTGTTACAACATCATGTTTACTATTTCCTCTTGTAGGCTTTCCCAGTTGGATTTGTTGAATACTATAGTCACTAGGTGTTATTTTTTGGTTTTAGATATAAGGATAAGGGGTGGAAATTTCCAAATTTTTGGAACCTATCTTTTCAAAGTATGATCTTGTCAAAATTATACCCCTCTTGGAGGCTTTCATAGGTTTTTGAAAATAAATATTTGAGAGACCTAAGGATTTTGTTATGACTATATCCATTCCTTTTTCTTGTTTCTTCTCCTTTAGTTGGTAAAATCCCCCTAGACCTCCTATCATGGGGTCACTATCATCTCCTATTTCTGAGGGAGCAATACATGTAGTTCGAAAAAATGGCACCAACATTGTTGATGCATCTTGAATTATAAGTGCTCGTGTAATTGGTGCTTTCAAATTTGTTTCCTTTTTTACACATTCCAATACTTTGGGCTGCTCTTTATTCTGCTCCTGAGTTTGAATTTGTTAAATCTTTTCTTCTTTCTTATTAGGTATAAATTGTTCCTCGAGAACCTTATCCTTCTCTAGACTAGTAAGTGTGCTTGTATATTCTTTTTATCTATTATGGGGAGTGGAAATTATGCCTGTATCTTTTTCTAAATTCTTTGCTTTAGAAAATTACATGTTTGCTCCTTCCTTAGATTATCTTGGTGGAGTGAAAAATTCCTTAAATATTTCTTTTGGGGTCTCCATTTCATTACCTGGAATTTATTCTTCTTCCTTATCCTTTGTGGGAGGCTCTTGAATAAAAGTGTCCACTTGGAACTTTGTTTTAACCCCTTCTTTCTTTATATCATCCTTTTCTTGTGCCTTAGTTAACTAGGGTTTGGTACCTGATTCTTGATTCACATTTTCCTTTACCACCTGTGTACTTAGCATAAAAAAAATTTCATCTTGTACACATGGGGTTTTGATGGCTTTAATGGTTTTTTTCTCAATGAAAATATCAATTGGGATATTTTCACTCTTAGACATTCCTCCTTAATTTGTGGATTGTGGCCCTGTACCAAGTAGCACCAAGCACTGACATCTCTTGTATTTTTTTTTAACATCCTTTTATTGTTCGACAAAAATAAGTATATCTATAACTTGAGTTCCTTAGGACTAGTTATCCATTTCCACATTTCGAATTTTCTCAATATTAGGAATATGGGTTTCTTCAAAACTTAGAGTTTCATCTTTATCAGTATCAATCTCAAAATAATTAGTTTTTTCAACTCCTTTCAATGATTACCTTGACGGTAATTATTTCTCAACATTACTTTCCTTACCATGCTACTCAAGACTTGGTCCTTTTTTTTCATGGCTTGCCCCAACAACATCTAGCCCACACGGAACCCTCATTTCTTTGATAATTCCTTCTACCACCCCTGTAGGAAATGCAAATAGAGTAGTGATGATTACTGGTGTAGAAGGGTCTACTTGGGTACCTTCATGGACCAATGGTGGTGTGGTTTGAACAACTGGGGGGTGAAAATAGTTTGTCAATTTTTAGTCAGGTTACAGTCACTGATTTCCTCTGAATCTCCTTACTTCTGATTTTTTGAACTTGGGCTACTTTCGCCAACATCCCTTTCTAGAGGAATAGTTACTCTAGATATTTTTAATGATATTTCAAGAAAATTAGACACTGATGATTTTTTCTCCCTAGAACCATGGACTGTGAGAGATGGGTCAATATTTGATAAATATCCTCTAGTCCTTGGAGGCGAACTAGAAGTCTAGGGTAATGCTATTGAAAAATATTTTGACTTACTTGAATTGGATCCCTTTGACTGTAAAGGTGCTACAAATTTAATAGGTACATTTTGCATTGTTTGTATGAGTATACCTTCTTCTTTCTGAATTATAGCAGTCATGGATGTCCTAGTATTACTTGTAGTTGTATTCCATGTATCAATTATTTATGTGGTGAGCCTATTACTTGGTAATTGTGGAGGTGCACCATTTAGTGGGTCCATGGTCTTAGCCCCCTCTGGTAAAGGATGGAGATATTTTTTTAGAGAAACCAATTTTTTGAATTCATTTAATACCTTAGTATTTTGTAGAGATAAATCAATGCCTTTTGTCACCAACCGAGTTAATGTAAATCTCAAAACATTGACAATCCTCCTATGACTATCATCATCTTCTTATTCTTTCCAATTGATAGGAGAAATTTCCTTCGAATCCATATTTTGTTCAAGATATACTTGGCTAACAATGTTCTTATCATCCTCAATCCCTTGAGGGATAACATAAATTTTGTAATAAATGATCTTCCTTAGGGTCATTCTTGAAAAATCCATCTTCTTAACCTTCTCATCATCCCTTCAATTCATCCACTAGAGGTCACAAGCCATCTATTGTCAAAGTTTAGCCTTTGGAAAAACATGTCCATCTTGAACTTATTCATCTCTTAATCCATAAATTTTTCTTTTGTTACGTATTGACATGTGTACCTTCTAATGGTAAAGGGAAAATTGATGTTGGTTTTTTTTTTTTTCTTAATTCTCCCATGCACAAGAACTACTTGTCTAGTGAGCTCCATTAAAACCCACTTGTCATCAAGATACCTGGTCAATTTTCATGTTTTCCCCTCAAACCCACTTATTCTAAAATAAGTGAAGTATTTGTATTAAATGAAAACGTACCCAAAATCCAAGATCATAGCACAATATGTAGCTGACAATATGTATTTTTCTAATTTAGGATCAAATACACTAACCAATGGAGAAATGAACCCATCATGCACTAGTCTTATGTTCCTTCTCCAATTGTAAATCCTTAACTATAGGAATACATCATAGACCTTATGTGTTTCAAATTTTCCAACTTTTGTGTGCCCTTGAAATGGCATGAAACACATAATAATATATAAAATAATTCATCATTGAGAATCTAAGGTCCTTTGTCTCCCCTTCCATGACTTTAGTGAATAGTTTCATTATTTGAGAATGAATTGAAGCTGAGATAAGGCTCCCCTAGCATTTTTTTCCTTTTTTTCTCTAAAATTATAATGATAATAGAGCACACCCACTCCTCTAGATTTTTGGACCCATCGAGCACTCCCATTCTACTCAACAACACAATTAAATCTTCTACCTCCTCAATAAACAAGGACTATATAAGGTTCTTAGGGATCCTTTTTATTGATGAATTTATTTCAATTAACCATTGAGAATTCAATACCTCAGCATATTCATCTGACCTATTTTGATAGTCCTCACCTGTGGATTAGATGGTCTCAACAATATGTTCATCAATTTCAGGGAGTCCCAATATTTTATTGAAGATTTCAGTGGTGAAATCAACAATGCACTTTCCACTTCCATCTAATAATTGTAATTTCTCATGGTCATAGTTATAGGCACACCACCACACCAGTTCAGGAGCATGGATAGTGGGTGGGATGGAAGTTTCTAGAAAAATGTGGCTCACACATATAGCTTTCATTAATTTACTTAGATTTTCACTATGAAGCCTCCTTAAAAAATCTTCTAGGTCCGCATCAAATAAATTCGTGTCCTTTATTTTATCCAAATTACTTGTAATACCTGAGGACAAAGATAAACTTGACTCACGAGTATCATGTTGCTATTTCATTTATTCTCCCCAAATTATTGTTAAATTTGTGAAGTAATCAACAAAGGTACGAGAAAATAATGTAACTTACCAATTTCCTACACTTGATCTATGAAATTCTTCTTCCCATGATTGTTTTATGAATTCCTTGATCAATTTCACCATCTTTAGAAAAATTTCTTCCTTTTTCATGCAATTTTTAGCAACTTAGGGAATCAAGTTATTATCATACAGAATAAAAGCTTAGGTAGATTGAAAAATATCAAAAAATCTAGTTTTGTTTTATCCAAAATGCATTAATAAAGGTAGCCTAAAATGCACATCATCTCGAATGTTTATTTTGAGCACTTAATTTGAATTGAGATAGTACATCTGACATGATTTCAAGTTTTATGAGGTTAGGGATGTCTTTTTTTCACTTTTTCATTATTCACTTTAAACTGGCGCAACTTTGTAATTTTGAACTGAATCCCTAACATTTGACTTTCACTGTAAGAATACCACTTGTCCTTATTGGGCATCAGAGATATTTTTCAATTTTCACTTTATAGCACTTTGATGTAAAAACTCTATTTCTCATCCAATCCCCTACTTTAATCATATGTCGAGACATCACGTTCTCTTAGGAGCGGGGTCAATTTACCCTTGTGTAACATTGACACGAATATTCGAAATAATATTCTTGGAGCTTCGAGGAAAGACTTACAAATTGTATTTGCAATATGAAAAAAATATACACATTTTCAAGATAAGTCCCCCACTGCATGACCAGTGGAGTTGTGCCACGTGTCGTCAGAGTTCAGAAAAGTTTTTACAATCTGTAATTTGTATTGACAACAAGGAAAACATTCAAAAAGGATTTTCTCAGTTCTACATGGTTTTTTTGACATTTTTCACAAGAGTTCCTCATAGACAACATGTTTTCATGATCCTCGACTAGAAAAGAGGATTTTCACGACATAAAAATAAGATTTAGTATGTTTTTAACAGGATTTTGTTCTTCGATCTACATGTTTTCAAGGTTAGACAATTAGACACAAATTTTTTAAAGGCACAGTTAAGGATATAAGTGCGAGATAAAAATGATCACCAATGGAGAAATTAGCACAAAACCTTCCCTAACTCTATTTATGCTTCTAGAACCATCAAATAACATCTTCCACAATCCAGAAGCACTATCCTTTTAATTCTTAAGTGGTGCAGGTAGAGTAGATCCTTCATCAAGAATGTAGTAGGTTCCATGTATAGTTTCAAAATATGTATCATATGGATAAAACTCATAGTGTTATTTATCCCATTCATCTAATAAAAGAACAAGAATGTAAGGAGGTATAAGATTCTCTTCTGAAAATGACTCTTGTTTATGTTCTTATTGCATTAGGAAATTTTATTCGAGAGGAGTGGGATCACAACACTCAACATGGTAATAAAATATAGTCTCATCTTGTATGGTAAATATTATACCATATATAGTTCTTAGGAGCATATGAGTGTAATATGAACATAAGTATCCACCTACTTTGGTCATGAAGTCTCTTCATAAGAAAATGGAAAACATGGGAGGCAAGTCAATTAATAATATATCCTCAATTATTGTTAGAATTTGACAAGCATGAAGAGTTAACTCAAGGTCTTTGATGACTCTTAGAGTGGTGACAGTAGAGCCATCAAGTTGTAAAAATACTTTAGATATAGGGGTGTCCTTAAGTCCTAAAACATCAAAAAAGTTCTTAGGCATGAAAAATGTATTATCCCCTGAATAAATCATACAATTATGAACAAGATGTTTGCATACTATCAAGGACATAAAAAAGGTGGGGTTTTGAAAACTTATCTTATCTTCTCTTCCTTTTCTTGACATGAGTTAACAACAACATGAGTCCTTTACACAACTAGATCAACTTGAGGAAGCTTCTAGAGAGCTTTATATAGGAGTTCCCTTTGTGATGGAATAGCTAGAGCATCCCACATTGTCACACTAACATTTGTCCTCTTCATCTACTTAACAATGTTGAAAGGAAGGACCAGGGACTTGTGCAATTAGGGTACAACATTCTCCTTCCTTAATTTTGAAAACATTAGGATAGGCATATTTGGTTGGGAAACTACCTCCTTATCTAAAAGAGGTTTGTTAGGAACCTCTGACAATCTATTTTTATCTATCCCAACTTTGTTTTCCTTGTTGAAAATGTTTCCTTTATTAAAATAAGATGAAGGTTGCGACTCCAACATAATTTTCTTAGACCTTGTATTATCAACAACATAAATCTAAGGTTTTATAGAGCTACCCACTACTTGATTTATTACACAAAGTTCATTAGGCCCAAATAATATGAGATTGATGTCCTGATTAACTTCTTTGACTCCTTCCACATTAGGGTCCATTTCTTCTACCAATAGTTCTTATTGATTGGAAGAATTTTGAACCATGAAGGATTGAGCATGCAATGCATTTAAAAAATAAGTTGATTATGTGGTTGGTTGCACAGGAAAAATCATTTAGTGTCTTGTATTGCATTGTTTTGTACTGGAACTAATGCTTGACTTGAGCTAACAACATGAAGTGACTGGGTAGGAGGAATTGTTGCTAGTGAAAGAGGGGAATTTAGACTTATAAACCTATTACTCTATTGATTTTTTCCATATCATTGATTAGGATGTTGGTTCACATATGGATGATAACCTTGGTTAAATCCTTATTTTTAATATTGTCCCTAGTTAGAATAATTTCTATAAGATTGGACTTGTTGTTTTTCCAAGGATATGCATTTATTGTCAAATTATATAATCAAGGCCTTCATCTCTTGATCATTTTTTTTTGCGGGAGAATAAGATGTAGAGGCAGTGGGATGGGAAATTTTCTCAGGAATAGGACCAATAAAAGGTTGCGGGACTTAAGGTAATTATGGGTATAAAAACATAAGAATCCTAGAGGCTATTTTGCCCGCTTGTATTAGAAAATTCTCATCCTTAATGTCTATTGCATAGGCATCAGGTAATGTTCCACCCCTCATAGATGGAATCATGACAATAATATTAGAATTTAATGCTCTTAGAAAATAAATAAAAACAACTTCTGGAGTGGGTCTCACGTGGACTGGAATTCTTTCCAATGTCTTATGAAATATGAAATTGAAGTCTACCATGAGATCATTGGGAGCCTTCTTTATAGGTTTCAATTGTTCTAATAAGGATAAGTTATCCAAAATATCCCCAAAGGTCATTCCAATTAGTGATTGTTCCTAGCCCTAAACTCCTAAACCATTGAAGATCCTTTCCTTTGAATGAAGAAGTCAGTGGATTTACAACTACATCATGTTTAATAACTTGATGAACAACAAAAAAATTGGCAATATATCGAATATGGTCAGCTAGGGTAATATGATTTTCCCTAGTGAAGAAAGGGATAATTTTTAAAGGTGCTATTGGAATGTCATGATGGGCATTGAGTGCAAGAGGGTTGCTACTCATGGAGGTGAAAATTAGTAGATTCCTCTATTTTCTCATTAGAATAGGCCACGTAATTCTAGTAGAAAGTTAAAAGGGCCTATTAGGAGGTGGAGTAGAAAGTGTCCTATTTGGTGGTGAAGGTGACCTCTGAATCATTTTGGACCTTCTTTTTCTCCCTGATGATAATTTCATATATTCAAAAGTTCCTTCTTCTATCTCTTCGTCTTGTCTAAATTTTTTCATGAAAATAGACACTTATGAATGCTAAAACCAGTTGATAGAATGCTCAGAGTCACCGGATGTGTTGATATAGTACCTCTAAAGGTTGAAATCTACCAATATACACACCAAAACTTGGCAAAAAGAAATATTAACTTATAAACAGTCCCAACAGGTGTGCTAGAATTGTTGGAGCTCAAAATTACACCCAACCTAAGTCATAGACAACCCAGGATTTTGAGGCAACATGGGACTGTTTCCAAGTTGTGGGACTTAACTTGAGACAAACATCTAGAGAAGGTTGGTTGCACTACTTATTCTTAATACTAAACTACTCCTAGGGAAGGAAATACAACTACCTATTACTAATCTATGATTCCAAGGGACCAAGGAGAGAGGGAGATGCATATAAACAAAATTAGAAAAAAGGGGAGGTGATAAAAAAGAAATTAAGGGGAAAAACACTTTTAAATGAGAGAAAATGAAGGAAAATAAAGGTGGAGAAGGTAGAAAGGAAATCCAAAATCAAGATCAAAATTTAAACTCACATTTTCATACAATGCACAATGGAAATAGACCATAGAAAATGAAGAAACATACACAACATACCTACAATTAAATGAAGAGGTAAGAAAATATAATAAATCACCAACTAGGGCGGACTAATAGCCACAAAACAAGTATTTTATTACTTTAAGAAGATATACAAATCATTACAATGGAAAAAGAAGATATAAACACACAATAGAAGCATAATCCAAGGCATGTAACTCAAGAACACTTGTGTAATAATTTTCAATGATGCCTTTGCATTCTAAAAGTATCCAACATTACAAATGTGCATCATTTTAGATTTTATAGAGAATGGAAAAGAGAGAGAAGATGGAAAAAACTAGGATTCCTGCTTCCACTTACCAATAATATATATTATATTTCTAAGAATAAGTATGGGCACCCTTATAAATACATTACAAAATGATAATTTTCTTGTAGGAGAAGACATGGGTAATATACTTCATTAAATATGGTTGCTCAACTACCTAAAATTATGATTTTAAATGTTGTAGATGTTTTTCACTTATTTACAAACATACCCTCACTTAAATCAATAAGTATAGTTTTTTGGTGTATAGGATGCTGAGAGTTTCCAAAAAATCCAATTTTGTGAAAATCGGAGCAACTAGGTGAAAGTTATGGAGATTTTAAGTTCAGGGGGTCAGGGTTCCACGCGGGCTCCTACAGTCTACAATTAAATGATTCTCCTTTGTTATGCAGAAATATCAGGGATGTGGGGAATTAAAGGAACCCTAGAATTAGTTATATTTGTGCCTTTTACCTCTTCATTATCCATATTTATCGATGTTTCTTTGGAGGTCACAGTTTTGGGTTTGGGGTGGATCCATGGAATGGTTCCACCGAGACCCTTTGTACTAGAAATCCCCAGTTAATTAATAGTTCCAACTATCTACAACACTCAGATCTTCCTTCACCTTTTCTCTTGTGCCAACCACCTTTACAAGGAACGAATTACCTGGTGGAACTTGTTTCTTCATTCCTCCATTCCTCCGTATGTCCACAAAAAATTAGATCCCTTCACCAAATTCCTTTAATGTGAATCAAAAGGGAATGTGGGAAGCACTTTAGCCTATGGAACTTGTTAGTGGTCATTTTGAGCTGGCACCCTTGACTTGTAAACTCTCCCCTCAAAGTAATTTTTTGTTTTCTAAAAATATGCTTACTACAAATTTCAATTCAGATGGGTGTCCATGAAATCAGTATCCCATGAAGACAAGCCAACCTATGTTAATAAATGATGTATTTTTGTAATAACTCATATGTAAGATCTTCTTGATATAATAGTGTGACCATGAATATATTAATTTTAAATAAACTGGTCTAAAATCCATTAAATCAGTTATGAAAAATACATCACAAAAGTTTACTAATGTATTTTGCTAATGTGTAAAGTTGTAATGTTTCCCTGATGCCCGACGACATGGCATTCCATGGGAATGTTTCACAATGTCAGAACTTTCTTGCATATTTTAAATACTATGTAAAAATTCCAAATGTCAAAACATCCCCGAGGCCCGACACAGGTATATTCTCAAGAATATTGTAGGAAAATTATAAGAAATAATGTTTTTACAAATCGAAACTCACATGTAAAAGTGTAAAGTGAAAAATAAACTTTTCCCCCTGAAAAGGACACATGTCATTATGATATGGTGGTGTGTTATCAAGCATCTCCTTGATTATAAGACTTTGTAGTTTGTAACTCATAAAAAAAAGGAAAACTGAGATCAGAACCCTAGGACCCAGCACTGGGCACGTGTCATCATGTCAAAGCAAGTCAACATCAGGAAAATTATTCAACTTTACAATGTTACAATCCAATAGTCACAAGAAAAAATGTAGAAATCTTCCCAAAAAGTGACTCTCGCCAAAGGAAGACACATGAACGGTTCTCGTTTAAACAAGGGAATGTGAAATATTATTATCTAATATTGTTTAGAGTTAGTATATGTCCATTTTCATAATGGAAATATAGAAGGAATGAGAAGGATTAATTTATAAGAATGTATAGAATGGACATATTTCCATTCATATATTATAGACAATGAGAATGGGCATATGGTGATTCTAAACATTCATGAAATATAGAATGAATGAGAAAGATGATTTTATGAGAGTATTTAGAATTGGCATATGACCATTCTGATTAAGTTAGTATAAAAGGAATGAAAAAGATGATTGTATGATAATGAATAAAATGGGCATATGTCTATTCTTATATTATAGGAAATGATTTGAATGGGCATATCCCCATTCCAAACCTTTAGGTAATATATAATGAATTATGAAAATACTTGTATGAGAGTATTTAGAATTGGAATATGCCCATTCCCATAAAGAAAATATAGAAGGAATGAGAAAGATGGTTGTATGTGAATGAATAGAATTGGAAGATGTACATTCTCATTTAGGTAATATAGAATGAATTAAAAAGATGATGTGTGTGTGATTATACTCAAATTTCGCAATATCTAACTAAAAATAATAACACCAAGTAGTTTGAAGATAAACTTAAATTTATCAATGAACCATCAAGATAATATCTTATGAGAATGCAGAATGAAAACTACATGAAATTAATCATATAATTTATAATAATTCTTACAAAGTTAAACTATTGCTAATTACAATGAACCTAATTGGGTATATGAGCAATAAAGTTATGGTGTTCTCTAAAGATAGGGAGAATATCTCACCAAATAATGGATACAAGGCCAAGCTCGGATCTTCTTCTACTACTCAACAAGGGTAGAAAGTGATGTAAAGAAGTTATGCTAAATTAACGGAGAAATCTATTAAAACATATGTTTTATATAAGATATTATTCAATGTATGGTGTAAGGTGTGAAAGTAGGAGCTTGGTCCTTTTTATAGCTTTCAATTTGGAGAGAAGCTTGAATCACAATGAATGTGGGACAATCGATAAAGTACCTCTAGATTAATTAATCATGATAAGATGATTTAACTAGTGAGTTAACAACTCATGGGAGTTGGGGGTGCTTTAATTAATCAATTAGGATTAATTAATAGGCTAGAATATGTTTTTTAGGATATTTGGAGGTGATTTGAGAGGAATTTCCTAAGATTGGAAGTATTTGAAAGTAGGATTCAGCCAATAAGAGGGTTTATTAATTAAACACATGTTAAAAAGGCTTAATTAACTAATAATAGTTAATTTATTGATTTGAAGAGGATTATAACTAATGAAGTGTCGTTAATCGGCATCCACAATGTGATAGGAGTGTGTTAACTAATGAAGTGTCGTTAATCGACCAAAATAGAATGAAACATTAGTTAATTAGTGAAAATTACTAATTATAATGAAAATGATGAGATAGAGGATGATTGGTACCACTTTAGCATTAAAACCAAGGAAGTAGATTTTAGGTGTTTACATTTTCCCCTCTTTGGGGTGGCGTAAGTGACATCACTGTAAAGACAATATACAAGCATAAAAAATCAATTTTTGGAAGAAAATTTAGTACAATGTAGGATGCCCCCTCAAGTATCAATGGGGTGATAGAAGAAGTCAATTGATGATTGAAAATAGGAAGGAAATAGATAGAAGAATCTAGGTGGAAGAAAATTTGAAAAGTAATGAGAATTGATAGATGAAAATAGAAATAGCCTTTGCATCCAAATCATTCAATAAATAACTTTGTTTCATCATTTTTCTCATATTATATAAATCAATTGTCCTTATCAATTTGTACACATAAAACAAACATGTAAAATAACATGAAAAGATATAATACTAACAATTCTTCATTGCTAAAAATTGTTAACTCCATGAAACATACATAATGCAATGTAATATGAGAAATTAAACAAGCTAACCTAACAAGTAAACGAGTACAAACACACATTCTCAAACAAAAAAATTTCAAGATAGTTGTAGCAATGTTTTTGTTATCAAGCTTCACTTCCTGAATGTTCGTGTTTAACAACAAGGGTTGAAAATGGTTCCTTAAGCAAGGATAAATTTAAGCAGAATAATGGAGGACACTTGGGTCCTATGAAAAATCATTCATGCACTATGAAACAGTACGCAACAACTCGTTGTGCCAAAGGTGTGTAGAAACCATTTTTTGGTATCGTTCCCCCCCTTCACCTCATGTTTTCTCTCATGTATTAGGAATACCCATTCGAATTCATTTTCTCCCTAAATTTAAATAAATCCCATTTCCCACCAAAAATACATATTCAATTAATCAATCTTAATTGGTTAATTAATCCCCTTTAAATCCCTTAACCTCGTTATATGTTAATATCCAATTGATAATTACATAGTCCAAACGAATTCATATCACCCCACCAAGTAATTAAATACTCCAAAATCATTGAAATCATGCACCCCACTCACGTATTAAATAATGTAAATTGATCCACAAGAAATCAATTATTTCACCTAATCATTCAAATCGTGTTACCCCACTCACCTAATTAAGGTTATGTTTTCAACCCAAGATTATCTAATTAACCCCATCTTCAAGCTATAAATACAAGCCTTTCCCCCGTCTTTCAGACAAGTTAGAAGTAATAGAAAACTTCTGATATTATAGTTCCCCACTTTTCATCATATCACCACAATGCCCTAGTGATGCCACTTGTATTACCATAATATCATTCTCATGTCCTTGTGGTTCTCTTAGTTTTGTTTCCTTTACATTTATCTTTGATAAGATCAGTAGCTCCTTCATACATCAACAATTTCAGGTTCGTTTAATTATTAGGTTTTGTATGTTATCTATCTATCTTTCATTTATATAATTTTCTCTTACCTAATGGGGGTTGACATCCATGAAAGGAAGGTGAAAATTCCTATAACCGAATGTGTTATGAAGCACCTGCATATACCATTTAATCAATTCTCACTTAGTTTCCTCTGTTTCATGGGTCTATCCAACTCTTAGCAAGGACATTCACTTTGTGCCCTCCCATTTATCTCCATCTTCTCTCTAGGTACCTTAAACCCTTACATCTTTGAGGTTGTTGGATTTCTTTTTTATCTTTCTCACTAATCTAGACAGGTATGAGGGAAATTTGATCTAGATTCTGGCACATCTGGTGGTACCTTCCAATGATTTGTTTTTGTTGGTTTCACAACTCATTATCTTATCGGTCATTTTTTCATTCTCTTGTTTACTTTTATATTTTCATTTTCTATATTGTATGGATTTCTTTGGTGGACCATTACATTGTGGGAAATATTTTTATTTTGTGTTCTATTATGTTGTCTGTATAGGTTTTATTTTTGGTGGATACGTTGCTTGCATCATCATGGATTCTTGGCCTATTTAGTTTCTAGTTTATGTTACAGGATAAAATATATTACTTTATGTTTTTTGCTCATCTCTTCTGCCATAGTTTTTGGTTTTCGGTCAGCTTTGCCACCACAATTTCAAAATAGTTAGATGATTTAAATTTTATTTTGATTTTGGTTAACATTTTTGTAACAGTTTTTCTCAGTTTCTTGTCAGCTTTGCCACCACATTTTTTAAAGAGTAAATTTTTTTGTATGTTTAGCATATCATCTCTATTTTGTTCCCATGGATCCATAAATTTTTCTAGTATGCTTGTAAGTAAACTATCCAAAAGTTTTTCATTGGTGCCTTCTGACCCCAATTTTCCCCCATTAGCCTAAAATCAAAATTTTCCAATTTTTAGGGTTGGTAATAACTTCCTTATTTTCCATCACCCAGCTCTAAAATTTTCACATTTTGTTCATTTCCTAATTTTGTTCCTTTGATTCTTTACATTCATTTTCCCCATTTCACCATTTATATCTCGAAATTTTTATTCCTCTTCACCCTGGTCTTATAGAAATCCTCCCAAGACTAGTAATCATGCCTTTTCACCCTTCATTCTAACCCGAATCCCAAATCACCATTACTGAACGTGCGTTAGAACATGATTCCCAATCCATTTCCAAAAAAAATGGATGTAAATTTTTTTGGTCATGATTGGTGTTGATATCATGTGTTAGCTAATCATTTCATTGTAGTTGTCAATTATTTTTTTACTATCTTTCACTCCATTTCTAGTAATATGATTAATTTCTAGAAATATCTACATTTTTTCTTTAAAAAACATCTTTCCTGATTGTGTTTGTGTATGCTCTTCTCTTGCGCTTTCGAGTAATCTTGAGAATAAAAAACAATAACTTAGCTAATCTTATGTCTACATGGTAAACATAATCAACATCCTTACTTTGTATAATTCTGTATTTCTATTTTACTAACTTTACAATTAGTCCACATCATTTGTTTGCTCGTGTCAAAATTTCTTGAAGCCTACTCTTGACCTGTGTTAACTTGCATCCTGATAAAAAGGAAAAATGTTATTCAAGCATTCTTATTTTCCTTATTTTCTCTTATTTGCATCGTACTTTCCTTTCTTGTCTATGTACTCATTGAATGTCACACCTCATTTTAGATCTAAAAATGAACCTTTGTTTCTCATCTTGCTTTCTCATATAGCTTAAATAGGAGGTTCAATCTTCTGCATCACATACTTAGCACACACTGCCTAAAAATTCACAAACTAATTAACATATCAAAACATTCCTTTCACCTGGTTCAATGAGTGGGATTTCATCACCCAAAAGGAATCCAATTCAGACATTTCCTAGCCATAATATGCCTGAAACCAAATTGAGACTGCCTCCTTATAGGTATTGACTTATCCATCTTCAAATTTTAACAATAAAAAAGAAAAAAAATAACTATTTGCCAAACTTGCCCGGTTTAGTTAGCTTAAAAGTTTCTTCTGTTTTATTCTCGTAATTACTTGTTAATCTACTAAGAAAATGGAACATAACTCTTCATCTCAAAAATCATCCACCACAATAGTTTCCTTATTTTTACCCTTGATTACCTCTTTCATGGTCACTCAACCCTTCATCAACATATCTCACTAAGGACCCCTTGTTCACACTTTAACCTTAAATGACACCAATTCTTTCTTATACCATCAATTTATCCCTTCTATGCCAGCCACCCCACCATATGTTAGATTCGAACCTTTTGGCCTTCCTAACGTTCCTCGCAGTGATGTATAGTTCTACAAACTTCTAGATGCCAATCTAGTGGTCTGCAAGACTATCTCCTTACAAAATCCATTCAACTTCAGCAAGATGGTCCACCACTCCAGCAGATTTATTCTTATTAGCCAATCTTGAAACAACCCAATTTGTAGTAAACAAACTTTCTACAACTCAACGTGACCTCACTTCATCTTCTAGCTATCTCCCATCCCGCCAAACTACTCATCTATTCACACCCATTCCTCCCAATATTCCTCCAATCAATACACCATTATAACTATTGTTCCTATGACCTCTTCGGCCATAATTATCACTAGTTTACCTATCCATCATGCCCACACATCACATCCCCTATCTGAACAACATGTTCCTCTCACATGACATGTGCATGTCAATGTTTCCCAGACCCCTCTCATGGGTCCTTTGCATTATTTAGTGTCTTGCCCATTCCATCAACCTTTTTAAGTCCACATCCCCACTCAGCACTTTCTGCAACAACCAACCTAGTCCCAACACTCAAACAATGTTCCCATTTATAAAAAAAAACTCTTTCAACAACCACCCCTCCAATCAAAGCCCTTGATTTACACTCACCCCCATCAAATTCCTCAAACACCCACACATCCTAAAACCCACCAAAAAACTCATCTGAGCACTTCTTACATGTAGTCACTACCTCCCATCCCCCAATAGAATCTTTCAAATGATATCATGCATTCTCGTATGAATAGGATAGCCAACTTTTAAGCTGTTACTTTAGTAACCCAAGCTTCATTATCATATGAAAAAATATGTAGTGATCCTATTCACCCATCTGTACCAATAAAATCATATCATCTGCACTGGGAATTTCTAAAATTTACGAAGTTTAATAAAAAAGAGGATTTACAAAAACATCTTCATGCATTCAGATATGTGTGCTACCTTATTGCACATGATCAAGACTTAATGCTTCAAACTTTCCCCATGCCCTTGGATGGTCCCGCTCAAGATTGGTAAAATAGTATCCCACAATATTCTTTATTCTCATTCACCTAACTCACGTAACTATTTTTAGAACACTTTACGATTAACATCGTGCGCAAAATAACCATCAGTAATCTATATGCCATTTTTCAGTTTGAGGAAGAATCCATCGCAGAATTTTTTACAGGCTAGCATGGCATAAAAAACAAATTATCCCTCCCTTTTCCAAAATATGATCTCATCGAGATCTTCTGATGTTTGTGTGCAAATCATATATCTTATAATTTACAAATCCAATCATTCCAAACCTTTGACGAATCCTTCACCATGGCTCGAGAACTTGAAACATGTGCCCTTGAGTAGGGTCATTTAAAATTAAAATCAAATAAGCCTAAACATGAATTTAACAAGTCCTCCATGTAAAATGACAAATCAAAGGTAAGAACAAATGTTTTGATTGTTAAATCATTCTCCACACCTACTTCCAGTACATGGCATCAACAAAGAGCCCCTAGACCAACACCTAACTATACTCCCCTTGGAGAGTTGTATAGTTCAATATTTGAAAAAATGATGGTGGTTAGCCTTACTACTCTTCCTTCTATTTTTCCATTTGATGAATCAAGACCAAAACCTGTGTGGTATCACAAAGATCATTACTGTAAATATCACCAAGTCCAAGGAAATGATATATAGAGGTTTCAAACCTTCAAATACCTAGTCCAAAGACTCATCGATCATGGTGATCTTCAAGTGAACAATCCTAATCATCCCCTAACTAACCACTTGCATATTTTACCAACCATTCCCCAACCATGCACCAAAAATTCAAGCCACCACTTCTTTTACATCCCAAGCACCTAATGCTCATACCATAAACACTCTACACATTGTTGATCAAGATCCTATCTCATCCACAGATTTGATTCCTTCATCAACCATCACATCTACCTCTCTAGACATTTTTCCTACATCCACAAGTTCATCAACACTTATTCACATACCCACACCAATCATACCTAAAACTATCTCAACATATATTCCCATACCAAGTATATCAGTGATTACCCTAGAATCATTTATAAAACAACCATCCCCATCTCATTCTACAACCACCATTGATCCAACACATATATAAAACCCTTTATCTATCACTCGTACTTCATAAATTTTCGCATCTACTTCGTTAGGTTTGAATACCTTATCTACATCCATTCCACCTTTACCCATTGTACCATCTTTAGCATTAGTCCCAGTTCCTCTTTCCACACTCTTACCCATACTAACTACATCAAATATTATGACCATATCTACATCACTTTCATCACTTGAATAATTTTAGAAAGCACTTCAACTTGTAATAACTTCAAGTGATCCTCCCATCTCTTATAAAAAATTAAATGCCTTCACATCAAACCAATCTTCACTTCCTTTTGACATCATCATGCAAAGATTACTCCCTCCACATGTATCAACCACAATACCATATTTAGACCTTCAAGTGGATATTGTTATCATTCCTCTAGAAGGTTCCTCTTCACAAACAAGATCTAGACCCCTTGGCACATTTCTTAAATGACCGCTTACACATCCTCAAAAAAGGTAAATATTCCTTCCCGTAAGACCAATCCTCCTAAATCCACATCATCATCTTCTATTTTGGGACCCATCCCCGCATCATTTTCTTCTATTTTAGGATCACTCCCTTCATCATCTTCTTATATTTTGAGATTATCCCCTTTATTAAAAATATCTTCTACTAATGAAACAACACAATGATGACCTCTTTCTAAATCATATCCCAAAACCAAGTCTAGGTCACCCACATCATCAACCAATATACCAAATCAAGCACAATCATCTCCTTCATCTTCTAAATCTAAGATAGTATCAATGGCTCCCATCACACCACCACGCATCAAAATATCATCAGTTTCATCAAAAAACCTTTTAGCTATAGCCATGCCATCACTTATTCCTTTAGGATATTATACTATAATGTTTTACTAATTGGTCCAAGCCTTAGAAATCATCTTTCCACAAATTATATCTTTTGACCCAAGTGCACCAAGACCCTCATGGTTTTACTCTAACTTTATTTTTTCATACCACCATACACGAGGGCATGAAATTGAACACTATAGAACCCTTCAAACCATCATACACAACCTTTTCAACAAGGATGATATCTTTGACAAGGAGGAACCAACTCTTTTACCAACTGTATCCACTTCCTTCACCCCACATTCATTTACAAAAACATCTAAGTCACCTAGTCCATCCAAAACTGATATCGTCATTCCTCCACCTACTTCATCTCCTCTTGAAGAATGTTATCCTCTCTACATTTATTTTGTTTGGGTAACTACTCATTTAGGCTCACATGATTCCAAATTAGTAGTCCAAACAAAATCAAGGACCTTTGTTACTATCTCTCCTCCTAAGGATCTTACCTCATCCACACCCCCATCACAACCTGAAGTTGTCATCGCTACTCCCACCACTTGTTGAGAAGATAAAATATTTATATAAGGTGAAGGAACATAAAGGATGCACACATTGGAGAAAGGTGCATTTGACAGCTTGGAAGAATAGAAGAATACACGCATGTAAGAACACTTTGAATTTAGGACTTAGTTGTTTTATGCATAAGGGCTATTCTGGGAGAGTGTGCTAAGGATAGAAAGACATGAAGAATTTTAGTCCATGTAATCATATTTTGGGAACAAGAAACAACTGAGTGCCATGCATAGTTTAAGCTAATAATAGGATTTATACTCAGAGTTAAGTATAGGAAGTCTATACTTAAGATAATTTGCATGTTGTGCATCATTTTGTAAAGGTGCATGACTATTATTAGTATGTAACCTATTTTGAGAAGTGAATGGGTGGTGAAGGGAAAGTATGCACCCCCTATATATATGTGTGTATTGATTTACAAGATTTAGGTGTGTGTGTGTGTGTGTGTGTGTGTGTGTGTATGTGTGTGTGTACAAGTGTGTGTGTGTGTGTGTGTGTGTGTGTGTGTGTGTGTGTGTGTGTGTGTGTGTGTGTGTGTGTGTGTGTGTGTGTGTGTGTGTGTGTGTGTGTGTGTGTTTGTGTGTGTGTGTGTCAAATTATAGATTTATGTTGTTGGTTTCTTCACGTGCATGACTCATGGAGATACTTACATAATGTAAGAAGATTCTATGCTTTAGGTTATTTAATACAATGGTTCATAATGGTTGGATAATGGTTTTCAACATGACTGAATCTTGTTCTTGTATGGTAAATCTTGTTATAGTCATTGTTTAGTTCATCTTATATATATTCTAATAACTAGATCTAGGTTTGCACTGTGCATTATTTACTACTGGTAATGAATTTAAATACCTATATATACCATCAAACTAACATTTTGTAAAAGAAACACTAAAGAGGGACTTCGTGGCTTTACATGATTTTGGTGAGCGCTTAGCTCAAGTTGAGTGATGTGCCATCATGCCTAGGTTATTCAAAAAAAATTATAGGTTGCATCATTAGTTCCATTTTTGGGACCTCTTTTTCAAATGATTTCAGGATGTTGCATGATGAAGACATATCAGTTGACCTTGGCAAGTGATGAGGAGTGGATAATAGATTTGGAAGAAGTGTACACTTGGAGATTTAACACTGGATCTAAGTTTGATGCACACATGTGGGTAGAGAAGAATCTATATGACTTCTTATATGAGATCTTCTTTGCTATCTTACCAATAGAGCTATACGAGTTGCTGGTTTCTTACTCATCTAAAAAGAATTGGAGGTTTTGCACACTTGTCTAGACGTAAGAATAATTTTATGCCCTCTATGATGCTGATCTGATTTGGACACGTGTTGTGGATAATTGGTTTTGTGGTGTTGTGAATAGCTATATTTTGGAGTGCTCAATTTCCACTTACTCTTATCTAGAGGTAGTTGAGTTCCATTTTTTATGTTATCCTAGGGGAACCTATCTACAAGGCATTCCATTGGTGATAAAAATATTGATGGTAACCATGAATTTGGAAGAGAAGTCGATGGCTAGATAAACCCCACCACATGCGGGGGAAGGAGCAAGTGTGGTGAAGGATGTCGGACCCAACGGTAGAGAGGAAATGATAAGAAATGTGGATTAAGTTCAATGAGGTGTGCAAGAGGGATTTAGAGAAGTGGAACGATATTGTAGAAAGGATGATGTTGAGGAGAGATATGGATCATGAAGGATTTTGAGCTCACATAGAGGACTTGGAAACAAAGCATCTGGAACTCCCCCATTTGGGAAATCATGAAATGTAACAATCATCAACCTCTTATGAGAGTACTCCAATAAAGATAACTTGGGCCATGGGCACACATCTGAATCTACCTAGAAACCTAGCCCTTGCACTTGGTTTTCACATTTCTAGTATAGCTAGTAGTCAAAAAGCTATTTTAGGTAGTAGAGTAGTAAGAGGTAGAGTTGAATTATCAACAAGTTCAGGAGTGAATCAAATAAAAATTACATTTATGGTCAGGAAAATATCTTCCCTATTATTTGGAGGATTGGTTAGAGGAACCTTTCCAAACAAGTCATCGACACAGAACACAGGTGCACATAACTTTAGAATCACATCAGGGAGTAGCATAACTTTGTAGACTGTAGGAGTTCATTTTAGCACCAATGTTGGGAAACATGGCAGTGCATCCTCTAGTTCAATTCTTGTTATAGGTGGAGGATCAAGAGGAATAAGTGGATCAGGATGTGGCTAATCTGGTGGATCTAGAGGCAGAGGTAACACATGAGGTTCTAGATCTGGTTGGCATTGTCCTCACCAGCCCCAAAATATTTATATGGAGATGTCACTTTGTCTCCTAGAGTATATGGGAATAGAAAATGTTGCTGAGAATTTGTATATGTGTGAGATACTATGGCACATGAAAGAAATTAAATCTTTAGAGCACAAGGCCAATCAGTTTGTAACTACATTGCAGGGATGTGTAAATAGTTGGTACAAAAAGTTTGACCCTGATCATACTTGTGTGGATTATACAACATTATGGGATTCTTTCATTTGGAGAACGTCAATTGTCCTCCTACCTGAGGCGTGAGGATGTGCAGATTTGGAAGCATCAGCTTGTTGTGGTGCTTTCCACATAAGGAACCAGTAAGCGCTGCTGTAGGAATATGATACTTGGTTTCAATGATAATCTGTGTCTAAAGGAAGAAGAGTCATGGTTGTTGTCGATGAAATTCAACATGCACACTAGTGTCGTATGTAGGCCTTGATTATGACTTTTGGAGAATCTACGGTCGACTGGTCAGCGATAAGACATTGATTCTTTACCCGTGTCAAGCACTCTGAATCAACTTGTGCATACTTATGGAGGTTGCTGGAGCATAGCCACTGGATTTGTGCTCACATTCTTGGACGCTCAGATTACAGTCATTTGGAGAGGTAGTGAAGACCGAAACTATCAGCCAAGAGTATTACATGAAAAACGTCAAGGGAAATTGGTGCACATATTGTGAAGTAAAGGGGCATCATAAGGATAATTTTCCATCATTCAGATTGCGTGGCTTACTCCTCTGCCAAAAGAACGTGAGATATGTCAGTGTAGACCATGAGGCAAGACATTTTCCATTGTTGCAAACATGCGATGGAGATGAAGAATTTCTATGGGGAGTATGCAACCTATTTTGTAAAGATTTACACCAGTCAATGAACATTCAAAATAGTCAGGAGACTATGTGGATGATTGCTTGAATTAATGATGCCTCACAGTTGATATTGATGTCTGAAGTAATGGGAGTTTCGAATATACTGGAGGATGGAGGGTACACAGAGGTTGAGAGGATGATTGGCCATGATCTTACTTGTGAGTTGCTATAGTCAAAATGAAGGTTTCTGTGAGAGATTGTTTTGGTGAAAATTCTGTTTTTACCATGGTGGATTCAGTATTTTGTTGTTCATGATGTTATTTTGACGATGTGATTTCCCTCAATGGAACATGTGTTTTTCAAGTTTGGATCACCTTCTGACCATGACAGGACATTGTGAGGAGAAAAAACACTAAAGTAGCACTTGGTTCTTGTGTAAAGGGTTGTGGAAATGAAAGAATAATAATTATGGAGAGTTCCCAGACTTATATGAACATCTGAGAAAGAAGCAAAAATAGGAGAAAAAGGGTATAGGGACAGTTAGAATACATCATGCCATGGAAAGCCAATGGATGCCAAAGTTAGCACCAGATACGGAGGTAGTACCTATGAATATTACTACACACGCTGAGGTTACACACTCCAGAGAAACATTTCAACAGAAGCCTACCATCACTAAGAGGAGGTTTTACATATAAAATATCTAGACCCTACACATCAGAAGGAGGTTTATCATGAAACCATTGAGGTGTTTAGAAATTTTCAGGGTGAAATACAATGTTTAAAGGAAATTTTACAAAATTTGGAACAGAAGAAGGAAGATGAGACTTTCCAATTAGATGTTGATGATCTAAAGAAACTATAGAAAATTATGCATTAGTAGAATATTATTCAATTACTAGGGAGTTGGTTAAAAGGAAACATTCCATGTGCTGGTATGGATAATAGATGAAATATTTTGCATGCTAATATCCATCCCATAAATTTTATTATGCCAAGGAGATCACTCTAAATGTTATTATGGATAGATGGGTTTTGAGCAATATTTTGATTGACACAGGCACAAAAGTGAATGTGCTTACCTTAGATGCATGGGCTTAGATGGGAAGACCTCCATTGCAGCCATCTTCCAATGTGTTGTATATGGAAAATTGGACGACAACCATGCCAATTGGATTTTTGAAGGATGCATCTATTACTATACAAGGGGTCAAGTTCACTGGGTACTTTGATGTCTTAGTGCTTACAGAAGTGGATAGCTTCCCAGCTCTACTTTGTTGCCCTTAGCGTTATGTAAATAATGTTGATCTACAGTTTAATAAGGGAGATATCAGTTTTGAGAACAAGGAAGAACAAGTTATTATCCCTTTGACATATGAGAAATTTGTACCTTATGTTGAGCCCTTAAGTGAAGAAGACCCCAAAAAAATTATGTACACACCATTTGAGATCTAAAATCACTTAAGCCATCTAAGGAAGGAATTCTATAGTGGGACGATGCATAGACCATCAGTGATACTACAAGTATTACCTATGAAATTTTGGCACATGGAACTTATGATATGGTTGGGCATGAGGTAAGAAGTGTAAATACGTGCATAAGAAGGCCACGTTGTGTTAGGTTGTTAGGCAATAACACGGTACCTCGATACACTAGTGAATAAAACCTTGAGGTATTATTACGAGCCATGGAAGTACATTGGAACAATTAGGTGGATAGAAGCAACATGTTATTGTATACCCTATGTGATACAAAATCTCGTTGTTGGATGGTTCATAGGGATAATCTCATAAAATGGAGATAAGTGAGAATTGGTCCATCAGCCCGATTTCGCAAGAGTAATGCACCTACTCAAATATGTGAATATCATGGTAATAATTATGTTCAACACCACATTCAACAAAGTGAGAGACTCTAGATAGAGGAGTAATAATATTTACCACCTATGGTTTGGGTGTAAAAACTTTATTTCACCTTGCAAGGTTGGGCGCGCACTTGGTATGTTTATACAGAGCTATATAGAGAGACTAGAAATTGGAAAGACTTGACTACAGGAAAAATCCAGACTTTTGACTACTTCTCCACTAAACCTATGGTGAAAGAGGCATTACATGTTATGAACCAATTGACTATGGGAGATAGTGAAAAGGATAAAGAATTCATTCAGGAGTTATTTGGTGAGTCAGATCTAGAATCACATTTTGACGAAGTAGATGAGACAGATGTTGAACTTCTTGAGTGCGCTTGCTTAAAGAAGGAGAAAGTAAAGATGGTCTATATGATGGATGATGAAGTGAAAAATTTATACATAGATCATTCAGAGGGTACACACAAGGTCTTATATAGTGTAGATGAGAAGGTGCCCACCTACCATGAACCTATGAAGATGAAGAAAGTGAACATTGGCATAGATGTTGAACCAAAGGAGGCCATAATTGGAGATTACTAGTTTGAATATGAAGTGGCTAAGATAATTGAGTTACTACGCGATTTCTAGGACTGGTTTCCTAGGGGCTACCATGTGTTGAAAGGAGTGCATGAATCTTTAGGTGAGATGAAAATTAACTTAAAGGAGGGTGTGCATTTAATTAGGAAGAGAATTTATAAGATGAACCCTAACCTGTGCATAAAAATTATAGAATAAATTGAAATGATGTTAGAAACTTGCATTATTGAGCCCATAAAGGAATCAGAGTGGGTTAGCCCTATGGTAATCAACATATAGAAAGATGGAAGAATCAGTATTTGTGTGAACTACAGGGAGCTGAATGATGCATGTGTGATTGATCCTTTCCCTACACCACTCACTGAGGAAATATTGGAAGGCATTTCAGGATGTGGAATTTACTCTTTTACCGATGGATTCTCTGGGTATCTATTGTATATATCTTCCCCCATGTAGATATAGACAAGAAGAAGATTATAGAAATCAAGGAAGCTCAAAATCCCTGACATTTAACGCATTGGCACATAGAAGTGGCGCATGACAAGGAGTGTCGACAGGGTAAAGACTGCGCCCTTAGCGCACAGAAGGGGCGCATGACACGGAGTGTTGACAGGTTAAAGGATGCACCCTTGGCACATAGAAGAGGATGTCGACACACACATGGATGCGCCAAGGTGCACCTTCAGGAGGCGTAACATTTTGAGCGCTGACAGGAAGTAGACCCTGGCGTAGAGATTCAGATGGCCATAACTTTTCACTGGGAGCTCAGATTCATGCAAGGTTGGACTTTTTGGAAAGCTTAGGAGGTCCTCTGTCCAACTATGACTACATATATTTAATTGGGTGAGAAAAAATTCTTAAAAATGCAAAATACAGTTCACCACTTTTGGGTTCGCTGGGGTTCTCACCTACCATCATTATGAGATGAGTTAAGTGCATTCTGGAGGTGGTTGGGGCAGATTTCGAATTCCTCTCTTCTCCCTTTTTTTTTTCTATAAATTGTCAGGAGGGGATTCTTTCTAAAGGTTGGAAATTCTTGTTTTGCCCCTCCTTTCTTCTCTTTGGCAGGTAAACTTGTGGAGTTCAAACCTCCCATTTGAAGCTGTAATGCAACTTTGCCTCTTGGCATTTTTGCAGTGTGTTGTATCAATTTTTGGAGCAAATTAATGCATGTCTGTGGATGATTCTCAACCCTCTCTATGTTCATTTTGCATCCCCCTGATCTTTCACTGTGAATCTGGCTATCTGTGCATGATCTTGTTTTACATTTTAATGGTTTGTGTTTATTGGCACGACAAGTGTTTCTTCATTCCTCAGTGCATCACCTTTTTAGTTTAGGTTTTATTTTATGAATTTTCTTACCCTGTCTCCTTGGAAAGTTAGATTAGGATTTTAGTAAACCCTCTGCATTTTCTACGTGTGCATATGAACAGAGGAATAGGAACCGGCCTTCATCTGGAGAGCTTTTCTGTTTTCACAATGTCCCACACTTGGGAAAAGCTCCATGTTATGCAATCATACTGAGAGTCTCAACCAATCGTGTTGCAGACATTCAAGGGTTCTGTGATTCACCATCAATAGTTTTGGCACACCCAGTGGGACACAAGATGTCATTCCACAGATTTGAAGGAACTTTCAAGAAATTCAGACTTAAAAAATTACAGGTTTTACAATTTCATATTTTCACCTTCTGGGTTGAACTTTGAAATCAATTTTCAAGGACTTAACTTGCTCGAAACAAGTCAAAATTTCACCAATTGATAGATCGGGGGATAATCTTCAAAAGGGTATTCTTATATTTTTGAGATTTTGACTTTCAAAATTTCATGGTTTTTTGATTTTCAGATTTCAGGTTTTCGGAAGTCTGGCATTTTTGGATTTTCGGGACTGTCATTCCAAATCAAATTCCAAACTCTAAAATCTCAAAAAATACAGGTCTTTCAAAATTCTATTTTTAAATATTGTCAGGTTTGGTGTGTAACTTGGCAGAATCTAGCCTTTTGAGGCTCACTTTCTAACACATCTGGCGACTCTGAAGGGGATAGAATTCAGCGGTGTAGCAGCAAAAGTTGCCCAGGCATATGAGAAGAATTTGAACCAGGTCCAATACTCGAGAAGAGGGGCTATTTTTCCACTTGCAACTATCAAAAGGTAGAGGGAGGAGAGGAAGAAGACCACAAAGATCACCATCTCCACCTAACAGGACTTTTTCTACACCTCCACCTGGTAGGCCTTTTCTCACATCGACCAGGGTTCTTAGGCCAATCATAATGGCACATCTACCACTGAATCCCTTTGTCAATTTCACGGGCAGTAGTCCACTTGCCCTAAATGCTCAGAATCAAATTCCAGTTGTAGCACTAAAGAATATACCCTATTTTACAGGAGAAAATCATACTACTCCTATTGATCACATCTAGGATATTGCTAATGCATGTGCAATCCACGAAATAAATGAAATGGATGTTGCGGTCAAGCTGTTGGATTCATCTTTCAAAGGCAAGGCCTTACAATGGTTTAGGAGCCTTGCAGCAGGTTCTATTACGAATTGGAACCAACTTTGTTTAGCTCTTTGCAACCAATTCGGGGAGAGAGCAGACAATTTGTCCTTATTGGAACAATTGACAGCAATCAAAAGGGCTCCTAACGAACAAATGACATATTTCAACTTCAGATTCCAACATACATGGGACATGATTCCAATAGCTGTGAGACCAACTGCCGAAGGAGCATTCCTTTATTTCTTAAAGGCTATAAATTCAGACATAGCCATGATGATCCAATCAATGGGAGGAACAATGCTGCCAGGGGCCTACGACATAGCTATCAGAGTAGAGAAATGTTTGATCCAAGCTGGCAAGCTTACACCAAGGCCACTAATGCCTCTCTATCTGGATATGGGAAATCCTACAACCAGTCAAGCACCAGAGTTGAATCCCATTCCAACTCCTAGAAATCAAAGCAATAATTAGGCATCGACTTCTTCAAATACTTCAAAGGAATTGCAGGAGGTCATGAAACAACTGTAGAACCTTGGAAATGAGCTAGTGACTATCAAAAGACAACAAGCTCAAAGTTCTAGACCGTATCAGCCTCAAGCACAGTACCAAGCTAGGCCCCCATACCAACAAAATAGACCACCACCTCAGGCTGCAAATCAAAACCAAAACCAAGGACAACCTCAAGCTACAGGCCGTTTCGACCGTATGATCCAAATGCAATGACATCCTCAAGAGCCTTGGTCCCAACACAAAATAACATGGCATAAGAGTACGACTGGTGTTACCCTTGAAATCTACCTCACAATCAGTCAGCATGTTTCAATGGTGTACTAAATCAGGCCTTGATGGTGCAAACCATTGGTGTTCCTCAAGAACCAAACCTGGAGGAGAATCAACAGCAAGAAATGCAACAAGAAGGACCTCCAATAGAAACCACATTGGCCAATTGGAAAACGGAAGACTTCTATGGAGTTAACCAACAACCTTTTCAAGGTGTGGTTGCCAACACATGGTCAAAGAAGAGAAATATAGGAGAGGGACAACCGTGTAATCCAGTTGTTTCTCAGTCCACTCCTACACAACAAGGGGTCAGTAGACCAAACGCAGCTCCAAATGTGCAAAATCAACCTAAGGTACATGTTGTAGCAACACATGCACCTGTTCAAGCTCCAGAAAAGGTTGCGCCAAGTAAGGGACAACAAAAGGACAATTCATCCCCTTTCAACATCATCGATCAAATGAAGAAGACACATGTGAACATTTCCATGTGGGAATCACTTGTGATCCCAGGGCAACGAGATTTATTGCAAGATGCAATGGCTAATTGGTCTGCCACAAATGTATCAAACCACGGACATGAGAAAGTTCTCACTAATGCAGTGCAGCATGATGGGGGCCAGACAAGGAAAAATTTGAAACCTCCAGCATTCTATGTTTCGTTGATTATTGGAAACCACTTGGTACACAACTGCATGATAGATTTAGGAGTAAGTAGTTCATTGATGCCAAAGCAAATAGCAGATCAACTGGGTTTGAAATATGAGCCAGTGCTGAAAGGAGTAGTATAGCTAGATGGAACGGCAATAGGAACTATTGGAGTCATCAAGGGGTTAAGCCTAACACTACATTCCTGTCCTAATGTTACAGTTCTGCCAGGGTGTGTCTATGATTGACCTTCCGCCACTCTTTGCGTTGTGTCTATCAAGAGACTTCACTGCAAAAATTGGTGGATATTTATCTGTAGATTGGTCACACATGATTTTTAGGACAAGGTATGGAGCCAAAGTAACAATCAGGTCAGAACCAATTGCCAATTTCCATATTAAACCTCATGTACCAAATCCTATCAATGTAAATTGCTCAGCTTTTGATCAGGAGGAGTGTTCAAGTGATCTAGAAACAAGTACTAAGGTCAAGGGAATTCTTGATTTAACCTTGGATGAATGGGAAAACAAGAGTCATGAATTTGACCCATACAAGGAAATTGAAGAATATGAATTGGGCGTGTATTATATGCACGAAGAAAATTCACCCATTCTTGACATCATTCAGCCTGAACAAAAGGATGAAAACAAAGTTTGGAAATTATTTTTCGATGGTTCGAGAAGCAGACAAGGTGCTGGAGGTGGTGCAATGTTGATTTCACCACAAGACATCAAATATTTTTCAGCTTTTCGTTTCCAGTTTTCCTGTTCGAACAACACGGCTGAATACAAAGCATTGATTCATGGAATTCATTGGGCCAGGAAAAGGGGCATAAAGAACTTGCAGGTGTTTAGAGATAGTGAGCTAATCGTCAACCAAGTTAGGGGACAACATGCTACAAAGAAAGACTCGCTGAAGAGCTACAAGAATAGGGTATGTGACCTCATTGAGGATTTAGAAGCTTTCAACATTGTGTCCATACCCAGGAAGAAAAATGAAGTCGCAGATAGGCTCGCAGCAGTTGGAGCAACGTTTGATGTGGTTGACAACATCAGAAGGGGAAAAACACAGCCACATATCCATGTGATTGCGAGGCCAGCAGTTCCAGATAATAACACAAGCTGGCAGGTGTTTGAGAATGATCAACAGATCGTCAATTTCTTACAAGAAGAGGTTGAATTCTCAGCTAGGAATCAGGACAGATTAGAGTAGCAGTATGGGGATCAAGTAGTGCAGCTGCAGACAAACAAGCTTCCTAAGGATTTAGTAACATTAGAGTCTATCTTCAACCCTAACAAACAGTTCCGTAAGGAAAAGGCTAACATACAGGTCAAGAGAGAAGATTCAGGGCCAATTCCATTTGGGGAAGGCAAAACTCTTCAAATTGGTAAAGTGGCCACTGAGTAGGAGAAATCAGATTTCATACAACTTTGCCAAGAATTTCCAGATGTCTTCGCTTGGAGCTATGAATACTTAAGAGGATTTGATCCAAATTTGGCACAACATACCATAGAATTAGATCGAGATGCTAAGCCCATCAGGCAGAAGCAGAGACCAGTTAACCCTCACATTGAACCTCTAATGAAGAAAGAGCTAAATAAGCTAATAGAGGAAGCATTATATTCCCAATCAAGCACTCAAGCTGGGTTGCAAACTTGGTTCCGGTCAGGAAGAAGAGTGGAGAAATCAGGTTATGTGTGGATTTTCGAGACCTAAATAGGGCATCTCTCAAAGACCATTACCCACTTCCTTCAATGGAACAAATATTGCAAGTAGTATCCAGTTCAGAGAGATTCTCTCTCCTAGATGGCTACTCAGGGTACAATCAGGTGATGGTGAAAGAAGATGACCAATTCAAGACGGCTTTCACCACCAAATGGGGGACCTACGCCTACAAGAAAATGCCATTTAGGCTATCAAATGCTGGGGCCACTTTCCAAAGGGCCATAGATATGGCATTTAAGGGGTTGATCAATAAAATAGTTTTGATATATCTCGACGACATCACTATATTCCCAAAAAATGCAGCAGATCACCTCTGTCATTTGAGGTAAGTATTTCAGAGATGTAGAAGATTTGGGGTATCATTGAATCCCAAAAAATGCATATTCTTGGCTCACGAGGGAAAACTTCTAGGCCATATTGTTTCAAAGGAGGGGTTGACGATTGACCCAGAAAGAGTTGAAGCAATTCGAGCATTGCCATTTCCAAGTCACAAGAGGGCTCTTCAAAGCTTCTTAGGAAGGATCAATTTTGTCTGCGGGTTTGTTCCAAACTTTACAGCTCTCGTAAAGCCAATAACGTTGATGTTAAAGAAGAGCATGGCATTTAAGTGGACATCTGAAGGCAAGGAAATTTTTAAGGCAATAAAAGAGGCTATATCTCAAGCTCCGACTCTCGTCAATCCAGACTTCTCCAAGGACTTTGTGCTATATGCCTTTGGTGGTGGAGACACAATTTCTGCAATCCTGGTACAACAAAACAAACGAAGGATTAGAACAACCAGTTGCTTTCTTCAGTCAAGGCTTGGAGGAATACGAAACTAGGTACTCTTTCATTAAAAAGCATGTCCTTGCAGTAATCAGGAGCTTAAAGAAATTCAAGCACCTAGTCTCAAACAACAAGATCCAATTATTGGTCTCTCATGCGGGAGTCAAGGACTTCCTTCTAAACAAGGATCTGAATGAGAAACATGCAGGATGGATAACCCGTGTCATGGAATATGACATCGAGATCAAGGTCACCAAACTAGTACGTGGGAAGGGACTATGTGAACAACTAGCCTTGAGTCAACAAGTTGAAGCAGGTAATGAAAAAGAGGTTGTCTTGGTACTACAAGATGGTCAAGAATAGGAAAATGATGATGTGCCCACTCCGTGTTGGACTCAGAATATGATACACTTCCTACAGACAGGCCTATGCCCTCCAGAAATGAGCAAAGCAAAGAGGAGATACTTTAGATTACAAGCTATTCCATATGTGCTTGTTGATGGTGTTTTGTTCAAGAAAGACATCAATGGAGTTCTATTGAGGTGCATTGGAACAAATCAAATTGAGAGGGTGTTACGAGATTTTCACGATGGAGATTCTAGAGGACATTTCGCCCCATGAGTAACAACTCATCAAGATAATGAAGCCAGGGTATTATTGGCCCACAGTGTTCAGTGACTGCTATACATGGATAAGAAAGTGTAAGAAATTTGCACTCTTCAAAGGTAAAGAAAGACTAGCTGTGCTTCCATTGCACCCAATCGTGGTTGACCAACCATTTATGCAATGGGGATTGGACTTCATCAGGGTCATCAATCCAAACTCAAGCCAAGGCCACAAGTGGATTCTCACGGCAACGCACTATTTCACTAAGTGGACTGAAGCAGTAGCACTCAAAGAAGCAAATGAGTCTAACATACTAGACTTTTATGAAGGAATAGTGACCAGGTTTAGTGTGCTGGCCACTATCATATCAGACAATGCATTGGCATTCATAGGTTCCAAGATTACAGAATGGGTTGTCAAGAATGGAATCTATTTGAGCACCTCTTCCAATTATTACCCACAAGGTAATGGACAGGCAGAATCCATGAACAAAAAATTGCTAAGAATCATCAGGAGGAATCTGGATGAAAATAAAATAACATGGCATACCAAGCTAAAATTAGCATTATGGGCTGACAAAATAACACCAAAGAGGTCTACAGGTAATTCCCCTTACAAGTTGGTCTATGGGAAAGAGGCAGTATTGCCTATATCATTAGAACTACCTACATTGGAGTTCATGAAGCAGTTGGAGTTGGCTAAGTTTGAACCAATGGAGGCCAGGTATGCAGAGTTGATGGAATTGGAAGAAATTAGAGAACATACAGTTCAAACAATTGAGAAGGATCAGGCCTTAGTAAAAATATGGTTTGATAAGAAAGCAAGAGCAAGGACCTTCCAGGGAAGGAGACCTAGTTCTGAAATGGGATGCAGATCGGGAAAAACCAGGAAGGCATTCCAAGTTTGATGCCATTTGGAGTGGCCCCTACATGGTCATGGGATGTAAAAGTAGTAATGCCTTCCAATTGTCTACATTGGATGGAGAAGAATTCTCGATTCCGGTTAACGGAATCCATCTTAAATATTGCTAGAAAAAAGGAAAAGGTTTACCCTTGTAAATACTAACCTAGTTTTCAACTCCTCTAAGTTCATATGCACATTGTCTTGTTGTAGTTAGGTTTCTATTTCCCTAAGTGCTTCAGCACAGGTTTTGTTGCTCTCAGGTTGTTTTCTACAGTTGAGCATGCTCTCAAAGAAGGGGTTGCGATATCAGGATCGGGATCAGATATCAGGTTGGTTTCAGGTTATTGCTTATGACTCCATGCCCAATGGATTGCTAAGGAAGGCCACTGATCTCCTACCTAGCAGGAAGGTAGATCCCATTGAGTCACCAAATTGTTGTATATATCTTCCCCCAGGTAGATATTGACAAGCAGAAGATTATAGAAATCAAGGAAGCTCAAAATCCTTGACATTTAACGCCTTGGTGCACAGAAGTGGGAAGAATGACACGGAGTGTCGACAGGGTAAAGGATTACGCCCTTGGCACACAGAAGTGGTGCCTGACATGGAGTGTTGACAGGGTAAAGGATGTGCCCTTGGTGCATAGAAGTGGCGCATGACACAGAGTGTCGACAGGGTAAAGGATGCGCCCTTGGTGCACAAAAGGTGGCGCATGACACGGAGTGTCGACAGGGCCTAAAGGATGTTTGGGCATCTTGGCGCACAGAAGTGGTGCATGACACGGAGTGTCAACAGGGTAAAGGATGTTTCAGATTGGTGCACAGAAGTCTGGATGTTGACACACACATGGATGCGCCAAGGCGCACCTTTATTTCGGAGAGTGCAACATTTTGAGCGCTGACAGGACGCAGACCCTGGCGCAGATATTCAGATGGCAGATAACTTTTGACTGGGAGCTCAAATTCATGCAAGGTTGGACATTTTGGAAAGCTTAAGAGGTGAAAAAGCCATCAATCCAACTATGAGCCACATATATTTAATTGGGTGAGAAAAAATTCTTAAAAATTTAAAATACAATTCGCCACTTTTGGGTTCGCTGGATGTTCTCACCTACGATCATTATGAGTCTGAGTTAAGTGCATTCTAGAGGTGGTTGGGGCAGATTTCGAATTGATCTCTTCTCCCTTTTTTTTTTCTATAAATTTTCAAGAGTGGATTCTTTCTAAAGGTTGGACATTCTTGTTTTGACCCTCCCTTCTTCTCTAGGTGGCAGGTAAACTTGTGGAGTCCAAACCTCCCATTTGCCCTAAACTGTAATGAAACTTTGCCAAAGTTGGCATTTTTGCAGTCTGTTGTATCAATTTTTGGAGTAAATTAATGCATGTCTGTACGATGATTCTCAACCCTCTCTATGTTCATTTTGCATCCCCCTGATCTTTCACTGTGAATCTAGCTATCTGGTGCATGATCTTATTTTACATTTTAATGGTCTGTGTTTATTGGCACGACAGGTGTTTCTTCATTCCTAGGTGCATCCTACCTTTGTAGTTTAGGTTTTATTTTATACATTTTCATTACCCTGTCTCCTTAAGCAAGTTAGATTGGGTTTTTAGTAAACCCTCTGCATTTTCTACGTGTGCATCTGAACAGAGGAATAGGAACCGGCCTTCATCCAGTCGAGCTTTTCTATTTTCACAATGTCCTTCTACTTGGGAAAAGCTCCATGTTATGCAATCGTACTGTAGAGTCTCAACCCATCGTGTTGCAGACATTTAGGGTGTTGTGATTCACCATCAACAGTATCATCAGTGTAATAATTTATAAGGAGGATCAAAAGAAGAAAAATTTCACCACTGAATGCGGAATTTTTTCATACATGGTGATGCCCTTTGTATTGAATAACATTCGTCTACAGTATTTTCACGCATTTTGGTTCAAGCATTCAAATATTTTATTCACAAATTCTTGCAGGTTTAATTGGATGATTTGACCATGTATGGGCTTATCAAGGATCATTGTGATAATTTGCAGTTAATTTTTGAGATGTGTAGACAATTAAGCATCTCTTTAAATATGAAGGAATCCTTTCTCATATTTGCTACACCTTTTGGAACTCTGCTAGGGCATATCATTTGCAAGGAGGGGTTTTTAGTAGATCTGATCACTAAGATTGTAGTCATTTTAGGCTTGGAGGAACCCACAAGTCAAAGTGAGGTGTGTGGATTATTGGGCCACATAGGGTATTACATAAATTTATCAAAGGATATGCTAAGATTTCCAATCGCTTGGAGGAGTTATTAAAAGGTAAAGGGAAGTTCTATTGGGGAGAACTGCAGCAGCACACATTTGAAGCATTCAAGGAGAGGCTTACTACGATGCCTATTTTACATTTTCCTTCATGTAATATACCGTTTCATGTACATGTGGATGCCTTTGGCATGGCCATTGGTATAGTTCTAGCTTAGCCTGGAGTAGGTATTATAGATCATCCTATCTGATTTTCTAGCAGAAATTTGACTCCTGCAAAATGGACTTATACAACTATGGAGCACAAGGCTTTGTCAATGATCTATGTGCTACATAAGTTCAGATAGTACTTTCTAGAAATGCCTTTTTTATTCTATATAGATCACATGACATTGAAATACTTGATAAATAAGTCCATTTTATAGGGGCACATATTATGATGGGTTCTATTATTCCAAGATTTTTACTTTACAGTCATGATAAAGCCAGGTAAAAGTAATTCTATCCCAGACCACTTATCAATAATTCAATCAGGAGAGGACACATAAACGATTAAAGATACAATGTTGGATGCACAATTGTACAAGTTGAACCATGCACCCTTAGAGTTAGAGGATATTTCTATCTTTCTACACACAGTTATGTCGCCCAAAGGAATGAAGGCTTTAGAAAATAAACAACTTACAATTCACACCACACCTTTCATGTTGATCAGTGGTGACTTATACAAACTAGGTCGAGATAAAGTATTGCACCAGTGTGTACTAGAGCATAAGCACATGAAAATAATGGAGGAGGCTCATGGCGGTATTACAGGTGGAAACTATGTAGGTGACACCACTGGGCACAAGATTCTACTAACTGGTTTATGGTGGGAAACCTTGTACAAAGATTGTAAGGATTATTGTAAGGCATGTGATCATTGTCAGCAACTTGGAAAACCTAGGTAGAGAGATGAAAATCATTTGAGGACTATTACTAGTGCAGAGACTTTTCAAAAATGGGCAATCAAATTTTTGGCTCCTATTTCCCTAGCCGCACAAAGAACTAGATCACGCTATAACATCACTTGTATCTATTATCTTACAAGGTGGGAGGAAGTGCCACCTATAAAGTATAGTACACTAGCTACAACAACAAGATTCTTGTGGGAAAATATTCTTATCAGGTATGGATGTCCTTTGAATTTGACAAGTAATAGGGGCACTCATTTCCTAAATTTGATAATCAAGAATATTATTGGATGAATTTATGGTTACACACCATAAGACAACACCTTATCACCCTCAAGAAAATGGGACTGTTGAGGCCTTCAACAAGATATTGAGTTATAATTTGACAAAAAAAAATTGATGTTGGAAGGAAATATTGGGATGATAAAGTTTTTGATGTGCTTTGGGGATATAGAAAAACCTATAAAAATTTGAATAAGGAAAGACCCTTTAAGTCGATGCATGGCCTAGATGTAATTCTTCCAATGTAATTCATGTTACCTTCTTCGCATATTGCATGCATGGGAGGTCTAGCTGATGAGCCAAAATTAGAAGAGAGAATTGACAAGCTGATACTACTAGATGAGAGCAGTGCCATAGCACGATGGAGTTAGAAGCATGAAAAGGCTAGGCAGAAGGCATGACACGACAGACACATCAGGGAGACAAGAAGCTTGAGGTTGGAAATATGGTGCTTCTTTATGATTCCAAGTTTCTGTGCCATCTAGGAAAACTTAATGTGCATTGGTTGGGACCATATATTATCATTCACAAACTTGAATCAGGCACTTTTTAGTTATAGGTGCTTGATGGAACATGGTTACCCAGATTACTTTAACAAGAGTAGGCTGAAAGCCCTACTATAAATAAGTCTTCTTTATGTTTGTTAATAAGGCAATATTACCATTTAGTATATGATTTCCCTTTACTGTCTTATTTCTTTTAAATTTATTTCCTTCTTTATCGCTATGCTTCATCTCAATTTAGTATGGTGTATTATGTAATAAGCAGCAGTTGTGCACTGGAAGCTAATTATAATCTGAAGTGTTTTATTATGCATGCAGAGTACTACACATACCATTGGTGTGGGGGTGGTTGTTATTCAAACATTGGGTAGACATGAAGGACATATTGTTACATGTGATATTCAAAAATGGAAGGGAGCTGCTAGAAAGAAGATTTCTCTTAAGGAATACCATAGATGGAAATTAATAAATGAATGGTATAACACGAGGTAAGTGGCAGCCATAGAAACTACTAGAGGAAGGCACATTGGCGAGGTACTTTGGCGCATGGAAGTGTGTAGAAAGAGGTATGTATTCAGAAGGTAGGAAGGTGTGTTGGAAGGTTATAGCTGTGGTGCATAGGTGTATCATGCGGAAATTGGGAAAATGGTCAATTAATGAGAGGATCAGTGGTAGGTAAAGGAGGCAATAAATGTAATAAATTTTAGAAACTCTATATAAATATGTGATGTGGGTTTATTTTTATCTTTGTGATCACAATTATTTGAGTGATCTAGTTACGAACAAACCAAGCAAAATGTGTTGAGGTGCGAGAGAGTTGTACGAAACTAGCTGAGAAGAGCATATTTGTGCACAGAAGTGGCTTATGTCCCCCATTAGAGAAGGGGTTTGAGTGAAACAGAAGCATTGCATAATGAGGATAAATAGAGCACGTAAGGTTCCAAGAATAAGCTAGGGCATGTGGTTTTAAGCTAGGGCACATGAGCTTACTTGATAGAGGTAAAAACGTGTAGACCTTGCCTTACCATGGCACCAAGGAAAACACCTAGAGCGGGAACGAAGGGGAAGAAGAAGGTGGAAACTCGAGGTCGAGAGAAAACATGGCTCTCGAGAGAATTTTTTTATAAATGTAGTATCCATAAGGAGGGAATCATTAGACATAATTGGGATTCCCATATCCAATCAGGATGCAACTGTAAGTGACTATAACCACCACACCATCGACAATAAGGGAGAGTTAGATGTATTGTTGAATATAGAAATGACCAACAAGCACCCAGGTGGATGGTATGCTCGTATATTACGATGCTGGGGAGAATTTTCTGAAGAAGGTAGGGGTATATGCAACTATATCAACTCTCATATTTTGGAAAACCTAAGAAAGTTTATACCAATGGCTTATGAGCATAGTCCAGGAGGAATTATTTCTATTTTGTTGGATGACAGTAGATAAGGATCACCGTGCCTCTGATTGCTGATCGTTGACAGGACTTTAAAGGGCATAGGGACATAGGTTAGTAGTGATCTAATTAGATAAGGCAGTCTAATATAGCCACAAGTAAGGAGGTGCGATACACCAAGCATCCATGCAGAATGGACATCTATAGATTAAGGAAGTACCATGTGGTACAGACAGCCACACATATGTTTACTAAGCTGAATGATCAAGAGAGATGGTCACAAGTAAATACCACGTGGCTACACATTGTGAAGAAAATTTCACGAGGAGAAATGTATAACTTAGCTAGCTACATAACAAAAATAATTATTGAGGAAGTGCACAAAAGTGAGAAGATATGTTTTGGCATTATCCTATTATCTCTTGTGTTTGTAGAAATTGGAGTTCCTGATGGGCCATATAACAAAATTTGGGAATACCCCGTGGAAAATAAGTCCCTCGCAGAGAGGTTTGAGAAGTTATTATGTGAGGAATCTATGAGTGGCCCATTCATGAAAAGGGCAGATATGTGAAATAGCAGACTTTGCATGGCCTTCAAAGAGGAATGGATAATTCCTAAGGGGCTACCATTAGTAGTTGGGAAGTTGGTAAAATTTGTTGTATACCAACACTTTTGCATTGCACGCATTATAATGAAGGATGGGACATGGACTACCTTGTTTAAAATCCCTTATGCTTTTACAACGCAATTTTTCCAGGTGACAATTCACATATTTATAGATGCACGAAGGCTAATCTACAATATAAACAAGGTAGACTATGACTACCATACTTTGAAAAATACTTATACATACCCAAGTAAGTCTGTTTATATTGATAGGTTCATATCAAATGATATAACCATGAGGCCTATTAGTTTAGCCATTGGAAATAGTGGAGTCATGGTAATTTATATCTAGCTTAATCCTAGGTTAGAAAATGGTAAGTATGTTGAAAATTAATATATGCTACCATGCATACAAAAGGGGAAACATAGATTTGGGAGCCTGGTGGCTGAAAATCCCACTTCACTATTAGAAGAAAAAGATGAAAAAGAGGACAACAGTGGTTTAGTGCGCAGAGGATAGAGGTATCCCTCAGACACTAAGGAAAGTAAGTGTGACATTACTCCTCCTCGACAACAACAAGATTAGGAAAAATTAGAAACAAATGTGACATCCTTAGGTGTAGACCCAATAAATGAGGAATAGTAATTTAAAAGGGTGTTCTGAAGGACCATGAGCTAGAGTGCAGTGCCATCACAACCTCCATGAAAATCACCTTAGATCTCCCCTCAGAAATAAGTACCTAATAATAAGAGGAGCAGAAAGTTAAATCTCAAAGAGGATGAAGAGAATGAGTCTGGTGAAAGCACATCAGGAACCCTGGTGCAGCCTAAAAATATAGAGGATACTAATGATGAGGAAATGAAATATGATGAAGAGGGGGTCAAGGAGATAGAAGATAAGATGTAAAATCTATTTGGTGTGCCTCACTCCACACATGAAGGTGAACGACCCACTACAAATTCTAGTGTTCTTCCCAAGGGAAAGAAGACAAAGAAAGGAAAGGCATGTGAGGACTATGTGACTCTAGCCATGGGATACATAGATGACTCCAGTAAGATCATTCATTCCAGGTTCCAGAGCATGGTTGGGCTAAAGGATTTATATGGTTGGGAGTTAATTTACCTAGAAAAGGCCAATGCATGGACTTTAAAGCTATTACCCTGGTCCATGCAGACACACATGTGTTAGGATAAAAAATTATAATCCTAATTAATTATGCATTCCATAATTATTAAATTTATTAATTATTGTTTTATGGTTATATTTAATTATAACCATCCTTTTGTTTTTATTTGAATATCACGGGAACTGTTATATTGTTTTAACAATAATTTCATTTGTGCTTCCCGGATGTTATTGGAAGCTTGTGTATTTTAGAATATGGTTACACCTATGCAACTTTGTTTCATGTTTGTATTTAGCTGTGCAATATCTATAAATATTGTAGTCCATTCATTGTAATGTTGGTTGATCAAGACTAATACAATTTAGTCAGGCTTCCACCCCTGTTGTTGAATCGACATTTGGCACCAGAGCGAGAATCTAGACCTCTGAAGGAGTGGAAAGAGAGTGTAGAAGAGATAGAGAAGATTAAAGAAGAGTATGTAGCAATAGAGAGCCTGTGCAGCCTCCTGCAACCTCCCAGCATCATCCTTGCCTCCCCACATCCCCTAGTTCATTCTAGGTGTTTGGAACACAAATTTTTTTTGCACTGGTGCTGGGTGCACCAAGAAAAATTTGTTGCAGTGCTTAAAGGTCATACATAGAGGCGTATGCATGTTGGGGAGCTGAGCCGCCCAGGCTGACCCATCCAGGTGCTGTTGAAAGGAAGATTTGCACTATCCACAAAGTTGTGACCTCCCCACATAGTGACCTGAATTAAAAATAATGGACCTGCACAAGCAAAAAAAAAGGTAGATTAAGTAAAAGTGTGGCATCAAAAAAGGTGGAGTCAGGTATGTGTCAATGGGTGAGCATTTCTATCCTATTTGAGGGTAAAATTAGCAGCATTTTGTGCATCTGGGTGTGAATACGAAGATTGGTTACTGTAACCAATAATGAGATCAGCATTGTAGTTTCCAAAAAGCTAAGAAATAGCTTTGCATAGCAAATCTTGAATAAGGGATATTTATCCTATAAACTTCAAGGCTGTTCTATTTATGCAATCATTATTTATAAGCTTATGGAGTTCTCCCTGTTACTATTTTTATGCTACTTACAAGCATTCAAATTATTTTCAAGATGAAACCTTTGAGGTTTTTCTAGAGTGTGTCGACTTGCTGTGCAATAAGATCAACCTGCACTGCACATTTCCTAGCACACCAGCCTCATCTCTGTCTCCCTTCAAGCACAAGCGGCCTACAACAAACATATCAATCACGACCTGCAACACACAAAACAGAGGCCATTTTTCAAAGGCAAGCCTTCTCAAGCATAGACTTGCACAAAAAAAAGGAAAAACAACGAACAATAAACAGTGGAAAACATTCTACTTTCTTTGCATTACAAAAGCGGCTCCAAATACACACAAATCGGTGGCTAACTAAAACATGCGACTGGAAAAAGATATACAAGGTGGCCATAGGAGAATACAAATTCGTGGAGATTAAAAAACATCTTAGATCCATTTTTCTTGCATGAAAAGAACCCTAAAACCACCTCATATCAACTGTAAACACGTGGAGCTCATGCTAGGTCGCATTTTTTAAAAGGTTAGTCGATTTTACCTTTGATTAAATACAGGTTTGCTCATTTCCATAAATAGCACCCTTAGGTGGCCAAGTTGGATAGATGGAAAGTCTTAGAAGTGGGAGGTGCATGGTTTAAATCCCACCCCCAACTTATTTTTTCGAATTTGGTGGAATTTTTGGCGAAAACCGCCAAATTTAGCAGAAATTTTGAATTTAGTTATAACTAACTAAATTTAGCGGAGAAATCCTGTTGGTGCAAAATCACAACACCCTAGATGTTGATCATATTTCTAGGTTGATCACTCTAGCATCCAGTGTGATTGCACAACATTGAATCCTTTCTTTGAGTGTGGGACTCGTGAAAATGAGAAAGGAATCTCCAGAGAAGGCTGGTTCCTCTTCCTAAACTACCTGCCACAAGCTATTCCAGTGCAGGCAAGCTAATCTAATCCTAATCTAACCATGCCAAAGAGACAGAGAGAGAGAGAAAAGGGAAAAACAGAGCCTACACTAAAACGGTGATACACCAAAGAAGGAAAATGTTGAACATCTATGAAAACTGCCATGGGACAAGGAGAGGTGAGCGATGGGAAGGATGGATAGATGCATCAGAGGCCCAAGGATAGATTTCACACAGACTATATCCCAAAGCTCCATGAACACAGCTCCAGACCTATAATGAACATTAGAACATGCAAAAATACCTGCAATGAAGAGAGGCAAGAAGAGAACAAGCAAAAGAACGAGCAGGGATGGACAGATGCATCACAAAACATGTTTTTTGTTGCTCCAGAAGTTTGCACAGAACATCATTTCAATAGTAAAAGGAAAAAATGCCATTACAGAGTAGGGGAGGAGGTTCAAACTCCATTTTCAACCCTGGAGAAGAAAAAGAAGGGAGGGAAGAGCTGAAAAGATGAACCACCACTTGAAAAATGAGCCAAATCTGGCTTTATACAATGCGTGGGTCAAGCCCAGGAGATAGAAAATGTAGGAAAATGTGCAAGCAGCCCAACCATTGACCAAAAAACATTCATCATTAAAATTGGTAGTTGAAACATCACTTCTGGCCATGCTGAAGAAGAATGCGACCCATGTGCATTAAAACTGGTTGTTGAAACATCAGTTCTGGCCATTACCACGCACCAGAGATGTTTCTTGATTTTATCTCTCCAAACTGAACCAAAATGCAATACTGACCTTGGAATTGTGTAGAGAATTTCATCATCTTTCCATTGATATAAAGAACGTGAAAATCTAAGCTCTGGATCAAAAGTTATGGCCATCTGAAGATTTAGGGCAAAAACAGGCCAAAACAAATATTTGAATTTTTTCCCACGCTCTGCCACTTGGATGACACGTGTCGGGAACTGATTGGACATGAAATTCTCTCTCCTTCCCTTTTTGCGGGTTTTCATTGAAAATTTTGACTTTTTATAACTTTGGAAAATTTTCTATTTTTTCCCCGCGCCCCCGCCACTTGGGACACGTGGCGTGATCTGGTTGGAGGACAGGGGCACGGGTCATCCTTGTCTTTTAATTTTTTTGGCCCAAGACTTTTGTCAAATTTTCCTAAGTCTTTCCTTGGCTCCAAAATTCCCTGCCTTAGGACACGTGTCCTGTGTCTATTGGCTCGGGCCGACCCTTCAAACCTTGCCCCTTTGAAATTTTTTGGCCAAAAACACTTAGCCAATTTCCATTGCGCTTCCCCTTCTGACACGTGGCACGTTCTAATTCGTTGGCGGCTCTTTCGGCTTTTTGCATCCCACGCGTCCCTTTGGCCCAGATGTCCTAAACTGTCTGGGACAAATTTCTCTGAAGCACCCAATTCGGGCTTCCTTGTCCCTCTTTGCGGCAAAGACACATGGCAAGATCCCAATCGCTCTCGGCTCCTTCGGCTTTTCGCGTCTTGCGCATACTTTTGGCCCGGATGTCCCAAACGAAAGTCTCCTGTTTCGGCCAAAACGGCTGGTTCGTGTCCTCTGTGTACTTTTGTCCCAACTGTCCTGGGACAAATATCTCTGATCCGCCCGAACTGGACTGACTTGCGCCAAACCGTACTTTTGGCCCGGATGTCCTTGACTAAGTGAAACAAGACTTAGGCAATTTTCTTCATTTTTTCAGCTGTTTTGGCTTTTTGTGTCCCGCTCGTCTCGACGTCCCAACTGTCCCAGATACTACCTGGGCTAGGACTTAGCCGATTTTCTTTATTTTTTCTGCCCCAAGCTTGTTTTTTTGCAATTTTTTCACACTTTTGAAACTCGTTGGGTTTTCCTCTTGGACAGGAGAGTTAGAAAGAAGCCGAGGGGACCCTAGAAACATGATTTTGGGCCTTGAATCAATATACTTTCTCGGGACTGAAGAATTTAATGCATGTTATCAAAATTTACCCTGGGGGGTGAATTTTGGATAACAAATCCCTAATTTAGGGTAAAAAAAAATTTCTCCCATTCGGCCTAGTTTTTCATTTTGGACATATTTTACAAAAGGAGACCCATCTAAAAATTGCATTTTTAGCCAGTTTTTTGCAATTTTTAGCATTTTGGGTCGTATTGGGCTCAGGCGCCCACCAGGGCCCGCGAAACAAAAAAAATAATTCCTGCCATTCAAATTTTCTAGTTTTTTGAATGCAAATTGTATACTGTTGTGTATTGTACTAATTTATAGGTTGCCATAGTCAACTACAAACTTTTTAACTTCTCAGAAATTGGCAGAATTGTAATAAAAAATGATAAAAAAATTAGTTCTATAACACTCACGAGATCCTAGATCTCATTCGCAGCGTTCGGTATATACGGTGCCTCTGGGAAGTGCTTACAGGTAAAGTCGTCGTGACTACTATTGCACTTAGCACCTAATATAGCTGCAACAATGTCATCTGGGCATCTTCCCTATAAATCAACGGGGAGGAATAAGGTCACAGTGCACACACTATGAACCATCCCATCCATCTATGAACAATTACATGACATAAATATGGACTGAGAAATTATCCAAGTATATAGCGAAGTTACGTGCATGTATGAGGATATTTCTTTGAGCCAGTGTCAATAATCATACAGACCCCATCAGTACTATCTTGGTACCATGTATTGAATTTTTTCACGTATGTTAACACTTCTTTCACGTACCACCGGGTATATAGAAAGGGTGAGATTCTTCCATGTACCGACGGGTATATTAGAAGGGCACATATATAGAAAGGTTCAGTATATCGGACTGATGGTATATAGATTTGGAGACCTAATACCTAGAGTGATAAGAGCCAAACCCTGTTAGTGATCTCTGTAAAATGGACACCAATGCCCCCAAATTTTTTCTTCTGGATTCACAATTGCTCAGAGGAAGCAACTATGCTACATGGAAGACAAAAATAAAGACACAACTTGAGTTTGAAGAGATCTAGTCTATTGTTAATGGTACTCTGACCAGATCAGCTACTGATACAACACAACATCAGTAGTTTGATAAAGTAGATCAGAAGGCCAAAATCATCATCTTGTTTGGAGTGTCCATTGATGTGCAACCCCACATTTAAGATGTCAAAACAAAAAAAGAAGCGTGGGATAAATTGAGCACAGTACACGAGGCCAAGAACAAGAATGTCATACTGAATTTACAGAGTCAGTTACATACACTGAAGTTCAAGTAGAATGAGAAAATAGAAGCTTTCTTAAGAAGATTTGTAGAATTCAGGGCTTCACTTTTAGCCACGGGGGAGCCAGTCACAGACGATGCTCTCATTCCCATTGTTCTGAGAGCACTCCCCTCTTCTTACCACATTTTTGTCACAAAACTAAACATGATAGATATGACAGTTGGTTTTGACAAACTGGTAAACCTACTGCAACAAGAGGAAGTAATGCACAATAAGGATGATGAAGAGGAGCAAGCACTATCTTCACATCAAAAATGGAAAGGAAAAGGTAAAGGAAAACCTAATTCCTATAAGAAGTCCCAACATTAGAATCAGTTTCATGGGGACAATCCACAGAAGAAGCAATGTCCTATCTGTAAAAGAGGACATGAATTAAAAGATTGTTGGTATAACACTTACAAGAAAGGTTCATCTAGTAACTCTGGACCACAACAACAAAAATATTACAAGGGAAATTCTAACAACTATCATAGGTAGAAAAAGGGGAACTGGAAAAGAAGACCCCACCAGTAAGGTAATATTGCTAAGCAACAAGAATGGTCAGACAATGAAGACTTCTTGTTCACTGCTCAATCAAGTGAACCAATCATGTCATCTAGTGATGTATAGTATGTTGATTCAGGAGCCACTCGACACATGACTGACCACAAAGACTGGTTCATTTCAATGAGGGACACACCATCAAAAAATTATGTTTCGTTGGGAGATGATTCTTCATATGTAATTTAGGGGATTGAGAACATTTCTCTAACCCTTGGTTCATGCAAATGCAGACTATCAGATGTCCTATATGTCCCTGGGTTGACAAAGAATCTCCTTTTAGTTAGTTAACTCCTTGATCACAACCTAAAAATTGAATTTGATAGTCAATCTGGCAAGAAAATGTGTTTGATTCGAGATAAATCAAAAGGATTGAAAATAATTGCAAAAGCCTCCAATGTGGGATGCATGTTTCAACTTGATTTCATTCACATATATGATCAAGCACTTGTGGCTAAAAATTCCACCTCAGCACAGTTGTGGCATCGGAGATTTGGTTATGTAAGTTTCAAATATTCCGAAACACTTTGCCGATGTAATATGGTACATGGGCTACCATCTCTTCAGAAGGATATAGACAAGTGTCCTCACTACCTAGTAGGAAAACAACATAGAGTTTCATTCTAGAGGAGTACATTTCAAGCTCATGGTAAACTTAACTTGGTTCATACCAATCTTTGAAGTCCACTCTAGCCAAGTCATTCTGGGTTCCAGTACTTCATGCTTTATGTTGACGACTATTCACAGAAAATGTGGATTTTTGATCTTCGCAAGAAAAGTGAAGCATTTGAAACCTTCAAAAATTTCAAAGTAGTAGTTGAGAAAGAAACTGGTCATCACATCAAAACTCTCTGCTCAGAATGAGGGGGGGAATTCACCAGTGCTGAGTTTAGAGACTACTTAAAAACTCATGGGATTTGTCGACATATGCCTCCTCCTCACACACCACAGCAAAATGGTGTTGTTGAGAGAAGAAATCATACTATCATGGAAATGGTGCAATCCATAATCGATGATTCCAGACTTGCAAAGACGTTTTGGGTAGAAGCAACAAAGACAATAGTTTATTTGTTGAATAGAGTGTTCACAACTACTCTTGGTGGAATAACACCGCAAGAAGCATGGTCAAATAGGAAACCATTCATTGCACACCTCAAAGTATTTGGATGCAATGCAACCATGCACATACCCAAAAAAAATAGAAATAAATTAGACATGAAGTCACAAAAACTCGTCTTCATTAGGTACATTGAAGAGACTCTTGGATATAGATTGATGGATCCTAAGACCATAAAATTCTACACCAGAAGAGATGTTGAGTTTTTCGAGAAGAAGGAAGAAGAGACTCCTCCTCCGAACTCACAAGATGTAGCTTTTTCACTAATTGTAAAAATTGAAGTTGATGTTCCCTCAGAAGATGAAAGTGATGATGGGGAAGATGGTGTTGATCAAATAAAACCATAACCCATGGGAATTATTCAATGTATGCCTAAATTTTTTTCAAGTACATTAAGAGATGCAAGATTGGATGCTCCATCGGATACATCCACCCCTAGACCATGAACTCCTAGTAAAACAAGAGAAGAAGTTAATTTTTCTTTGATGAGTAGAGTTATTGAATCAAATGAGCCCTCAATAGTGAAAAGCTTGGAAAGATGCCATGGATTCTGAATATCAATCAGTGATGAAGAATAACACTTGGTAGCTTGTCGATCTTCCACCAGGGAAGAAACCCATTGGATGCAGATGGATATTCAAAACTAAATACAAAGCAAATGGGACAATGGACAAGTACAAAGCAAGACTTGTAGAAAATTGGTATGCACAAAAAGAAGGCATTGAATATGAGGAGACATTTTCTCCCATAGCTAAGATCAAAAGGATCAGGATGATCTTTGATCTAGCTGCTCAGTTTGGATGGAAAGTTCACAAAATGGACGTAAAAAGTGTCGTTCTAAATAGTGATTTACAAGAAGAAGTCTACATGAATCAGCCTGAGGGATATGTTGTACCTGGTCAAGAATCAAAGGTATGCAGACTAAGGAAATCTCTTTATGGGCTCAAACAGGCACCCCAGGCATGGTACATCAATATTGATGAGCATCTCGTACAACATGGATTTGTTAGAAATCCATATGATCCCAAAATCTACCTCAAAAAGAAAGGGGGGAAGATGGTGATTGTTGTTGTCTATGTTGATGATCTAGTCATCACTGGAAGTTCAGTGAGGATGATTGATACAATGAAGAAAGATCTTAATCGATCATTCCTCATGACCGATCACAGGTTGATGCATTACTATCTTAGATTGGAAGTTTGGCAGAAATAGAATCACATTTTTATTTCTCAAATGAAATATACCAAGACTACACTCAAGAAGTTGAGGATGATGGAATGCACATCGATTGCTACACCAATGGATAACAGACTACAGTTATCTCGTTCAGATCCATCTCCTGAGGTAAGTGCCAGTCTCTATCAATAGTTGATTGGGAGTCTCATTTACCTAACCTACACTAGACTAGATATCAGCTTTGCAGTAAGTTATCTATCTAGGTTCATGTAAGAACCCAAATTTTGTCATTGGAAAGTAGCAAAGTGCATTTTGAGATATCTCAAAGGATTAGTGGATCTTGGTTTAGAATACAACAAGAATGAAAACTTCTTCTTGATTGGATATTTGAATTCAGATCATTCAAGTAACATTGATGATAGAAAATCCACTTCTGGATTTGTATTATTTATGGGATCTAGACCAATATCATGGGGAAGTAAGAAACAACACTTTGTTTCTCACTCTTCTACAGAAGCTGAGTATCATTCTGTAGGAGAAGCTATTTGTGAAGTGATTTGGCTATGTTGCATACTGGAAGGACTTGGAATACCACAGGATAAACCTACTACCATGTATGTTGACAATGAAGGTGTTCTAAAACTTGTTTGCAATCTAGTTTTTCATGAGAGAACAAAGCACATTGAGCTTCAGGTTCATTTCATATGTGAATATGTGTTGACGCACAACATCCAACTTAAATTTTATCCAATTACTGAACAATGAGCAGATATTTTCACAAAGTCATTTACATGTGACAAGTTCAAGTTGTTCAGAGAGTTCCTCTCCTCATCTCTTTAGAAAATGCACAATTAATGGGGGGAATGTTAGGATAAAATATTATAATCCTAATTAATTATGCATTCCACAATAATTAAATTTATTAATTATTGTTTTATGGTAATATTTAATTGTAACCATCTTTTTGTTTTTATTTGAATATTATGGGAACCATTATATTGTTTTAATAGCAATTTCATTTGTGCTTCCCGTATTTTATTGGAATCTTGCGTATTTTGGAATATGGTTGCACCTGTGCAACTTTGTTTCATGTCTGTATTTGGTTGTGCAATATCTATAAATATTACAGCCCATTCATTATAATGTTGGTTGATCAAGATTAATATAATTTAATTAGGCTTCAGCTCCTATTGCTGAATCAACAACATGGACAAACCATATTTTGATGTATTTGAGGAATCATGTGTCTTGCACTAGGTAAAGAAGCAACTACAAGTTAGGAACATGACTATTAAGCCTATTGTAATTTCTGATGAGTAATTAAGTAATGCCTTGGTCAAGGTATCTATTGAAGTTGTGTGGAGGAACATTGATAAGGTAACCACCATTCCAACACTACTTGAGGATAACAAGGATAACACTCCAGAGATAAAGGACTTGAAAGTAGAGAAGTAACAAGAAGAGGAAAATAATTAGGCCTTTGTTAGCATGACTGAGGAACTTGGTGATCATATCCTTAAGGTAAGGCCTCATTTGGAGTCTAAGGTTTGTCAGAAGTTTTCTTCTTGCACTGATTTATTTGCACACTCTCATGGATTTGGTTTTGAATAAAGATGACATTATTATGACCACACCATAATATCCTTCAAAATAAATATCAAGAGAAAGGGCTACCATTGTTAGGAAAATTTCAAGTTTTGAGGCATTACTCCAAACATTGAAAGATGATCTAAAGAAATTGGATCAATCTTTAAACATGTGTGTAGCGTCGAATGCCATAATAAGAATTAAAACTATAACAGAGGATAATGAAGTGCTGAAGGAAATAAAGGATGAAAAAGTTGGGAGCATAGAGAGATTATCCCTAGTAAAACAAAATTTCAAGACTCTTACATAAGCCTAAGATCCACACAAATATAGGATCAATGAACTTGGGAAAATTATAGGCAGAAAATGGACTCCATGGAGGGAATGGTATAAAATATGGCACATGTTTTCCAGGTACTGTAGAATGAAAAGGAAAATATCACTCAGGATGAAATATAAACCATAGTGACAGATGTTCCAAAAATGAAAGGGAACGCACTAAATTACTGGAATACCTTAGAGGATGAACTCAAAAATGAATATCCATAGTTAGTCCTTCCTAAGGAAGAGGAAACTGCAAAGAAAAAATCATTCTTTTGTATAGTGCTTCATTTGTTCTTTCATTCCTTATTCTTTATTTTTGGAGACAAAAGAAGGAATACCCATTTTCGGGCCAGCAATGTACTTTAGAGTGGGGTAATGTTGATTAGATAACATTTTTCTCTCTGGTGAAGGCCTTAGGATAAATTATTTTGGGTAATTTTCTCACATCCTATGCTAGAAAGGGGAAATTTTAACCAAGAACCTGAATTGTTTAACCAAATGCTTCTTATAAAATGTGTGGTTTTGGGATGCGGTCTAACATATTTTTTCCCTTATTTTTATATGGTGTTTGTTATGTAAATAAAGATATTTTAGAATTTTATGTCTTTCCATAGAAATTGGAGATTGCTCCAAGCCTGTGCCAAAATACGAGCTTCAGAATAGGGTCTGGACATCCATCAAAGTATAGAAGATAGAGGAATTTTGTGAGATGTTGTAGTTTGAAATGATCTGGTAGATGTGTATGTAAAATGTCAAACACTTTGGTTGTGGGATATTGATCAATGGATTTGCTAAAAGGAAATGATTGTTGTCTGTGAAAAAAAATAAAAAATAAAAAAATAGAGTTGTTGAAAAGGTGTTGGAGAATTCAAGAAAATACATTTGTAAGGTGTAAATCCAGCCTCAAGATATGTTCATCGTGGGTAACTTATGGGTTCCTACAAAAGGCATATGAACAATTTGCAAAAGGGAGTTAAAGGGAAGCGGTCTGATACAGCCTATAATTTACCAGATAACTCCATAGATGTGTTGGTACATCACTCAGCCCAGACTGAGCACTCACACGAAGTGTGCAAAGGTACCAAGTTCCTCTTTAGTGTTGTTATAGCAGGATGTGAGCATGACAAAGGAAGAAACACATAGATTCATAACTAATCTATCATTCTACATTGTATGCTACATTTAGATCTATGACAGAACTGTTATCTCATTTTTGAGTTTACACCAAAAATGAGGTAACCCTAAGAAATTTTTGAGCTGGTTTTCTAAGAATCACCTTTCAGAGAGATAAATCGGATTTTCGGATTTCACAAGCAAGACAACATGTGTTTTGGATGCTTCATGTTATTTTTTTTCCCAAAACCCGAAACCTGCATCAAGTAAGGTGAGTCAGGTTTTCGGTTCTTCTAAGCATCGTAACATGCCTTCATCAAAACATGCCTCATGTCGCATGTCTTCCAATTCCTGAAACCCAACTTACTCCTTTGTTTCAGGTTTTTGGGTCTTTTAAGCATCGGAACATGCCTTCGTCAAAACATGTCTCATGTTGCATGTCTTTCGATCCCCGAAACCCAAATTGCCTAAGTCCTTCATTTCAGATTTTCAGAGCTTAGAAGCATCTAAACGTGGCATCATGCATCATGTTTCATGTTTCCCGAAACTTGAAACTTGAAATGCATTCATGTCTCATGTTTCCCGGAACCTATAAACCCGAGGAACATGCCTTCGTCAAAACGTGTCTCATGTCGCGTGTCTTCTGATCCCGAAACCCAAATTGCCTAAGTCCTTCATGTCGGGTTTTCAGAGCTTAGAAGCATCTAAAAATCTCATGCATCATGTCTCATGTTTCCCGAAACCTGAAACCCGAAATGCATCATGTCTCATGTTTCCCGGAACCCGAAACCCAAAATGCATCATGTCTCATGTTTCCCGGAACCCGAAACCTGAAATGAAGCAAATCCTTTGTTATAGGTTTTCGGATGCTCCAAGCATGATGACATGTCATTAATGTCCAGTTATCTAGCAGTTGGTACACATGTCAAGTGAGGTGTATTAACAATCATTCCAATGCACTAGATGAAGCTAAGATGTAGGGCACAATCCGGAAGTTCTAGGAATTTTGAGACAAGCAAGCTGCGCTGAAGGAAGACAAGGATGATGAAACAAAATAAGCATAATGTTTCATGTCATTTTAATCTTGAAATTGACATGTCTTTTTCATTTCTGTTTCGTCACATAGGAAGCAAATTTTGACTTGGTATCCTGCGTGAGAGTCAAGCAAAATAGGACTCTTGTTAAAAGACTATTTTCTAGGATTTATCTTATTTTCTCTCTACTCTTCTTATTATAAATAAGGGATGTGTGTACATTCCAAAGTGGTTGAGATTTTTGGAATATTGAGAGCTATTGTGAAGAAGAAAAACTTTGTGTTTTCTTTTAATCATTTGAGGAATAGAAGCTGATGATGTTTTCGTAAACTTTGTGTTGTGAGAAGTGTTCTTTCTTAAGATATTGTTCTTATGTTCGCAATCTTAAGGTATTCCTTGTTTAGTGTCTTGATGATTCTAATCATTTTAAACATTATATTTATGATCTAAATCTCATATGATTATTTCGTGCTCTGTGTTTACTTGAAAGAAAATACGTTCCTCTCATTTCCTTTCCATTGTGTTTCTTCCATTGTAATAATTTCCGACCCTGTCCATTTATAAAAATGACATCTTCCCAACGTGTGGATATGGATCTCGGGATTCTATCTCAACCCCAATGGTTAGATTAGTGTGAATACTGTATATATTGTTTCTGTTGTGTTTTAGATTAGTAATAAACAGGCAGCCTCACCTGTCTTTGAGGAGGGATTTAATCCCATGTACTGTGGTTGAACCTCATATTTTGGATTGACAAAATATCCAACCAACAGTTTTTGGCGACTCCGCTGGGGAATACGGATTAATAGTATAAAGCTTATCCTCTTGGTTTCTGGCGACTCCGTATTTGCCTTATTTTCAACAAGGTCTCTTTCCCAGTTCAAGCTAGCCGGAAATATCTTCACTCGGTCCCCGCCGAGCCTGGGGTGAAATTGATCCACTCTTTGAGTTACTACAACAGCACCATTTCAGTATTTCCCCCAATAGTGTTATTTCTAACTGAACCAGAAGTTCTTCGCCTATTCAGAGAAACCAGATCCCCGTAGAATGAGAAGCATCTACAACTTTTCACGCGTTACTTCTTGTCTGACACTCAGATCCCTGTACGCACTCTTTTCAGAAGGATAGCATCACAACCTGTGCCTTGGGGCGCAGCTATTGGTCCTCTTTCTTTAACTCCACCATTGCATGAATTACCATGTGGATCACGTAAAAACATTCCCAAGTTTAATGGAGATGGGAAGTAGCATCCTGATGAACACATTGCATCTTTCTTTGTAGCATGTGGCGTCCTTGGAGTAGCTCACGAAGATGTCTCTGTTTGACTCTTTGTTGAAACATTACATGGTGCAGTAGCTGAATGGTTTTACCACCTTCCGAATACATGCATCACAAACTGGGCTACCATGAGGACCAGATTCGAAGCATGTTTCAAACCAGCCGAATATTCTCATGCTTTGTTAGCATAACTTACCCATATGAAGAAGGAATCGCATGAACCCATGTGGGACTTCGTGGCAAAGTTTAACAATCTGATCCGAAAGATTCCATAAATAGTTGTACCTACTCCAAAAAATCAGAAATGCTTCTTCATTAATGTTCAGCCTCCCAATGTGAGCTTCCTATTAAGAAGTTCGGCTTATCCCAGATTTGGCTATCGCTCAGTCAACATCTATTGAAATAGAGGATGATCTCATTTTGGCCAGAAGAATCAAGAAAGATGTACCCAAACCTAAAAATCAAGGTTCTTCCCAAGGTAATACTGACCCTATGATTCAAAAGATGGCTAATGATTTGATTTCTTTAAAAAATAAAATGTCCCAGCAGGTGAGAAATGTTCCATATTGGGATATCCCTAGACAGAATTTCAATAACACCAATGGTGTGCCTGCAAGAGATAGGCCCGCGGTGACCTCCTGTTCAACCAAGACTGGAAATTGAAGCTCCTCCCATCAATGCAGCAGTAGAAATAGTCGAAGAAGAGGAGGAACCTCGAAGAACAAGATTCCCCCGAGGCTTTTGAAGCTTCAGGAATATGCTGATGAGTCTTATGACAATTCCGCTGGCGACTCCAGCATTGGGTATTTGGAATATGAAGAGGATGAATGTGCACCAGATGGTCAGTCATTTTTTGTCTTCACTCGATCCCAATCTCAGAATCCAATAAAACCTCTTGAAAGCCCCAAGGAGAAGAACAAGGAACCTCCCATAGCCATAGTTAAGAGAGGTGCTCCTATTTCAGCACAAACTGAAAGAGAAGTCACCCAAAAGGTAACAACTTCTCCTCATTCTCTTTCTCCTAAGGTCAGTGCCCCATCTCAAGCTCACGTGATTAGAACTGAACCTACCATCACCCCTTCTTATACTGCTTTTGACATTATTAGATCATGCAAAAATAACCAAGATCCAAATGTCAGAAGTAGAATACCTTCAGTCAAATCCCGAACAGTTCGAAAAACTTGCCAAATTCATTAGAAGTAAAGCCACCGTTCCCCCACCTTCAAAATATCTCCTTCCAAATCTTACTCAACCCCCACCTCAGAACAATCTGACCTCTACTTCTTCTTCAGGAAAGATTGAACCATTTTATTTGTCTTTGCTAATAAATGGGTTTAAACTCAGCAATTGCATCATCGAATCAGGGGCCTCCGACAATGTTATGCCCGCAAAAGTAGCCCATGCCCTTGGGCTTACTTTGACTAAGTCATATGGATGGTGTTACTCCATGGAAACCAAACAAGTTCCCTTGATTGGTCAAATCAAAGATGCACAGTTTGCATTTGTTGCCTTCCTAGAGAAGAGAGTGAAAATGACCATTCTAGTTGCTGACATTCCTGCAGCTTACGGTATCCTCTTGGGTAGAGGTTTTTGTAAAGATGTCGGAGGAGAGATTAATATGGATTGGACCAAGGAAAGGATTCTAGTCAATGGGGTTTATCATGTTCTTCATCCCGAGCCTCAGGCGAGGTATTTGGTAACTAAATCAGATGACCCTAAGGCTCAAATTCTTTTCGAAGATGCTAGCTTTGGAAATTATTTCATGACATCAGAGATACCGGTGGTAGATGTCAAGAAAGAAGATCCTAATGCTATTTGGACCCTCGAATTCGATGGTAGCTGCTCAACAATTGGATCAGGTGCTAGTGTAGTTCTTATATCTCCTAATTTTTAGATCTTCCCCTTTACTTTCAAATTACAGTTTGATAATACTAATAACACGGTTGAGTATGAAGCTCTGTTACTAGGATTAGAAATGGCCAGACAGAAGGGAATTCGAAACCTCAAGGTTTAAGGGGATGCGGAGCTGATTGTCAACCAGGTCAAGGGAATCTATCAAGTGAAAAATGATCGCTTGAGACATTACAGGAATAAAGTTTGGGATAATATAGAATGCTTTGATGCATTCTCCATTAAGGCAGTTTTGAGAGATTATAACGACAAGGCTGATTCTTTGGCCGTATCTACATCCCTCCTTCTCCCCCATCCCCAGTTCAAACAAGATACGTACACCATTGAGATTGTGTACCATCCCAGTATCCCAGATAATGCGGCTCATTGGCAAGTGTTCAACGATGATCAACAAGTGTTGACTTTTCTAGAAAAAGCTGACAATTTTAGTGAACTATACTTTGAAGGTTCGGAATCAGCTTTCCATGAATCTATCTCAGATCCATATCAAGAGGTTGATGGTGAGTTTATTCAGCTTAAAGGCAACAAGATACCCAAAGGTCTGGTTTCTCTGGAGGGTTTTTTTGACAAGCATGACGTTTTATTCAAAACAAAAGACAAGTTGAAGGAGCTTCTTCCTCGGAAGTAGATCAAGTCAATCTAGGTTCATCTGATCAACCTCGGATGGTGAATATTGGAAAATGTTGTTCCCCTGAGGAGAAAGTGAAATTCACTTCACTCTTGAAGAGATACATGGATGTCTTAGCCTGGTCTTATGCAGATTTAAAATCCTTCAAGCCCAAAGACGTACAACACAGTATTCCTTTGAAGCCTGATGTGAAACCATACAGGCAGAAGCAAAGACATTACAATCCCAAGATCTCAAGGACTATCCTTGTGGAAATTCAGAAAATGTTAGATGCCAGAATTATTTTTCCAATCCATCACTCCACTTGGATTGCTAACATCGTCCCTGTCAGGAAGAAGAATGGCGAAATCCGGATTTGTGTTGATTTCTGGAACCTAAATCAGTCTTCGTTAAAAGACAATTATCCCTTGCCTATCATGGATCAGGTGTTACAGACCATTACTGGATCAGAAATGTTATCCATGCTCGACGGATTTTCAGGATATAATCAAGTTGAGGTAGCTGCGGAGGATCAACACAAGACGGCCTTCACAACCCCATGGGGGACCTTTGCTTACAGGAGGATGCCTTTCGGCTTGATCAACGCCGGAGCCACCTTTCAGAGAGCTATGGACTTGGCATTTAGAGACCTGATGGGCAAAGTCATAGTGGTATATTTGGATGACTTGACCATTTTTTCTAAAAAACGGAGTGATCATTATGATCATTTAGAGCAAGTACTTTTGAGATGCAGGCGTCACGGGATTTCATTAAATCCCAAGAAGTCCATGTTTGGAGTGACCGAAGGAAAGTTGTTGGGTCATATCGTGACTAAAGAAGGAACCAAAATCGACCCAGAGAGGGTAAAAGCCATTCAGAGCCTTACCCTACCCACAAGTAAGACTGGGGTTCATTCGTTCTTCGGAAAGGTCAATTTCCTAAGAAGGTTCGTACCTGATTTTGCTGATAAAACTAAGGATATCCTTGGGATGATGAAAGGAAAAATTCCATTTCGATGGAGTACCAAAGGGAAGCTTGCATTTGATGAAGTCAAAAGGGCAGTTGCTTGTGCTCCTATCCTAGTATGTCCTGATTTCAAAAAATATTTCATCATGTACAGCTATGCCTCTGCTCACACAGTGTCGGCCATCCTGATGCAGGAGAACGGGGAGGGCATTGAAGCTCCCATCACTTTTATGAGCTGTCCATTAAAGGAACATGAGCTAAAAATGTCACAAATTTAAAATCATGCTTATGCAGTGGTACGAGTGGTGAAACATTTCAGGTACTATGTGCTGAATTCCCATACCCTCATTCTCGTTCCTGACACCGCCGTTAAATCCATTTTGACTCAACAAGAGCTTGGGATTCAATGAGGTACCTGGATAGCTAAAGTTCAGGAGTATGACTTGGACATTAGACCTACCAAGTTGGTACGAGGAAGGGGCCTGTGCCAATTGATCACGGAAAACCATGCTGAAGCAGAATGTGAAAAGACCGAAGATACTTCTTCAAAGTTGCCCATGGTGCTTTTTGTGAGTACAACTGATGAATGGTACACAGACATTGCTTTCTTTCTGACTTATGGTGAATGCCCCCCGCATTTAAGCCAAAAGGAAAAGAGGACAGTCAAGTTAAGATCTGCAAGATACCTCCTGTGGGATAACGGAATATATAAGAAAGGTATTGATGGTGTTTTCCTGCGCTGTGTTGATAAATCACAACAGTTAAAGTTGTTAGAATCCTTCCATAGCCTAGCATGCGGAGCACATTTCTCATCCTTTGTAACAGCTTATAAGATCCTACGGGCTAGGTACTATTGGCCTACTCTCTTTCGGGATTCAGCAGAGTGGGTGTCCAAGTGTGAAGCTTGTCAACATTTCGTTGGTCGTCCCAAGCTAGCAGCTCTTCCCCTGAAGCCCGTAGTGATTGAAGAACCTTTTCGCCAGTGGGGAATTGACTTCATTGGAACGTTGAATCCTACCTCCAGTGCCGGACACAATTACGTGCTGACTGCTATAGACTATTTTACCAAGTGGGTGGAAGCCGCGCCAATCAAGCAAGCAACCTCAGAAGCTATGTGCAAGTTCCTTAAAGAAAATATAATTGTCAGATTCGGTGTGCCTCACAAGATTGTGGCTGACAATGCCTCCAATTTCTCATCACATGAGTTGACAGAATTTTTCTATGGATTCGGCATCACCCTGGCTCACTCATCTGATTATTATCCTCAAGGCAATGGGCAGGCTGAGTCCAGCAACAAGAACCTGGTTACCATAATTAGAAAGCTAGTAGATGAAAACCAGAGGACATGGCACAAAGCATTGTACGATGCATTGTGGGTTGATCGGATTACCCCAAATTGAGCTATAGGAATGTCTCCTTTCCAAGTACTGTATGGGATTGATGTTGAGATACCTATCTCACTAGAGTTGTCAGCATTATAGTTGGCCAAAGTAGTGGAAGATGTGACTTTTCAAAATTCTATTGAGAAAAGGGTTATGTACCTAGCCAGGCTAGAAGAGGAACGGAGCAAAGTGGTTGATCGCATTGTAGACCATCAAAGCAAAGTAAAGAAAATTTTTGACAAGAAATCAAGGCAACGTCATTTCCAAATTGGAGACCTGGTGTTGCTTTGGGATAAGAGGAGGGAGCAGAAAGGAATGCACGGAAAGTTTGATTCTTTGTGGAAAGGACCTTTTAAGATCCATCAGCTGAGTGGTGAAAATAGTTTCCATCTATCATATCTTGATGGAGAGTTACTCCCTTTTCCTTTCAGCAGTCAACATCTGAAGTTGTTCCATCATTAATGCAAGATACTCTTTTGCATTGTACATACTTTATTTTCTGTCATGTGTTTGCTTTTAGTCTTCTTTCTTTCCTCGTTTTGTTTTTCGGTTTTCTTCTTTTCTGACTCTGTAGCCCAATGGATAAAGCCAGAGATTCTGAGTTCTCTTCCTTTGATATCATAAAGAAAGTCCCCAACTAGAGCTAGTTGTTATCTCATTTTTGAGTTTACGCCAAAAAAAGAGATAACCCTAAGAAATTTTTGAGCTGGTTTTCTAAGAATCACCTTTCAGAGAGATAATCGGGTTTTCAGGTTTCACAAGCAAGACAACATGTGTTTTGGATGCTTCATGTCGTGTGTTCCCCAAAACCCGAAACCCACATCAAGTAAGGTGAGTCAGGTTTGTGGACCTTCCAAGCATCGGAACATGCCTTCGTCAAAACATGCCTCATGTCGCGTGTCTTCCGATTCCCGAAACCTGACTTACTCCTTTGTTTCAGGTTTTCGGGTCTTCCAAGCATCATAACATGCCTTCATCAAAACATGCCTCATGTCACGTGTCTTTTGATTCCTGAAACCTGACTTACTCCTTTGTTTCAAGTTTTCGGGTCTTCCAAGCATCAGAACATGCCTCATGTCACCTTTCTTCCGATCCCCAAAACCTGAATTGCCTAAGTCCTTCATGTCAAGTTTTCAGAACTTAGAAGCATCTAAACATCTCATGCATCATGTCTCATGTTTCCCGAAACCTGAAACCTAAATTGCCTAAGTCCTTCATGTCAGGTTTTCGGAACTTAGAAGCATCTAAACATCTCATGCATCATGTCTCATGTTTCCCGGAACCCAAAACCCGAAATGCATCATATCTCATATTTCCTGAAACACGAAACCCGAAATGAAGAAAATCCTTTATTATAGGTTTTTGGATGCGCCAAGCATGATGACATGTCATTAATGTCTAGTTGTTTGGCAGTTGGTACACATGTCAAGTGAGGTGTATTAGCAATCATTCCAATGCACCAGATGAAGCTAAGATGTAGGGCACAATCCGGAAGTTCTAGGAATTCTAAGACAAGCAAGCTGCGCCAGAGGAAGACAAGGATGATGAAACAAAATAAGCATAATGTTTCATGTCATTTCAATCTTGAAATTGACATGTCTTTTTCATTTCTGTTTCGTCACATAGGAAGCAAATTTTGACTTGGTCTCCTACGTGAGAGTCAAGCAAAATAGGACTCTTGTTAAAAAAATGTTTTATAGGGTTTGTCCTATTTTCTCTCAACTATTTTTATTATAAATAAGGGATGTGTGTACATTCTAAAAGGGAGATTTTTGGAATATTGAGAGCTATTGTGAAGAAGAAAAACTTTGTGTTTTCTTTTAATCATTTGAGGAATAGAAGCTGATGCTATTTTACAAACTTTGTGTTGTGAGATGTATCTTTCTTAAGATATTGTTCTTATGTTCATAATCTTAAGCTATTATTTGTTTAGTATCTTGATGATCCTAATCATTTCAAACATTACATTTTTTATCTAAAGCTCATATGATTATTTCGTGCTCTGTGTTTACTCGAAAGAAAATATGTTCCTCTCATTTCCTTTCCATTGTGTTTCTTCCATTGTAATAATTTCTGACCCTGTCCATTTATAAAAATGAGATCTTCCCAACGTGTGGATATGGATTTCGTGATTCTATCCCAACCCCAATGGTTAGATTAGTGTGAATACTATATATATTATTTCTACTATGTTTTAGATTAGTAATAAACAAGTAGCCTCACGTGTCTTTGAGGAGGGATTTAATCCCATGTACTGTGGTTAAACCTCATATTTTGGATTGACAAAATATCCAACAAACACAATCATATTCTTATCTCATCTCCATGCAGAACAATTTGATCTGATCCTCCAAAAATAGACAATGCATGGCGCACACATCTCTGCATCATTAGTGTGTTTTACACGCCATCTTCTAAAAATAGGTCATCATGCTCAAAATCAGCTAAGTCCTGAATGTTGAACTTTCCTTCTACACACAGGTCCTTCATGTCCTTCTTGTCCTTCTGTGCCCTTAATCCTAGCCTTCTCTCCCACACGGACTCCTTGTGTGTTCTCTAACAAGTATTCTCTGATCAACATTACCCCAGACTAATCTCAATATCATCCAGACAATGGGTATTCCTCCAAAAATTTAAGTAAGGAATAGAATAATGGAAAGAATAAGAATGAAAGAATGTTTACAAATAAAGAATTTTTATGAGAGAGCCTCCTCTCTATCACTTTGCAGTATCAATTCTGGATACTCCTTTATTTCAGCCTCAAAAATATGCCATTCAGCGAGTGCTTATTCTATTTTTTCTGGGATGTCAAAAACAATGGATTCCAACTCATCCCTTACAATCTCTCCCTTTTCATTCTATAAAACCAACATGACGTTTGACATTGATGTCATTATTCCTTCTAAAAGATCCATCTTCTACGCAATTAGCTTCCCAAGCTCTTCCAGCCAAGTCTTGTGTGGCTCTTGTGCTGTTGTCAAGGCCTTGCACTTTTGCTTAACCATTAACAATCTTTTTGCACAGCCCAATGTCTCATCCTTTATTGCTTTGTGGACCTCATTGTTTTCCTTTAGGGTTTTTATATTGATAAGTGCCTCTGGAGTTGTGAAGATATTCAAGGTCTAGTCTACTCTCTTCAATACTTCTTATAACACTTGCAGGAGCCCTTCATAAGATGTAATCTTTCACATCACTGATGCTTTATCTTGTTCTGCATCTTTCTCTGACTTTCTTGGCGTTGTCATGTGCAGAGGTTCATCTTTAAGTACCAAGTTTACCAACATTCTCACATAATGTATCACTAAAGGAAATGCCTATGGTACCTTGGCCTCCATGTGTGGCCTTGCTCTGATGACATTATCCCCAATCTCCTTTGCAATGCTTATAAATAATTCATTCTTCTTCTATGTGAAGTTCCTCTCTTTTGTTATCGATGCTATCTCTACATCCCTTTTCTTCATCTCCTCATGCAGCGCTCTGATTGTTGCATATTTTTCCATGTTTCTTCTAGCCATTTCATTAGAAACCTTCACCAATACGTTGCTTACCTACTCATCATACATCATGTAACCACATAGTATTTACCTGTGACCATCACTTCTAATCATTGAACTTTATAACAAGGTGTACTACTGCTTACACAACTGAAAATTTCTTCAACTTGTCTATATCCATACCACGCAGACCCTTCAGGTATCCCAACTCTTTTCTAGTCTTCAAGATTATGGCTTTATCTGTGAGATCATTCTTTATGTCCTCTCCTACGGATTTCAAACCTATAACTGATGAGATAAGCGCATATGAGATTATAACTCTACATCCTGAAAAGTAGAAGAAGTCCTCATGCACTCTACTCATGAGCCACTGATACAAGGGCTCATACTTCCTAAAATATGGGAGCTCATATAATTGGTAGACCCCAATTCTCTTCAGAAGCTTCTCATCTGCATCCTCAAAAATTGGCATGTCATCTGCCGTACGCTTGTTCATCCTAGCAGTGAGAAAGGAATAGAGATACTTCTTATTCTCCATGGTCCTGTGATTGTATTCACTCACTTTTCTCTTTATAATGGGTGAATCCCACTCCTAGCCAATGATGACTCCTAGATATTACATTTCTTAGAAATGGATTTTAGGTGCCATCTCTTCTTCCTCAACGACCACCTTCTTCTTTCCTTTTGCTACTACTGCAGATGCCTTCTTGGGTGCCACTTTTTCCCTTTACAAACATCTCCTCTTTAACTCTACAACTTTTTGAATCAAACCCTAGCTTTATTCAATCATGCCCTAGGAGGAAACTTTTTTCCCTAATTCCTCTCTACCTCCTTGCTTCGCTGAAAACCTTCACCACTAGGGACGCAAGATTATTTTTGCACAGATCTGTTTATATGTTTGGTTTCACACCCTTCATACCTTAAACCGATCACTTGGCTCTTTGTAATTGGCTCTTTCCTCAAATTATCTTAGTTACAATGGTAAAAATTAATCTACATCCCATCCTTATATAATTATTTTCAAATTTTCAAATTTTGATGCATTTATTGCTCCTTCACCTACCAAATATCCTCTCACTTATTGACCAAATTCATTCTTTCCAAATGGTACATCTTCGCACCCTAGCTATAACATCCTAGCACACCTTCCTACCCACTGGTCATAGACTTCTCTTCATCACATGCCCTTGTGCCCAAGTACCTCATCCATGTACCTTTTCTTGGTAGTTATCATGGCCTCCACTTGCCTCACATTATACTATCCTTTCATTCATCTCCATCTTTGGTCACTTGTGAAAAGAAATATTGTTTTGAATTAAAGTGCACCCGTAGCATATTATTCCTTTCACCTTTCAATTCTCATGGTCTTTTACTTGGATAACTACAACCACCCCACACTAAAGGTATATGCAGTCCTCTGTGCATAAACATTCTTCACATAGTAATCAACTTCATGCGCACAAGCACACTTTACACAAGAACAACAATCAAACTGACAAAGCATAGTGACAATGAAGGAAATACATTAAGGAAATACATAAGGGAAACCTAATCTAAATGCAAATACTACCTTATTACAAACACCAAGAAGTCTTATTTATAGTAGGGATTCAACCTACTCATGTTAAAGTAACTGGGTAGCCATGTTCCATCAAGTGTTTCTAATTGGAAATAACCTATTTCAAGTATATGAGTGATGACATACAACCCCAACTAATGTACTTTGAACTTTCCTGGATGGCACAAGAAATTAGAGTCATAAAGAAGTACCATTTGTCCAATATCAAACTTCTTATCCCTTATGTTTCTATCATGCCATGCCTTCTACCTAGCCTTTTCCTGCTTTCAAATCCTTCATTCTATGGCACGTTGATCATCCAGTTGAATCATATTCTTGATATGCTCTTCTAAAGCATGTTCATCAGCTATACCTCTAGCACATGCAATGCACAAAGAAGGTAACATAAATTCTATAGGGAGAATGAATTTTGTGCCAAACACCAACTAAAATGGTGTGGCTTTGTTCAATCACTTATAAGCTGTTCTATATGCCCAAAGAATAGCTAAAATTTTTTCATCCCAATCCTTTCTTCCAACGTCACAAATTTTTTATAAATTCTGGGTCAAAATCTTGTTGAAATCCTCAGTTGTTCCATTTTCATCAGGATGGTAGGGTGTAGTTTTATGGTGTGCAACCATAAACTCATCTAATAGGATCCTGATTGTATCATTCAAAAAGTGTATACCCTTATCACTTTTCAAGCTTAAACGACATCCATATATTGTAAGAACATTCTCCCATAGAAAGCTAGCCACTGTAGCTGCTTTACAGTTCTTTTTAGGTGCTTCTTCTACCCACTGTCTGAGATAATATATGCAAGTAATGATATAGCATGATCCAGTCCTGCACATGGCTAGCGAAATAGGTCCTACAAATTCAATGGCCTATTTCTCAAATGGTTTTGCACTAGTAATTAGTCTCAAAGGCATCTCATCTCTTTGCCCTAGTTTTCCTAAGCACTGACAATGATCACATGCCTTAAAATATTATTTACAGTCTTTATAAAATGTCTCCCACCATAATCCAACAAGTAAGATCTTTCACGAAGTCACATCACCTACATAATGGCCTCCTACAATACCACCATGAGATTCTTCCATAATATCCTTGTGCTCATGCTCTAATACACAATGATGTAATACTTCATCTCTACCTAACTTGTAGAGGTCACCACTGATTAACAGAAATGGTGCTATGAGTATAGCAAGTTATTCCTTTTCTAATGCCTTCATTCCTTTCGGTGCTATACCAATCCACATAAAGACAATAATGTTTTATAATTTTGATGGTGTGCATTGTAACCTATATAATTGTGCATCTGTAATGGTTTCTTCAATTGTCTATGCTTCCTCTCCTTAGTTGATTCTAGATAGATGGTCTGGTCTAGAATTGCTTTTCCCTGACTTCACCACAACTATGAAATCAAACTCTTGAAATAAGAGTACCCATCTGCATATGCACCCCTATAATACGGGCTTGTTTACCAAGTACTTCAATGCCATGTGATCTGTATAAAACACAAATGGTGTTGCTAACAAGTACTGTCAAAACTTGTGCAATGCATAGATCATAGTTAAAGCTTTGCACTCTGTAGTTGTATAATTTTGTTTAGCAAGAGTCATCTTCCTACTAGCAAAAAAAAATTTGGATGATCGACAATACCTTCTCTAGGCTGAGCGAACATAGCACTAATGGCCATGCTAGAGGTTTCCACATGCACATGAAATGGTTTATCCCATGAGAGAAAATGTAGAATGGGTGCAGTAGTAAGTCTCTCTTTTAATATCTCAAAATGTGCATTATTGTGGTTCTCCCCAATAAAATGTACCTTTCCCCTTCAGTAACTCTTCCAAGGGGGAAATTTTTTTGGCATACCCTTTGTTGAATTTTCTATAATATCCTGTATGACCTAAAAATCTTCTCACCTCGCTTTGACTGGTAGGTGCTTCCAAGCCTAAAATGAGTGTAACCTTAGCTGGTTCAATGAGCACACCTTCCTTGCAGATTATATGTCCTAACAATATTCCAAGTGGTGCAGAAAATATGCACTTCTTGATGTTCAAAGAAATACTCAATTATTTGCACCGTTCAAACATTAAGCGCAAATTTTCATAATGATCTTTCACAAGCCCATATACTATCCAATCATCTAGGTAAACATGTAAGATGTTGTGAATAAAATATTTGAATGCCTAAACAACTATGCATGAGAATATAGCAGTCAAATTTTTCAATCCAAAAGGCATCACAGTATAGGAAAAACTACCCCATTCAATAGTAAATGTTGTCTTTTCTTGATCCTCCTGAGAAATCCTACCCTGATGATACTTAGAAAACCCATCTGTAAAGAAGTATATCTCGCACCATACAACACCTTCTAGTATTTCTGTAATGAATGGCGTTGGGAATGGATTGGTGATGTGTGTAACATTCAACTCCCTGTAGTCTACACATATTCGAATTCGTCCATCCTTCTATATACTGATCACCATTGGGCTAACCTATTCTGACTCTTCGAGGGGTTTGATAATTCTAGATTTCAACATTTTATCAATTTCTTCTTTTACCTTTTTGTGCAAATTAGGATTCATTTTGTAAGGCCTCTTTCTAACTGGGTGTGCACCATCTTTAGGTTTTATCTTCATTTCCCCAAGTGATTTATGCATGCCTTTAAGTTTGTGATATCCTCATCGGAATAAGTCCTGATAATCCCTGAGTAACTCAATGATATTTGATACCTTTGAGTCTGACCAGTAGTCTCCAATTATGGCCTTCTTAGGCTCAACCTCCAAACCTATATTCACCTTCTTTGTCTTTATGGGTTCGTGATAGGCATGTGTATCCTTATCTGCACTGTCTGAGACCTCATGCACCCCTTGTGAATTTTTAATATCTAGGTTTTCAATTTCCTCATCATCCATGATGTAAAGCATCTTTCCCTTCTCTTTCTCAAGGAAACTGCGTTCAAGTAGTATGAAGTCCATTTCTTCTTCCTTATCAATACACACTCTGAACTATATCTCACCAAATAATTCCTGAATATGCTCTTCTAATTTTGCACTATCTCCCATGGTTAAGCACTTGATAAATTTTTATGCCTCTTCTATTGGAGGTTGAGAATAAAAATAGTCAAAGGTCTGGATCATCCTTGCAATCAAATTTTGCTAGTTTCTAATCTCTCGATGTAGTTCTGCATATACATAATAGACACATGTGCATCCTTGTAGTGTAGAGTACAATCTATGCACCCAAAGTGAAATTGGTAATGCTTCTTGTCCTATTGTCCAGAGTCTCCCACACTGTTGAATGTGATGCTGAATAGGTTGATCACCATGATAAGTGCATATCTATGTAGGTGCATTGTTCCTTAAAAATCTAATAGATAAGGTGATTACAATCTTTTTTCATTCTATAATATTATCTCTGTGGACTACCCACTAGCGCACTACTGTCCCGCACAAGGTATATACTAACATAATTCTTCTCTTAATTTGTTTTGTCCATTGAGTTTCCATGGCTTTCACAAATGCAGAAAGATCTTCTACCCCTATATACTAAGGTATTGTGCTACCTATTTGTTAGACCGAACGAAGTCCATTCTTATGCACAACCACACTTTTTACTTCAAACCCTACTAATTCATATGTACCATAAGCCCAATTATCACAAGCAATACTCGTAGTATCACTAATGGAGTAAGAATTATCCCACTGTAGGATGCCTTCTTTTGATGGCTCTTTCACCTATGGGTCTTGAACAGTGTGTACATAAATTTGGTTAAGTCCTCCTCATTAAGAGGCTCAATATATGGTGTAGAATTCCCATCTGTCAATGGTATCACAACCCTTTCCTCTTTGTTCTCAAAGCTGATATACCCCTTATTGAATCTCAAGTCAGAATTATTTTTATAACACCAAGGGAATCCAAGCAAGGTTGGAAAATTGTCCACTTCTGTAAGTGCTAATACCTAAAAATCCCCAACAAACTTGACCCCTTGTATGGTTATAGATTCATCCTTCAAAAATCCTATGGGAGTAGCCTTAGTCCGGTTTTCCATAAACAACACATTAAATGATGGCTACAATGGAGGCCTCCCCATTTATACCCATGCATCTAATGTAAGCACATTTACTTCCACACCTGTATTAATCAATATGTTCCTCAAAAACTACCCATCCATAATAGTATTTAGAGTAATTTCCTTTTCATAGTCATTACTATCAGGTGGAAGATTTACATGTAGGATCTGCCATCTAGTTTCAAAACTTATGTGCAAATTTTTCCCCTTTAAACAAATTCCTAATATTGGGATAATGTTCTCCTGGTGCAATATTCTACAGACTTCTCACAGATCATTGATATCAATTTTGATTGTCTCTAATGCTTTGTTCTGCTCCTTTAAGTATCATATCTCACCCTGAAGATTCCTTAGCACTTCCATGATATCCTAGTAAACTTCCTTCTGATGAGTGGTACCTAGGTACCTTGCATGCAAAACCTCCTCCTTGGTGATCATAGGCTTTTGGTGTAATTCTGCTCTTCCATGTGTACTAATCTTCACTTTCAATGCCTCAAGTCCTTCTGCTATCTTAGGCATCCATTGATCTTCTACCACGCGCTGGATTCTAACCATCCTGACCTTTATTTTCTTGTTTATGCTACTTACTCAGATGCTCATATAAGTCCGAGCACTCTTCATAGCTATGGTTCTTCTCGCAAAAAGAACATGCAATATTCTGATGGAATTCACACCTATAGTGGTCAGGAGATCTACACGTATAACATGTTCCACGAGGGAACTCACATATTCCTCCACCATGACCTCGTCTTCCATATCCACCACAATATCCATGTCCCCTTCCATGTCCTCCTTCAAAATTCCCCTCATTTCTGTCATAGCACATTGGATTATGATCCTGATCCTAGTGCTCATTCTTACCCTTAGAATTATCTATTACACTTATTTTTCATACCCTAATGTCTATAGCATCCTAGATCTGACCAATCAATCGACAATCCTCAGTATCATGGGTCACGGACCTACAAATCTTGCAAAAGAAGGATACATTTTTCCTTATCACATGCTATCACAAAGGACAATGAATAACATCATGATTCAAATGAAAGATCTCACAATCCAATAGTAATGAGCATACAAATCTATGAGGGAAAATATCCTTGGTGTGACCTTCCACTTCACAATCTGTATACCAAATTCCTGAGAAAGTTTCATGGGCTGAATTTGTTGATAGCTTCTCTAACTGCTTTGTCATAGCTGTAATTTGTGCCTCTAAGAATGGACTAGCACTAGTGTCAATGCTCCCAACTACCTTAGCATGCAAAGATACTTCCAGTGCTTCATGTGGATCAGTGTATGTCTTATGTGATAATGCCCTTCTAAATGGTGTAATCGATCCTCCAATGAACCATTGTGCATGTTGGCTAACATGAATGTCATAATATAGCTTAGATAGAAGTGTCTTAAAATGAGCATCATAGTCACGTACACTCTTAGTAGTTCCTTGCTTGATATCCTTGAGCGTACTAATACTCTTCTGCTCAAACTCAGGGATATGAAACTCTTTTAAGAAAACATCCTTCAATGTTGCATAATCCACATAAGTTTGATCAGGTTTAAACAAGTGTGTGATACCTCTAATTTTGTTGAGATGCATAAGAAGTAAGCCACTCGTATAATTCTATTGGAAAGATGGTGAAAAAGATCTCATATAAGTTCTCATATAGATTTTGTTCTACCCAAGTGTGTGCGTTAAAATTAGATCCACTGCTGACCCTCCATGCATATTCTTCCTCCAAATTGTGTATCCATTCCTCTCTAGAGTTAACCAATATGTCTTCATCATGAACCATCCTGAAAACAACTAAAAAAGAGGTCCCAGTAATGGAACCAATGATGCAGCCTAGAATTTACCAGATAACTCCGTAGACGTGTTGGTACATCACTCAGCCCACACTAAGCGCTCACCTGAAGTGTGCAAAGGCACCAGGTCCCTCTTCAGAGTTGTTGTAGAAGGATTTTAGCATGATGAAGCAAGAAAAACATAGATTCATAATTAATCTATCATTCTACATTGTATGCTACATTCAGATCTATGACAGAACAAGCGTTAAACAGTAATCATGATTGAATCAATAACATACACTACTCGATTACACATAAGAATGACACTTAGATTCAGCCAATATCTTCCGTATATTAATAACACATAAGCTCCTTACAATAATGTCAAATGATACCAATGCGTGTATGGACCTGCTATAGTAATTCAGTCAAATGTGTAGAACTCTATATCTTCATACATCCATCACACTCTTATATATAGGGTGGGGAATTTCCCTTCACCACTTATCTATTCCAGAAATAGGCTGCATGTTATTAATAGCCACATGTCATTCACATGCATAGCCATACATACAAGTGTGCTATCTATAGGCCTCTTATAGTTAACTAAAGTGTCAATCCTATTGTTAGCTTGTCTCCATTCAAAATGCTTTAATCCGATCCTCCAAAAATAGAAAATGCATGGCACGCACATCTCTGCATCGTTGGTTTGTTCTACATGCCATCTTCTAAAAATATTTTGTCATGCTAAAACTCAGCTAAGTTCTGAATGTTGAACTTGCCTTCCATGCGTGGGTCCTTCTTATCCTTCCACACCCTTGATCCTAGCCTTCTCTCCTGCGTGGACACCTTGTGTGTTCTCTAACAAGTATTCTCTAATCAACATAGTTTCATGGAATGCGTTTACTGTTGATTAGGCATGAAATGGCTCTGCTAAAAAAAAATTAGAAGTTCCCAAGAAAATGAAAGATCATGTGTTAAACTATTCAGTTCACCTTTGTCAAAGACCTTCCAGGATGTCGACTGAAATTGTGTAAAATGGATTGGTTGCAGATGCATGTGAACTATTTGAAGGAATGTTAAAAGAGATTTGGAGCCTTGTAGAATATTGGTGAACCCACCTGGAGCGCCTCATACGCTACATACACAAATATCTCCAAGGCATGGTTAATTTCTCCTCATCTCTAATAATTTTTGTTCTTTAGGTTTTCTTTTGCAAACAGAATAAAATTTTAAACTAAAGGATTTTCATATATTTGATTATATTAAATAAAAATATTTTAAAACAATAAAATTTTATAACATAGTTTTCAGGATTCAATATTCCTCAGTAGATAATGGATGTAAACCCTCAATTTGTGATGACCTTAATTAAACATCCCAACCAAACAAATTTACTATAGTACCTATTTGTATTGACAGGTTGAGGTTGAGTTTCCCTGTGACTATGTTGACCAATCCCTTCTTAAAATAGATAAATCATGATTTTCAGAGACATGTAAAATAACCTCCGTAACTTCATAAAGAATATTTTAAGTTTTCGGTGTGTACCTTATTATGTGAGGAGTCACTTCAATGCTTGAATTGACCTCGAATGATCTTCTGTGATATTTTTTTATGCCCTTCTAGGAGCCCTGTTACAATAATTTGTAGTTGTAAGAGGCTACTACATTCAAAAAGTTAGGTTTCGTATCAGCTCGTTGTTTGAATCCTAGAAAACAAAATGCTTATCCGCCTTAGCAAACCTTTAGTATTTTTACTAGACAATTTCCTAAAACCTTGAGTTTGAGGAAAAACACTTTTCTTGATCGTTTGGAAAAGTCATTTTGTAGGTGTCTGCCTACAATTTGACTAGGTCAAATTGGACCAATTACAACTAGTGGCTCTAAGAAACCTATTTTTAAAACTGTTTGCTAGTTCTCAGTCCCTTCAACTCTGATGAATTATCCATATATAGGCGAACTTGTAGGACTTTTCTCATTTCTCGTTCATTCATCGAATGTCAGTTTTGTATGTGGTTTTCTGAGCCCTCAAGCTCACTTTTGATCATTTACAACTAGGCTAATTTTGACCAATGGCCTCAGAAAATTAGCCGCCAATCGTAAATTTTTCACTAGTTCTTAATTTCATTCATTCCTATGAATTCTTAGTGTATAGGAGGACACGTAGAAACCTATCTATGGTGTGTTTTCTCATTAAAGGACAATGTTTTAAGTCGTTTCTTATCCTTTGAGCATTAATTGAATATTTTTTGCAACCAACAGGAAAATTTAAATAGGAAGTTGTAGGATTCCATCGGGTTACTTAACCATTGTGGAACTTGTTGACACTTGTAAAAAATTGTTGTGAACTCTATCTTGTGGCTTGTTGTGTGAAATTTGACTTTTGGGAAAATAATGTTTCTCTCTCTTTCCTTTCAGTTTCTCTCTCCTTGGTTACGAAATGAAGTGAAATGAATACATGTTTCTAAACCTTTTCTTTTGAATGCAAATTATAATTATTATCATATGTAAATGGGAAAATAAATAAATTAATTATGTTACACTAGGGTGGATGTCATGTCAGTGATTTATCACTGATTTCATGGTCATATGGTTTTGTAGGATGGAAGAAAGATGGAGAAAAGGCATGGTGTAATTCATGGTTTATAACTATAATTTATATAGGTCATTATAGAATGTATATATGTATAATATATTGCCATGTTACAGAAAAGTTTATAGGTGAAATTTGGTAATACGTATGAGATGTTAGTTTTAGGTATAACTTGGGAAATGTGCATTTAATCATAGGTTCAAATTGAATTTAATTTCTTGTATTTTATTTCCAATGAACAATAGATGATTAATTAATTGGGGTGCCATTTTTCCTTACCTTGAAAATGTAATAAAGAAATACAAATGAAACAGTCAACCCTAGTTCAAATTCGTGCATAACTAACATGCCTATATTAATCCCTTATCATAGAAAATTGAGACCTTCGAATGAATGTTGCACTTGATGACACCTCCTAGTTTAGGTAAATAAGAGCCCAAGAATGGGTTTATCATCTTAGTCAGTATGTTGAGTGACATCATCTTAAACCCCAATAGATAGCAGTGACACGATCAAACTTTATCTTGATTAAGTAGAACTAGCACTTCCTTAGTATCCTAGTCTTCCAAAGTTGGGTTTAGAATTAAATTTTCTTCATTGAATGATTTTCTTGTGGGATCCAGATGACACAATGGAGCTAGTGAAATAGTTGTACTATTACTTAAACTCTTGTTAATGACCTCTTGAGATCCTCTCAGCTAAATGTGTTATCTTGGCCAGTGAAAGTATACTACATGGGTCCTTTGCAGAGGATTTATAGGGTAAATATGATTTTAAACCTTAATCTAATCTATAATAGGGCGTAAAGCCCTGACTGAAAATTGGAACTAAACTAAACCTTAGTTGATTAGGAGGTTAACTTGTGGGTGGAAAAATTATAGATTAAGGTTTAGGAAACTAAAAACTTGGTTCTATAATTCCTTCTTATGTCACTTATGAATTTAAGAATAAAATAAATTTCACATGCAAAATCATGAAATTTTGAAATACGGGATCTTACCTTGAACACAAATCACTTGTGGTTCATAAGTAATTTATAATGCTCTGAATCATGTACTTCTTCATTATGTTAGACAAGTACTTTCATAACTCATCTATTTTAAAGTAATGCCAATAATGAGACAATAGTGTAGTGTTAGATTAAAGCATATAAGAGTAAAAGGAGATTTGAGGTTATAAATAATGTCACTTTTGGAGTCCTTATAACTCAATTAGAAATTTATTTCTGTTAAAAAGAATATGAATTTCCCTTGGTGAGATCAAACTTTGAGAAAACAATAGATTTATGTTAATCTAAATAAAGCTTCTTGATGTGGAAATGTTGAATGGATTCAACAAGTTATTGAATTCTATTAATCGTGGTAGGTAAATAAAGGTGCCATGTTCAAAAAATGCTTATGGGAAAAATGTATCTTGAACCTAAACCTTCCTTAATCCTAAGATTGATTTCTTGTCATCACGTCAGATTCACCTGTGTAGCAAGGGTAAAGTTTTAAACTTTGAATAAACATTTGGGAAGCATAATCTTAACATAAGAATGAGATAAATAGGAACTTTGTATATATTTTGAAATATGACAAATAATTATGTAATTTATGGGGATTGTCATAAGGGAATAAGAGCCAACTTAAATGGTCGAACTGTAAGTTGAATGTGAAATGAATTAAAGAGTATATAGGTGTAAAAAGGAGAAAATTTATCATTACACAATAATGTTTTTTTGGAAATGTTAATCATAACTAAGATGAAACCATGGTAATGATTTGCTATGGGTTTTCCTATCCTTAGGTCCCATTTTGTGGTTAGGTCATTACTAGCTTTCATTCCTTGGGGAAAGTGTGGCATCGACATGTATATGGTGTTTTCATGTGTCTATGTGAGTTGATGACTTGTGTGTCTTATGTAGTGCTTAGTTTATCTATTGGAGCTCATGTGGTATTGTGTAGTGAGTAATGTAAGTCAAAAAAATTATTCCAGTATTTTTTTGTTATATTTGTGTGTCCAAATTTTGGATGTTACACTTGGTATTAGAGTGAAGGTTCATACTATCAAACCTTTGGGGCAGATTGGAGTTGTGATGGTGTTACATGATGGTTGTGGATATTGGAAGAGCAATGTGATATAAGTGTGATGTGAACTATGTCGTAATTGTGAAATTGTGAACACACATGTTGTGTATGTCAATTAGTGCGTATATTTTTATCATGTTGATGTGCTTGTGATGAGAGTATTCTCTGTCCTTTTCATAGATTCTATGAAGAGTTCACATGTGATGTATCAGCTTATTATGTGTGAAAAAGAATGTTATTGTGGATTTTAGAGTGTTGGAGCATTATGGCGTTATGTTATATGAAGGTGTATTGATGTTTTGCATGACCAAACTAGTTTAAAAGTGAATTAGATTGTATCACGATGTCCTCACCGTGTTGTGATGAATCACGTGTGTCACCATGTTGTAATTGCAATTGACTATATGTTGTAATGTTAGACCTTGTGTTCATCATATGTGTGATTTGTGTAATATGTGATGGTTTATGTCATGATTTAGGGGCATATGGTGAGCATATGATCCCTATTGTAAAATGATTGCACTTTGGGTGCAGAATGTGGTAATGTGATGTATCATAACCTGTGAAAGTAATGATTTTGTTTTACCCTATATATATATGCCATATGTAAGAGCTATGGTTAATTTGTGGGAATCACCATTGTGTTATTGATGTAGTTATATGTTATGTTGTAAAGATAAGAATGTAAAAATTTTCATGCTAGTTCTTTTTTACAAACAGTTGCCTAAGTTTTTTACACATGGAGAAGTTTAGGTCTTATTTGGCGAATGATTTGTTACGAATTTGGTGAATTTATATTACATGATTAAAAGATGCATTTTTATTTACTATTGTAAAGCAAGCTTGTGCTTGCTAGATAATTTTTTTAAGTCCTTATGGCCTTTGAGATTTTGTATCAATTTATGGAAAGGAAATAAATTTATATTCAAGTTTTGAATATTGTTTTAATCTTTCTCATGGTTGTTATATCATTTGTTCAAATTTGTGTATCTATTGGAATATGAATGTGATTGAGTTACTCAATCAATTTTCATGTTAAGTATTGTTGTTGAACTGAATATTGATTAAGTGAGGATAATATCTTAGTGAGTTAGATTTAATATTATGAAATAATCTAAAGTTATAATATAGATATAAGAATCAATTTACTTAATTGATTAACTGTGATTGTTATTTAATATATTGTATGATGGGAGCATTAAAGAATGGCTCATGATTAATGATTTGATATTGTATAATCATTATGAATATGAACCATTATATTGAATAAATTTTGTGGATTTTAATAGTTATTCCTTAGTATATAAATCTTAAAAAATATAAAGGATTGTATACATTTAATGATGAGTTCTATAGTTGTGTACTTATACAAATATAACGACAATGTTGTAATTTAAATAAGTTAGGGACTACGTAATTAATTCATCTTGTTTCCATTATTAGCTTAAATGGTTAATGATTGTACATAAACAAACTTATGGTAATTGATTGCCATTGATTAGTGGAAACTAAGTTATGGACCTTAGGATCGAATAATTAATGTGATGAATATCGTTGCATTATGAAATATAAATCTCTCGTAAAACTAATTCAATGAGGTGAATGGTACGGAAAACATAAGGCATGGTATTCGGTAAGAAAACTTCTGATGGTTGTTATAGTGTGTTCATAGGATGACACAAGTCATTCATTGAATAATTTCATATAACAATTATCCTAAGTTGTCCCTCAGGCTCCTTTTATTAAACATATCATAATCAAGATGAACTAATTTATGTTATGATGTAGATGTTATCTATTTAATTCATTCTTTCTCCTTTTTACTAACTTATGTTGGCTACGAGGAAGAAATTGATCTCCTGACGACACAATTTTTTGTGTGAGCTCTTTCTCTCCCATAGGCAACCTAAATTGGCATAGTTTTGCTCGTCTTACTAAAAGAATAGGTTTTGTATTGTGTATGTGACTTGAATTTTATTAAATTAAACAAGGATTCAATTCTTATAACATAACCAAGTGACAGGCTAATGGGACATGTTTCAGAAACATTATGCAGTCTAGAAACATAGTATGTAATGTAGGTTTCATAAAATTTGGCCAAAGTAGTATATATCAGTACATTGTTATGTTCACCTGTTCTAACTAAAGTGTGAGATATCGGATGGGATTCAAGTGACTGAACCCCAAGTGACACTTTGAACAAACACTTATAAAATCAATTTCGAGAAGGGCACTAAAAAGTATACTTTGTATACTGACTCGAAAGAGTACTAATTAGGGATCGAGTAGGATCTAGTTGACCCATGAATTTGCACATGCTTAATTGATTTTTTATTTGAATAATTATAACTATTTTATGTTAGATTTAAACATTTATTTGTACATTTATATCTTTGAAGGAATATATTTAAATTGGGAAACAAAAAAATCCGTAATTATGGTGTTTGGAATGTGGTTGTTACATTTTAGTATCAGAGTTGAAGGTTGCAACTCTTTGACCTATTGAGTCTTAAAATAACACAAAATTAAATTATTTTCTAACCAAAAATATGGTTAGAACAAGAGGAAACATTGTAAATGACAAACTTGCGAATGGTGAGGTTACTAGAATGTAGATGTTGGATCAGATTCTCATTTCCCTTGAGGACATGAGAAATACAATGGTTTTCATGGAGCAATAGATGTTAGGATATGTTAGTGATCAGGAAAGTAATGGTGAAAAATCATCACATGAGCATCTGAATGTTAAAAATGATGATGTTGCAGATCCTAATTGTTGGCGAGAAAATTTTTTGGATGGAAAAACTTGTGGATTTCTTGCCAAAACTTTGGAAATCTAAGTCCTTCTACTTAACCAGTGCAGCTGATGTATGTGCATGTGCATGAAAAGGTGTATTTCTGTGGTGGCCTTTCGACCAGGGATCCAATAGGGACACTCCATTGACCCTGAGGAAAATATTTCAGATACCTACAAGAGAGAACTTTATCTAAAGAACAGGAAAGGAGAGTGAGAAAAGAGGTGGGAGAACTAATGTTGTAGGTAGGAAATCAGATTCCTGCACACACTATCAAGAAGTATCATCACATGCATTTATGAGAAGAAACAACTTTGTAAGCATCATTAAGACCAAATGAAATTTGATGAACAAAAATTATTAAGAAATATCTTAGTCAAAGAAAGATATAAACTCTTTCTTCTTGTATTAATTTCTCAAACAAAAGTTGTACATAGTGGAGACATGGAGGAAATTGAGAAGGGGGGAAAGGAATAATTTGGCTATCTCCTTTGTTCTCTCGAGTTAGAATACACTCTTGAGCTTACAAGATTAATGACCAACCCTTTGAAATTGGAATTGCATTATAATTTATCGAATCAGAGGTGACTTATCATCTTCCTCATGACCCTCCATATGCCTTATTCCTAACTTTAGACTACTCATATTCCTACAAAATATTTAAGTCCCTTTTATAAAATCAAGGTGACTTAATTTACATTATGTTTCTAAAGTAACTTTTAAGTGACTTAAATGCATATCAAAAAGTGCAAACCCTAATGAAGAATTTGAACATTTGAAAGTGACAAAAAGTTGGGGGGAAGAGGAGAGAGAAAGAGGGAGAGAAGAAGAAGAGGAGATGTCATTCTCGATGAATTATGTTGATCCTCATCAATGGAAAGTGCATAATGTAGTAAAACTTTGAATCTTTGAGCTCTTTACACACTGTGAAAATCCTTTAGATCAGCTCATGAATTCTTTCCAATTTGAATGAACTAAGATGGATCTTGAATTCCCTATGAAAAATGACTATAATGATCCTGAACAATGATGTCCCCCTAAATGATTATCTCTACTCGTCCCATTGTGTCAAAACTAGTCTTTCAGTGTAACTTTCTATTTTTAGAAAGTTTCTGTGGGACCACTTACTATTTTTTAGTAAGTGTCAAAAATGTTTGTTCTGGTGAATTCTAAGTTATAGTGAACCTCCAAAGTCTTCACCTCCTTCACAGGCTCTTCTGTTGCTGACTTTCCAGAAATAGTAGTCCCTATGTAGTAGACCTGATATTTTTAGAAATTTAGTTTCTAGGATTTGGATTGTCATGGAACAAAGTTTTTTGATATGGGTTTTCTCCAAATATCACCTCTCTGAAATTTCAAGCTTGTTCGCTTAATAGTTAATTTTAAACTTTCAAATTTTAGATCTAGCAGTGCTTCTGGATGTGGCAACCATTAATGGACATCAAAATCAAAAGTCTAGTTTTCTCCTCCTTTTTCAATGAAATAAATTTCATTTTGATAGGTTTCTTCTTCTGATAATTCATGTGCAATTCTACTTTGTTTTGCCCAACAGTTTGACAAGAAATTGGATTTTTTCTTCATTGAGCCAGAAGTGAGATTTCTTCATTGTGGATACTCTATTCCACGAGAGGAGAGTAAGAAGGTGTATTCTTGATGGCCTTGGGTAGAGGAATGAATATAAAAATATAAATTTTTGTTTCACGTATCCGTAGGGGAGATTTCTTCAACTTATCGTTTCATGGCCATGGAGTTTTCTTTGTTTTCTCCTTCTATGTTTCCTCCAATTTTCCTTCTAGGACCTATGTGATTTCATGGAGTGAAGGGAAGTAATATATGGAAGTTCTATTTCAAGGTTTAGAAATTGAGGAATGATGGTGAGGAGTTACAAAGGAGGAGATGGAGATTTTTGTGCACACAGATGTTAAAAGCAACAAGAAGCAGTGAGAAGCAACAAGAAACAACCAACAATTAGGAAAAATATCAAATTTTTGAGTTGGAGTTGGGATAAAAAACATTCTATAACTTTTCTAACCTCAAAGATGTGAGGGAAGTCAATTTCTACAATGAGTAAGACCGCGACACATGACGGCGATCCGATGGTACGGAATGAGTGCTCCAAAATCAGCTTTAACACACCAAGGGGATGGAAACTGGTCATATGGGTTACCAAAAAACTCTCATAGAAGGTTGGGAACATTTTTCCATGTTTAGTTTACCTCACCTTAATTACATGAGGGAAATCATTTTCCATGGTGGTTTTGGAGCTAACACGTTGCGCTTGATTCGACGACAGGGAATAGATGTTCGAAAAATGCACCTGGAGGATGAAATTCAGTCACATGGGTGACCAAAAGACTCCCTATATATGCTAGGAAAAATTTTCAATGCTTAATGTCCTTGACCTTAGGGATCTGAGGGACATTAGTTTCAACAGTGGTCTTGGAGTTGACATGTGGCACTTGATCCAACGACAGGGAATGGATACTCCAAAATTACACATGGGGGCTGAATGTCAGTCACGTGGGTGACCAAACCAAAAGACTCCCCATATGTGATGAGAAATTTTTTTAATGCTTGATGTCCTTGGCCTTAGGGACATGAGGGACATCAGTTTCCATGGTGGTCATAGAGCTGACATGTGGCACTTGATCTGACAGTAGGGAATGGATGCTCCAAAAATGCACCCTGGGGTAGAACTGTCAAGTCTAGAGGTTACATGAGGGTCCCAGAGGTCACGTGGGGGCTAGGTGCATTTTTCAAGGGTTTGTGTACCTATCCTTAGGGACGTTGGGGACATGCAATCTTGCCAAGATCTTGTTTCTAACATGTGTCCTCCTAAAAAATGATTAAGTCCTGAACTACCTTTGAGAGGGTAACTTGGAACGATGATAACTTGAGCTCATTGTGGAATTACCTGGTGACATTTATGTATGATCCTGACTGGAAATGGAATTTTGAATCCAATGGTGGGGGTTTCATGTCTTGATTCAACCATCCGATCCCTTAAAAATTGGAGTTTTTATTTGAGCCTCCACTTATGCCTGATAAAAAATGCCTACAAATCCTATGCACCAAGGTGTTGTTAAAATTATGATTTCACCATCATGTGGGTCTTGGAATCCTATTTCTGGTGATGTTTTGGTTTATTTATAACTCCATCTAGAGCTTCCAGAATCTTCTTCTAAAACCTAGTAATTGTTTTAGGCCTGTGTACCTCCCAAGCTTGTGAACCCTGTTTTTACTCAAACTACTCCAAGCATTTCAAAACTTCTCCAAAAATTCCAAAATAATTTGCCTAATTTTATAAGTTCTTCAATTCACCTCTGTGTTGAATTTGGCCCATTTGTTCCACTTCAGGGGGGTTGATCCATTCCTAGGAAGGCCAACTATAACCCTTCCCAATACTGCCAGAAGATAGCATCTTTTCAGAACTCTCTAAAATCACCTAGGGGGTTGATTTTAATTTCCTAAATCTCCTAGGGGAATGAATTAACATCGATCAGGAGGAACTAGAGTGAATGGACAAATTTGTGGTATCTTGGAATGATAGAACTTGAAAAAATTGACATTGGGGTATAGTTTTCATGCTTAGAAATTATCAATTTCCCTGTTACACATTTGCATGACAACAACTAGATTTAGCTTGGGGACATGGCATGGGAATAGGTAATCTCAATTTTATACCATATAATTCATTAACCAGTGCCTTATCCATTGGGCCATGTGAATTCATGTACAACTCAAAACAAGAGAGAGAGAGAGAGAGAGAGAGAGAGAGAGAGAGAGAGAGAGAGAGAATAAGGAAACACACATGGACATGAAAAGGAAAAGACACACAAAATAGAAAGGGAAACACACCTATAAATTACCTATGGTACAAGGTGGGTGATAACCCACTTTCACTGAAGAACTTTTTATTTCTCAAAAGTTACCCCTGAAGAGGAAACACTGAATGATGATGTTCTACAAAGCCATTGATAGGTTCCAGAAAGTACCCTACCCTCCTCATCTGATTATGAAATCCAACTGCTTTGAAAATTGTATTTGTACTTGGTAGGATTGATTCAATGTGAGCTTCTTGATGCTAAGGTCCTTGCTTGGAAATTCCATTACCTTCATCCTCTTTGAAATTGGTTTTGTAATGTGCTGGGACGTCTACTACCAAAATCATCATTAAAACTTTCTTGTCTAGAAATCTGACAAGAGCCACCTGTGTATCTTTGACCTTCCCTATAAGTGAGAAAATATGACAAAAGCCACCTGTGTATGACTTTTGATTCCAAAGAGTAAAAATATCCACTAGGTGGAGTCATAGTAAGTTTTATGTCCTTGGCAAACTTCAAAGGCATCACATTGTATGAGGCACCAAAATCTATTATGTAATTATTTAGTACATATTCTCCAACAAGAATGGAGATGTAGAAAGGTTCAACTTTATCAGTCTTTGATGCACTCCTAAAAATCATGTTCTTTGAGGGAGGTTTAGGAGAGTTTGGTAGCATGCCTTTGGAACTAAAAGTTACAACATTAGGTGTTAGACTAGCACTTCTGATATATCGGACGAACCTCTCAAATTATTCAGGATGAGTCCACAAATATTTAGTTTCAGTAATTTGCACTTTGGCTTCATTTACATATTCTATGAAGTCAAAGGGATTAGATGTGGACAAGGGGGGTGAATGGACTGATTTTGGAGTCTAGATAGGATTAAGAGCATGATTTGATGTTTAGGGAATGGATGGTATTTTGAAAGACACACTAGTAGATTTCAAGGTATTAGATTTTACAGGAGAAGATTTAGATTTAGAAATGAAATAGGAATTTGAAAGTTTACTTAGAATAACATGATTCTTCTTACTTTTTATAGGGTCAAGATTTAATAATGTAAAATTTATGGAATATGGAAGTGGGGATCCTTGACTGATTTTTTTTTTTGTGGAGTCACCACAGGTGGATCGTCAACCTTCTTTTCATTTGTAGCAGTGGAGGGAGATGCTCTTTTCTCAGACTGAGAATGAGTGAATACCACACATGAGAAACTGGGTGCATATTCTTTGTCTTCTTCATCACCTCTGGAATAATAACAATATCTAATTTTTATATCATTCTCATGTTCATTGATCTCTAGGAAGTTTCCACCTTCACTTTCTTGAAATCTACAATTTACGTGTTCATGGGTGGGGCCTCCATGGCAAGCCTTTGGGGTGCTCCTGTAATCTGATTTTTGTTTCTTATTTGGGAAGAAACTTGTTCAAATAATTCCCTTTTCAAAGATGTTATCTCATTCACCCACTTTTGCAGAGATGGATTGGTTCTCTCATCTCCGAGATGTTAGGTCTTTTCTTTTGATGTGTTCTTGATCTTTCCAGAGTTGATGAGATCATCATCAAGTTCAATGGCCATCCTTTTTTATTCTACAATGTTCCTTGGTTGGTATTTTCATAGAAAAAATCCTACTTCTAGTGATTGAGCATTGATGAAGAATATCTTGACATTGTTTTGAGATGGTGAATCCTCTTCAGGTATCCTATGAATGAAAATTTTGAAATGAGCCATGAAGTCTCTCATGGTTTTATTTTATCCTTTCATCATTTGAGACAACTGCACTAGGAGGTCCTAATAGTCTTTAGTTGATTTAAATCTCTCTGCAAAGGCATCCTTGATTTCATTCCAACCCGTGATGGACTGGGAAGGCAAGAGGTAAAAACATTTCTTTTTCTTTTTCTCAGAGGGACTCCACAAATAGTCTCATAGCCACATCTTCATGTTGAACACCAATAATTCCACATGATGTTTTGAAAGCACCAATGTGTTCTTCAAGATGTTGTGTGTTGTCACCTTTGAACTTTGGAAAGTTATTATGGGAACCCACTAGTAGGTCATGAAGAGGGGGTTCAAGAGAAATTGGGCTTGTATTCCTTCCACATGGAACAATGGGTTGAGGTCTTTCTACTTCATCTTCCATTGTCATTTTTGTTTCTTATCTTGCTTCTAAAAATTCTTCTTCTTATGGGAACTCAATGGCTAATGGTGATTGTAAATGGGAGAATTGGAAGGGGGAGTATCAACAAGAGTCTTGACAGGATTTTCAGGTGAACTGTTTGAAGAGATGGATGGAGAGGTGGCTTGAGAGAATAAGTATGTATTATATCTAATTTGTTCTTGCTGATTTTGTAATGCCTCAAATTTTTAATAGACAACACCACTCGACCTGCTCAACCTAGTGTATCTTCCTTCAGCCAACTTTTGGAAACTTTTGAAGTGGGAACACAAAAGGACACTTTGGCAACAAAAATTTCATGAACTCTCCTTTTTTTTTTAATATTTGATTTTTTTTAAATTTTCAGACCTTGCGGTCGTATATTGGGTGCAGATGCTACTAAATATGCCTCACAGTGGGCACCAAAAATTGTTGGCGATAAAATTTATTGGGTGGAAAAACTTGTGGATTTCTTGTCAATGCTCTAGGAATCTAAGTCCCTCTACTTAACCGGTGTAGCTGTCGTATGTGCATGCACATGAAAAGGTGGATTTTTGTTGTGGCATTTTGACTGGGGATCCAACAAAAAAACTCCACTGGCCCTTTAGAAAAGCTTACAGATACCTGCAAGAGATAATTTTGTCTGAATAACAGGAAAGGGGAGTGAGAAAAGAGATAGGAGAACTAATGTCATAGGTAGGGGATTAAATTCCTTCACACACTAGCCAAAAGTATCATCACATGCATTTATGAGAAGAAACAACTTTGTAAGAATCATTAAGACCAAATGAAATTTGATGAACACAAAGTATGAAGAAATATCTTAGTTAAAGAAAGATAGAAGCTCCTTCTTCTTGTATTAATATATCAAACAAAATTTGTACATAGTGGAGAAATGGAGGAAATTGATAAGGCGGGAAAGGAATAATTTGGCAATCTCCTTCATTCTCTCAAGGTAGAATACACTCTTTTGCTTAAAATATTAATGACCAACCCTTTGAAATGGGAATGGCGTTACAATTTATAGAATGAGAGGTGAATTATTGTCTTCCTCATGACCCTCCATATGCCTTATTCCTAAATTTAGACTAGTCACATTCCTACAAAGTATTTAAGTGTCTTTTATAAAATCAAGGCGACTTAATTTACATTTTTTTTCTAAAGTCACTTTTAAGTGACTTAAAGGCATATTAAAAAGTGCAAACCCCAACAAATAATTAGAACATTTGAAAGTGAGAGAAATTTGGTGGGAAGAGAAGAGAGAAAGAGGGAGAGAAGAATAAGAGGAGACATCATTCTCGATGAATTTTGTTGATCCTCATCAATGGAAAGTTCCAGATGCAGTGAAACTCTGAATATTTGAACTCCTTACACACTGTGAAACTCCTTCAAATTAGCTCATGAATGCTCGCCAAGTTGAATGAAATAAGATAGATCTCGAATGCCCTGTTAAAAATTACTTGAATGATCTTGAACAACGATTTCCCCTCGAATGATTATCCCCACACGTCCCATTGTGTTGAAACTACTCTTTGAGTATGACTTTCTATTTTTATCAAGTGTCTGTGGGATAACTTACTATTTTTAGTAATTTTTTAAAATGTCTATTCTGGTGAATTCTATGTTCTAGTGCACCTCCAATTCCTTCGCCTCTTTTGCAAGCTCTTATATTCTTGACTTTTCAGAAATAGTAGTCCCTATGTAGTAGACCTGCTAGTTTTAGAAAGTGTTTTTCTAGGAGTAAGATTGTCATGGAATGAATTGTTTTTATGTGGGGTTTCTCCCAATATCACCCCTCTGAAATTTTTAGCTCGCCTGCTTAATAGTACATGATATCTTAAACTTTCAAATTTTAGACTTGGCAGTGCTTCTGGATGCGACAACCATTAATGGACCTCAAAATTATAGGTCTAGTTTTCTCCTCCATTTGTGATGAAATAAATATTATTGTGACAGGTTTCTTCTTATGATGCTTCATGTGTAATTATACTTCATTTCACCCAATGGTTTGACGGAAAATTGGATTTTTTTCTTTGTTGAGCCAAAAGTGGGATTCTTCACTGTGGATGCTCTATTACATGAGAGGAGACTTAAAAGGTGTATTCTTGATGGCCTTGGGTAGAGGAATGCATAGAAAAATATAAATTTTTGTTTCACGTATCCATTTGGGATATTTCTTCAACTTATCATTTCATGGCCATGGAGTTTTGTCTAATTTCTCCTTCTTCTTTTTGTGCTTTTCCTTCTGTGTTTGCTCCAGTTTTCCTTCTATGACCTACATTCTTTCATGGAGTGAAGGGAAGTACCTCTATGTCAGGTCTACTTTTAGGTTCATAAATTGAGGAATAATTGTGAGGAGTTATAGAGGAGGAGATGGAAATGTATGTGCACATGGATGTTAGAAGTAACGTCAAGCAACAAGATGCAGCCAACAGTTTGAAAAAAAAATCAAATTTTTGAGTTAGAGCTGGGATAATTTGATTGTTCTTAATTTCCTTGACTTCAAGGATATGAGGGACATCAATTTTCTCAATGAGAAAGACAGCGACATGTGGTGGTGATCTGACGAAAGGGAATGAATGCTCCAAAATTAGCTTTAAAGAACTGAGGGGCTTAAAACTAGTCATATGTGTGACCAAAACACTCTCATAGAAGGCTAGGTGAATTTTGAAAAAAAAAAATGTCCCTCACCTCAAGGACATGAGGGACACTAATTTCCATGGTGGTCCTAAAGCAGACACATGGTGTTTGATGCGACGGTAGGGAATGGATGCTCCAAAAATGCACCTGGGGGCTGAAAGGTAGTCACGTGGGTGACCAAAATACTCCCCCTATGGGCTCGGTGAATTTTTCCATGCTTGATGTCCTTGACCTTAGGAACATGAGGGACATTAGTTTCCACGATGGTCTTGGAAATGATACATGGTGCTTGATCCAACGACAGGGAATGGATGCTCCAAAAATGCACCTGGGGGATGAACTATCAAGTCTAGAGGTCACATCGCGGCTGGGTGCATTTTTAAAGGGTTGGTGTACATAACCTCAGGGATGTCAGGGACATGAAATTCCACCAAGCTCTTGGTGTTGACACGTGTCCTCCTGAAAAATGACTAATTCTTGAACTACCTTTGAGAGTGTAAATTAGAACGATGATAAGTTGAGATCAATGTGGAATTACTTGATGAGATTTGTATATGATCCTAGTTCTGGAAATGGAATTTTGAATCCAGTGGTGGGGGTCTCATGTATTTATTCAACTATCTAATTCCTTAAAAATAAGAGTTTTTATTTATGACTCCACTTGTGCCAGATAAAAAATTCCCACAAATCCTATGCGCCAAGGTGTTGTTAAAAATATGATTTCACCATCATGTGGTTCTTGGAATCCTTTTTCTGTTGATGTTTTTTTTTACTTCTAACTCCATCTAGAGCTCTCAGAATCTTCTTCTAAAATCCAATAGTTATTTTAGGCCTATGTACTGCCTAGGCTCGTGAACCCTATTTTTACTGAGACTGCTCCAAGTATTTCAAGATTATAAAAAACTTCCAAAATCATTTCCATGATGTCATAAGGTATTCAATTCACCTCCATGTTGAATTTGGCCCTTTTATTCTAGTTCAGGGGGTTGATCTCGTCTTGGGAAGGCCAACGATAGCCTTCCCAATACTGCGAGAAGATAGAATTTTTTTAGAACTCACTAAAATCACTTAGGGGAATGATTTAACATCGATCAGGAGGCTATTGGACTGATTGGATAGATCCGAGGTATCTTGGAATGATAGGACTTGAAAAATTTGACAGTGGGGTATCGTTGTTGCGCTGGGAAATTGTCAATTTCCCTATTGCACATTTGTACCACAACACTAATGTAGAAAATAAAAATGATGCAAATGAAAACGTTAATGCAAATCATAATTTTATTGAAGTTAACCCACCTTAGAACAAGAGGTCTTGTTTGGATACTAAACTATGAAATGATATTAAAAGGATCAACCTACCAAAGTTTGATGGTACCACCTTGGGAGATGAAGCTAAGAATTAGATAAGCAAAATGGAGAAGTACTTCGAAATATGAAACTTCTCAAAGGAAACTAAATTTGTTTGGGGAGCCTATCATCTCTCCAATGAAGAATCCTCATTGTTGGACAACCTTAAGGTTGAACTGGTAGCGGATGAAGCAAGTTTGAGTTGGGATAAGTTCAATACATATGTCTGACAACGCTGCTCACCCCAACTCTATTACAATCAAAATATTTATGAATTTTATGAATTAATATAAAGGAAAATGATAGTGATAGAGTATTTGTAGAAGTTTACAAAGCTTCGCAATTATGTACCTTAGTATCAAACAGATGAAAATTTCTAGATTAGGAAATTCATCATGGGGTTAAATCCAGTGATAGGAGGTGACATTGATGTGCATGGGAAATCAACAATGGAAGTTGTACTTGAGAAGGAAATTAGGAAAGAACATAAATTGCAGGATATTTCTACACATAGAGAGGAAAAGAAATAGAAATATGGTAGTGTTCAATCCTCTACGGCACTTAAACAAGATGAATGTAAGAAATTCAGTAGCAAAATTTGAAATAATAATGGTCATGGCAAAAAAATGTACAACAAGTAAGACTACTATAAATAATAAAAAGAATGGGTTAAAAAATACAACCATTCATGAGAAGAAAATTAAAAAGAAAGGACCTTTTTGAGGTTGCTATATTTGCATTGTAGATCATTATTCAAATAAGTACCCTCAAATAAATAAATATGGAAACCAACATCATCATATTCATGCTACAGTAATGGAAAAGCAAGCTACAACCATAAAATTTACATGTAAGTTGTATGGATCACCTGTAACCATTTTGTTTAATACTGGTGTTACTAAATGTTTTATTTCAACAAAATTTTCATCTAAACTTAAAAGAAAATATGGTTTTATGAAATAATCATGGACTATTTAGTATGGGAACAACACTGTTCACACTATTAAACAATTCCTATTTGGTCCAAATCTCAAATTACTAAGATTTACCCCTAAAGTTGACCTTTATTTAGCTATTCTAGGTTCATATGACATAGACATAGGCATAAATTTGTTACCTCAGCATAAGGAAACTATAGACTACATAGAAAATAAAATTAAGAGACTTGATGACCTATAGAAAATAATAGAAATTCAGGGAATAAAAAGAGGATTTTTAATTAGAAAAAACATTGTAATGCAACTTAAGAAAGCTAAGGACAAACGATGTGTGCTATATGTTGTAAAAATTATAGATTTAGGTTAACAAAGTAAGTTTTTTTTGGAAGAACATTGGTTTTTATGTGAGTAAAATGATGTATTTACAAAATAACTACTTGGTCTTCCCCCTAAAAGAGAATTTGATATCACCATAGATATCAAGCTGAAAAATGAACCAATTCCTAAGGATCCCTACAGAATGAAAACAACATAATTAGTTGAGCTGAAAGTAATAATTCATGAAATTTTTTCCAAAGGGATGATCAGACTGATTGTCTCTCCTTGGGATCACTAGCCGTCTTCATAAATAAGAAGGATGTAACACTTAGGATTTGCATAGAATACCAAATTCTTAATAAAGACATAATAAAAAATAGGAATCCTCTTCCTAGAATTAATGATCTCTTTGATCAGATTTATGGAGCATCATTTTACTCTAAGATCGATCTTCAATCATGATACCATTAATTGAGAATAAAAGAGGAAGATATTCACAAAACTCCTTTTAGAACAAGGTATGAACACTATGAATTCATCATGTTACCCTTCAAATTAACTAATTCTCTAACAATGTTTATGAATTTGATGAATAATATATTTCAAGCATACTTGGAAATGTCTGTTCTAGTATTCTTGGATGATATTCTTATCTATTTAAAACGTTTTGAAGAGCATAATGAACATCTTCAAGTGGTATTAGATGTGCTAAGAAAGAGAAAATTGTACAGTAAAATTTCTAAGTGTTTGTTTTATCAAAATGAAGTGCAATACTAGGGACATATCATTAACAAAGATGGAATTTTTATAGATCCATAAACAATTACAATGATAATTGAATGGCCAACACCTAAAACATGTACATGAAGTTAGAAGCTTCATGAGATTGACTGAATATTACAAGAAATTTGAAAAGGATTTCTCCAAAGTTGTAGCTCCAATTACTGCACTGCAAAAGAAAGAAAAGAAATTTGTATGTTCTAAAAAGTGTAAAAATGGTTTTGATTTTCTGAAAAAGAAATTTACATCAGCACCTGTCTTAAAAGTCTCAAATCCTAATGGGAACTATCAAATTGTAAAAAATACATCAGCTAAAGGTTTAGGCAACATTTTTCTACAAAATGAACATGTGATGGCATATGATAGCAAGAAGTGCAAGGTGTATGAGATGAATTACACTCCCTATGACTTAGAGATTTATGCCATTTTGCATTCATTACAAGTATGGAGACATTACCTTTTGGGAAAACCCTTTGAACTAAAGACAAATCATCTCAGGATGAAATTCATCTTCACACATCCAAACTGAAATATAGGGCAGCGAAGATGGTTAGATTTTTTTATCACAATGTGAATTTGATATCAATTATATTAAGGTGAGGAAAATAGAGTGGCAGATGCGTTAAGTAGTAGGAAACATATTTCCACCCTTCTCACTTCGAGAATGCAATTCAGAGATGAAGTAAGAAAAGAAATGTTGGTTGATTCTTATTGTTAACAAGTGAAAGAAATTCTTACTACAAATCCTAACGGTAGTAGATACAAATGATTCAGGTTTGACAATGAAGGAGTTCTTAGATTTTAAAATCAAATTTACGTACCTTCAAAAAGTGAGAGAAGGATGGAAGTGACAAATAAATTTCACAATGATCCTTATTTTGGACATCCACACATGACTAAAATTCTTGCTAATTTAAACCAACAATATTTTTCGAAAGGGATGAAGAAAGATATACTGAACTATGTATTTCATTGTTTAGAATGTCAGTGAGTTAAGGTTAAACATCTTCATCTAGCTAGTTTTTTGTACCCTCATAGCATTGTACACTATAAATGGTAGGTAATTAGTATGGATTTCACACAAGGATTTCCAATGTCAAGGAATAAACATGACGTAATTCTTTTTGTAGTTGAAAAATTAACAAAAGTGGCTCATTTCATGCTAAGGAATCTAAAGGATGATTCACCTGTGCTTGCAAAAATGTTTGCGTATGAAATTTTCAGATTGTATGGTCTACGTGAATTAATAATTTCTGATAGAGATCCTAGGATGAATTTTCATTTTTGGAAAACCTTGAATACCACTTTAGTAACAAAGTTGAATTTTAGTTCTACATATCATCTGAAAATTGATGGATAGACTTAAATGCTAAATCATGTGTTGGAATACATGCTCATAATGTATTGTATGGATCAATAGTATAAATGGGAAAAATACCTTCCATTTCTTGAGTTTTCTTATAATAACACTTATCAGTCCTCACTGAAAATGGCTCCTTTTGAGGCCTTGTGTGGGTGTAAGTGTAAAAAACCTATCAGTTGGGACAATGTGGAAGATAGAGAAATTCTCAGAGTTGAAATATGAACTAAAATGGAACAACAAGTCAAACTCATTAGAGAATGATTAAAAGAGGTTGTTGATAGACAGGAAAGCTACGTTTATTTAAAGAGAGTTGATAGAAAATTTGAACAGGGAGATAATGTTTTCTTCAGGGTTAAGCCTAAGAAAAGTTAAATTTCATTTTGCAAGGTAACCAAATTTTCACCTCTCTATGTTGGACCTTTTGATATTATTGAATTAATCAACCCTATAACGTACAGGCTAGTGTTGCCTCCCACATTGTCTAAGTTGCATGGTGTTTTTCATACATTTTTTCTTTAAAATATGTATCATATTTATCACATGTGATTAATTGGAAATCTTTAGAGGTTCTGGAGCTGGGTGTCATCATAGTTGAACCCATAAGATTACTGGAAACTCACAATATGCACTTGTGAAATTGAGAAATAAGTCAATGTAAGGTCCAGTGGGACCAATTTTCTAAAGAAAGTGTTACTTGGGAGGATTTGGAAGAAATGAAAAATTCTTTTCCAAATTTATTTGAGTGTTAAATTTGATGATTTTATATCTTATAGTATGTATTTGATATTCATATTTGTTAAAATACTAAAACATAATGCAATTTTGCTATTTTGAGCAAAAAATTGGTAAAAAAAGGCTGTTACAACATGATAAAATTATGATACAGTTATGAAATTACATTAATTATAAGTTACAGTTATGATATTCAAAGTTTAAAATATTTTTGTATGTGTAATTTTAGTTGTTTATCTTAAATTCTTAACATGATATGAACAAATCATCAAGGACAATGATACTTAAGGGGAGAGGTATGCCATACCCCGTTAACAACTATATTTGGTTATTGAGTATTTTTTGTCTATATGTGAGTGTGTGTGGGTGATTATCATGCTTGAATTAATTTGAATGACTGTGTAAATATTATTGTTGTTATTTGATCATGTTAGTTTCATTATTTATGAAATCGTAGTGATGGCTTGATTGATGTGTAAGGTTGTTTCTTGTTTCATCATATACCTATGTACTAATCTACATTCTATAATTGTGCATAGATAATAAATTATTTATGACCCTTATATAGTAGATTTAAAGTTGTGACATTGTTGCTAGTGAACAGAGCTATAGTCTTCGAGCTTATATTTAAAATATTATTTTGAAAGCCTTTATAAGGAATTTATATAAATTTCAATAGTTTCGTAATGATTAATATTTTTTTCCTAGTGATAGAGAAAAATATACATATATAGGTATGTAGGGAAGTACATATGTATATACATACATATATGTATATAATAGTGAATGGATGTATATATATATATATATATATATATATATATATATATATATATATATATATGGATATGGATATAAAACACACACACACACACATATATACATACATACATACATACATACATATATATATATATATATATATATATATATATATATATATATAATTAATATTGTAATGTTGTTTGTCTTATGTTTAAAATGTAACCATGACCATAATGGTCAAGCCATATGTTAATGGAAATGCAATTTTTTGAAATTTAAAAGGGGTTGGGGTCAGCCAACTAGCACGAGCTGCACTTGAGCTCAAACTGAGTTGGATGATTTTCCACCTATACTAACATTTGGTTAAAATAGAAAGACAAATTTGGGTGCTATGCTAGAAAGTGAAAGTTAGGTTAGAAGTTGGGAAGATATCAAACCGTTAAATGGTATTTACCACCCAAAACGTGGGGCTATGATTTCACGCCAGATTGGAGGACATGTCAAATATGGTGGACAATGGTTTAGTGGGGAGTTAGAGGAAGTTTGGAGGAAATATGTTCCATTTGCATTGAATGGAAAATTAATAAGGCTCCATCCTTTAGAGAAGTGGGAAGCTTCTCGAGGAAGCCAACACTTAGCTAAGCGGTTAATTGGTTTTGCATTTTTCAGTTTAGTCTTTTTGCTCTTCCATGTGAGCTCTACATACAAGTTTATTTATGTTATTTTTGGGCATCATTTTGGATTGTATATGTGAAATCATAACTCCAATTTGTTAAGGATATCATATAGTTGTGATTCTTGGGTTTTATCAGGATCTTGCATCGATTTAGGATTATTCTTTTGTCTGGTTTTGTGAGAAAGCTTTGGAGGATTTCTGAGGAAAGAAGAAAGCAAATTAATCCTTCTTCAAGCATATTTCAAGCATGGAATTGTATTTTTCTCATCTTTATCTTTTTTAACATTAAAATATTTTAATAGAAATGGAGAAAGTCTGTGTTTTTTTGTATTAGAATTTCTCCTTCATGGGTATGGTTCATTTTTGTTATCCTAGTCATGGTTGAAAGAGTATCGACTTGATGGATCTTCCTCTGATTATATAATATTTTAAATGCAAATATGTTATTCCATTTTTCTCATAGTCGAGTTATATACAGACTATATGTTTAAAAAATGTTATTGTTATGATTATGATTCTAGGTGATGCCCATATTGTGAAGGAATGAATGCATGGTATTAAGGGGTTTCATAATAACTTGGCCTTACTTTTTTTAGCCTTTTTCGTTCACCCAGTTGTAAAAAAACATTTTTATGGTACTTTGAGCCTTATATAAAAACTTGGGCTCATCTGTAATAGATATTTGAACACCCATTTTTGGTGGGATTGAAGTAATTACTATTTTTTGTTTGTATATCAATTTCCAGTTTTTATTTTTCCATTCTAGCCAATATTTTGGTTTTTCGAAAAGACTATGTAAATTTTATGTATGAGATTTATCTCCTGATCTTGTATATTATTGTTTATGGAACCATTATGTGGTTTTGGGTTTCTCAGTAGTCTCTGGGTTTATCATAATGTTTCCTTAACATATACATGTGAGTGTTGTTGTAGACTCACAGCACCCCTGGATGCAGATCAGGCTTCTAGGTTGATCACTCTAGCATCCAGTGTGATTGCACAACATGGAAACCTCTCTCCAAGTGTGGGGACTTGTGAAACTAAGAGAGGAATCTCCAGATTGGAGGCTGGTTCCTCAAAATCCTCTGATTTAGATCTATATACTTGCACAACTACAGAGGTTTAGATCCTAATCCTACTCTAAATTTGTAAGGAGACAGGGGTAGAAATGCAAAAAATATTGAAACTAACTAAAGATGGTGATGCACCAAAAGGAGTGGTGAAACATTTCTATCAAGTAAATAGACACAGACCAAAGTTTACAACATAAAACATACACAGACTGATAAAATATAATTTAGGATTTGAAATGAAGCAAATAATACAAACAGAGGACTGAAAACCATTCACAAAGCTTGCATTATCATTTTTCAATGTCAAAATCACTGCATTACAACCTCAGAGAGGTAAAAACTATTACAATCCTTGGAGAGGTTTGATCCTTGCATCAATCCCTTGTTGGAGGTGAAAGAAGAAGTCTGCTATGCCCAAAAAATGTTCCCCCCTTTAGAAATGAGCCAAATCTGGCTTTTTACAGTGCAAGGGTCGAGCTCAGGGGACAAAAAATGTACAAAAACATGAGAGCCCATCCGTCATTGACTGCAGGTGCATTAAAATGGCATGGGGGACCTTAAAAACCCATACCCTATCATTTTGACCGGATTACAGAAGAGTGCGACCCATTCTGCATTAAATCTGGTTGCTGAAATGTCACTTCTGGCCATGAACATGAGTCAAAGCCATTTCTCAATTTTCTCTCTCCAAACTGCACCAAAACTCAAGATTAACCCCGAAATCGTGTAGAGAATTTCACAAGCTTTCTGTTGATATAAAGAACGTGAAAATCTAAGCTCTGGATCAAAAGATATGTTGATATGAAGATTTAGGGCACAAAACAGGCAAAAATGCATTTTGAAAATCTTTCTTGCGCTCTGCCACCTGGATGACGCATGTCAAGCATTGATTGGATGCGTAATTCTCTCTCCTCTCTATCTCGTGGGTTTTCCTACTTCATTGGACACATGTCCTCTTTTTATTGGCTCGGGACAGTGCTTGAAACCTGCGCCTTTTGACTTTTTGACCCTTCTCCCTTGTGACACGTGTCGTGATTTGATTGGTCCGCGGGCCTGCCGGCTCTTTCGCGCCCTTCGCGTCTTTTTGTCCCAGATGTCCCAGTGCTGTTTGGGACAGAATCCTCCGATCTACCCGAAATGGGCTTCCTTGTCCCTTATCTGCCGATGACACGTGGCACAATCTGATTGGCTCTCGGCTTTTTTGGCTATCCACGTCCCACGCGTCCCTTTGTCCCAACTGTCCCAATATGAAATTTCTCTATTTCAGGTGAACTGGCTGGTTCACATCCTCCGCACACTCACGGCCCAGATGTCCCAGTGTGAAAGTTCCCCATTTCAGCCGAACCGGCTGGTTCGCATCCTTCGCGTACCTTTTTCCCACTTGCTCTCAGACTGTCTGGGACAAATTCTTCCGATTCGCCCGGTTCGGCCGGTTCGCTTCCGCCGCGTACTTCTGGTCCAACTGTCCCGGTGCTAAAGTTCTCTGTTTCAGCTGATCTAGGTAGTTCCTGTCCTCAAGGCCCGAATGTCCCAAACTGTTTTGCTCAGCAGTTAGTCAATTTTGCTTCCTCCTTCGGCCGGATCGGCTTCTCACGTCCGCCGCGTACTTCTGTCCCAGATGTCCCTTATCTTCGCGAGCCGCTTGGAGGGTTTTCAGCTGATTCGCGCCTGCATGTCCCAACTGTGTCCAGACTATATGCGAGGACTAGGAATTTAGCCAATTTTCACAATTTTCTCTGGCCCGAGCTTTGTCTTCTACAACTTTTTCGCATTTTCTCAGAGCTTGCTTCTTCCTTCTTTGGCCAGGAGCAGTTAGAAAAAATTCTGAGGGAACCCTAGAAACATGATTTTTGCTCTGAATCAATTCATTTTCCTAGGGACTTGAGAATTCTGATGCATGTTATCAAATTAACACTGGGGGGGTAAATGTAGATAATAATTTGGCAACTCAGCGGGGTTACCTACCTGCTAGGTAAAAGATACCAGTTGCCTGAAGCAGTCCATTGGGCATGGAGTCATCAAATATTCTGTTTAGAACCCTAACCGACTCAGAATGTGCAAGGAGGAAGATGGAATGTCACCTGATGAAAGCAAGGACTGCTAAACATGTCCATGGACAACAAGTTGTGCCAAAGCACTTAGGGAAAACAAAACTAACCTACAGCAAAACAATGTGCACAAGCACTTGGAGGAAAGAAAATCTAATCTAATATTTACAGAGGTAGTGAAATTCCCTCTAGAAGCAATGCTTGAGATAGATTCCATTGAATGGAATCTGCAGTTCTTCACCCTCCAATGAGGCCAGTTGGAAAGCGTTGCTGTTCTTGCACTTTGTGACCATGTATGGGCCACTCCAAATGGCATCAAATTTTTAATGCCTTCCCGGTTTTGCTTTGTCCATATCCCATTTCAACACTATATCTCCAACTTGAAAAGATCTATCTTTGGCCTTCCTATCAAAGGTCTTCTTGATCAAAGCTTGATCCTTTTCCATTGCTTGGGACGCTTGACTTCTAATCTCTTGCAACTCCATCAACTTTGCATACCTCACCTCCATGGGCTCAAATTCAAGCAACTCTAGTTGCTTCATGAGTTCCAATGTTGGCAACTCAAGTGACATGGGCAAGATTGCCTCTCTTCCATAGACAAGCCTGAATGGGGAGTTAACTGTGGATCTTTTGGGAGTTATCCTATCAGGCTATAAGGCTGATTTCAGCTTGGTATGCCAAGACCTTTGATTCTCATCAAGAGTCCTCCTAATGATCCTCAACAAGTTCTTGTTTGTAGACTTGGCCTGGCCATTACCTTGAGGGTAATAGTTTGATGAAGTGCTTAGGTAAATATCGTTTTTTACAGCCCACTCAGTCACCTTAGATCCAATGAATGCCAATGCATTATCAGAGATTATTGTAGCAGGTACGCCAAATCTGGTAGTTATCCCCTCATAAAATTCTAATATGCTCGACTCATTTACCTCCTTGAGTGCCACTGCCTCAGTCCATCTGGTGAAGTAGTTTGTGGCTGTCAAAATCCATTTGTGCCCTTGCCTTGAATTGGGATTAATGACTCCGATGAAGTCCAAACCCCATTGCATGGATGGCTGGCCAACTGAGATTGGATGTAATGGAAGGGATGCAAGTCTTTCTTTTCCTGTGAAGAATGCACAATTCTTACACCTCTTGATCCATGCATAGAAATCACTGAAGATTTTAGGCCAATAATAACCAGCCTTCATGATTTTTAGAACTGTCACTCTTGGTGCAAAATGGCCACTAGCTGGTCCATGATGAAACTCTTCTAATACCCTTTGAATTTGACCTGTGTTAATGCATCTCATCAGCACTCCATTTACATCTTTCCTGAACAAAACTCCATCAACAATGGCATACGAAACAACCTGTAATCTAAAGTGTCTCCTTTGGGTCTTGTTCATATTTGGAGGGCATAGGCCTATGCCTAGGAAATGCATAATACCTTGGGTCTAGTAAGGAGTGGGGGGCAACATTGTATTCTTCTTGATTGCCACTTGGCTCATGGCTGCCTTGGACTGTCAAAATAGTCTCTTCTTTGTTGCGTACTTCTCTTTACTTCCCCAAAACCAGCTGCTCACACAATCCTTTCCCTCTTACTAGCTTGGTGATCTTGATCTCAATGTCATACTCCATGACACAGGTGATCCAACCTGCCATTTTCTCATTCAAATCCTTGTTGAGAAGGAAGTCCTTAACTCCAGCGTGTGAGACCAGCAACTGGACCTTGTTGTTTGAGATTAAATGATTGAATTTCTTCAAGCTTCTGATTACTGCAAGCACATGCTTCTCAATAAAAGAGTACCTCACCTCATAGTCATCTAGGCTTTGGATGAAGAAGGCAACTGGCTGCTCATCATTATCTTTGTTCTGCTATACTAGAATGGTAGAAATAGTGTCATCACCTCCAAATGCATAGAGGGTGAAATCCTTAGAGAAGTCCAGGTTGATGAGAGTTGGTGCTTGGGAGATGGCTTCTTTGATTTCTTCAAAACTCTCCTTGCCTTCTGCTGTCCACTTAAAAGTCATGCTTTTCTTTAACATTTTGGTGATGGGCTTGACAAGGGCTACAAAATCTGGGACAAACCTCTGAACAAAGTTTATCCTTCCCAGGAAACTCTGAAGGGCTTTCTTGTAGCTTGGCAATGGTAGTTCTCTTATGGCTTCAACCCTCTCTGGATCAATTGCTAATCCTTCCTTGGAGACAATATGGCCAAGGAGCTTCCCTTCATGTGCAAGAAAGATGCACTTCTTAGGATTTAAGGACACTCTAAACCTTCTACACCTCTGAAACACTTGCCTAAGGTGGACAAGAGATGGTCTGCTACATTCTTTGAGAAGACAGTGATATCATCTAGGTATATCTAGCACTAACTTATTGATCAAGCCTTTGAATGCCATATCCATAGCTCACTGGAATGTTGCTCCGGTGTTCGACAACCCAAATGGCATCTTCTTGTAAGCATATGTCCCCCATTTGGTTGTGAAGGCTGTCTTGAATTGGTCTTCTCCCTTCACCATAATCTGATTGTAGCCTAAGTAGCCATCAAGTAGTGAGAACCTTTCTGAACCAGCTACAACTTGCAATATTTGCTCCATGGAAGGGAGTGGATAATTATCTTTGAGAGATGCCCTGTTTAGGTCTCAGAAATCTACACACAACCTGGTTTCTCAGCTCTTCTTCCTGACCGGAACCAAGTTTGCAACCTGGCTTGAGTGTTTGATCGGGAATATGATGCTTGCCTCTATTAGCTTATTTAGCTCTTTCTTCATTAGAGGCTCTATGTGAGGGTTGACTGGTCTCTACTTCTACCTGATGGGCTTAGCATCTGGATCCAATTCTATGGTATGTTGTGCCAACTTTGGATTGAATCCTCTTAGATATTTGTAAGCTCCAAGCAAAGACATTTGGAAATTCTTGGCAAAGTTGTATGAAATCTGATTTCTCCTGTTCAGTGGCCACTTTACCAATTTGAAGCATGTTTTGCCTTCCCCAGTTGGAATTGGCTTTGAATCTTCTCTCTTGACCTGTATGTTAGCCTTTTCCTTATGGAACCGGTCGTTAGGGTTGAAGATAGACTCCAACATTACTAAACCCTTGGGAAGCTTGTTGGTCCGCAGCTAGCACCACTTGATTCCCATACTACTGCTCCTAGTCTGTCTTGATTCCTAGCTAAGAATTCAGCCTCTACTTGTAAAAACTTGATGATCTGTTGATCGTTCTCAAACACTTGCCAGCTTATATTATTATTTGGAACTACTGGCCTCACAATCACATGGATATGTGGTTGTGTTTTTTCCCTTTTGATGTTGTCAACCACATCAAACGTTGCTCCAACTGCTGCGAGCCTATCCGCGGCTTCATTTTTCTTCCTGGGTATGGACACGATCTTGAAAGCTTCGAAATCCTCAATGAGGTCCCATACCCTATTCTTGTAGTTCTTTAGCAGGTCATTCTTTGTAGCATGTTGTCCCCTGACTTGATTGACGATCAGCTCACTATCCTCGAACACTTGCAAGTTATTTATGCCTTTTTTCCTAGCCCAATGAAGTCCATGAATCAAGGCCTCATATTCAGATGTGTTGTTTGAACAAGAAAAACTGGAAACGAAAAGCTGAATAATATTTGATATCTTGAGGTGAAACAAGCATAGCTCCTCCTCCTGCACCTTGTCCTACTCCTTGATCCATCAAATAATAGCTGCCATACTTCATTCTTGTCCTTATGATCTGGCTTGGTGATGCTGGGGAGAGGTTGATCCTCTTCATGTAAACAATAGAACCCCTAATTTAGATTCTTCTACTTCTTGGTAGGGATCAAAAGCATGCACCTTGCTTGCCCATTCATCAAGAGTTAGATCCAGGATACTTCCAATCTTGGTGTCAACCTCATCAGCACTTAGGGTGATCCTCTTGATCAAATGCTGAGCAATTGGCATTAATCTGACTTGGTAGTGTAAGGCTCAATATGGAAGTTTGTAATAGGTTCCGACCTGATAGTGGCCTTAGTTCCATATCTTGTTCTGAATAGCATATGTGACCAATCAGCAAACAAGATAACCCCCAATCTTGGTTGTGAAGCCCCTTGACAAGAACAAGGGCAAAGATTGGTGGAAGGTCTATGATTGATACATCTTGTAAAACAACAACATTTAGACATGCATGCAAGTGTAAGACTCAAACCTTCTAATTACTCCAATTTTTGTCTACTGCTGTTCCATCTAACTGCACTACACCCTTGGAGATGATTTCATACTGGAGCCCTAGCTTATCAACTATCTGTTTAGGCATTACTGAGCTACTTTCCCCGGAGTCTATCATGCAATTATGTACTAGCTGATTTCCAATTATCAATGAAACATAAAATGGAGGGGGTTTCAACATTTTACCTTGTTGTGCTCCATGACTTCCTTCAGGCTGGGCAGTATTTGTAAGCACTTTGTCTTGCATCTGAACCTGCTGATTCGAAGTTGGCCAATCCTTCATCGTAGATTACAGCAGATCTCTTTGTCTTGGGATGGATAGGGATTCCCACATAGATATATTGACGTTTTTCTTCTTCATCTGATCAATGATACTAAATGGGGATGAAGTATCCTTTTGTTGTCCCTTGGTTTGCACATTTACTCCTTGCACGTGGGCAGCAATAGCTAGCATTTGAGTTGGTTTAGGAGTTGGTTTGGGTGCTCCTTGCATGTTTGGAACTGCATTTTGTTTGCCAAAACCTTGTGGAGTGACAGAAGGTCGTGAACTACTTGGGACCAATAGCTGTTCTTTACCCAAATTCCTCCTTTTTGACCTTGTGTTGGCTGCAACACCTTGAGAGGGTATTTGATTCATACCATAGAAATCTTCAACCTGCCAATTGACAAGAGTAGTTTCATTCGGAGATGTTCCTTGCTGAGGTGCTTCCTGCTGCTAATCTCCTTCGTGGATGGACTCTTGTGAACCATTGATGGTTTACACCATCAGAGCTTGATTTAATGCACCGTTAAAGCACATTGATTGGTTGTGTGGATGACTACACGGGAAACACCAATCATATTCTTAGGCCATGTTATTTTGGACTGGCACTAATGCTTTAGAAGCAGATACGACATTAGGGTTATAGGGATAAAATGGTCTATTAGCGGGAGGCCTTACTTGGCTTTGATTTTGATTTGCAGCCTAATTTGGTGACCTATTTTGTTGGTATGGGGGCCTAGCCTGGTATTGCGCTTGAGGCTGATACAGTCTAGCACTTTGAGCTTGCTATCTTTTGATAGTAACCAGCTCATTTCCCAAATTTTGCAACTGTTTCATGACCTCTTGGAGTTCATTTGAAGCACTAGAGGATGAAGTAGAAGTTTCACTTGAACTTTTATTTCTAGGGGTGGGAACAGGAGCCAAAGTGGGTGCTTAACTAGTGCTTGGATTTTCTAAGTTTGGATACAAGGGCATGGGAGGCCTAGGAGCCAATTTACCAGATTGAATAAGACAGTTTTCGGCTCTAATGGTAATGCTATAAGCAACAGGTAAGGTTGTGCCTCCCATAGATTGAATTAACATAAAAATATCAAAATTCAAAGCTTTAAGGTAATATAGAAAAGCACCTTCTACTGTTGGCCTGACTGCTACTGGAATCCTATCCCAAGACCTTTGAAATCTGAAGTTGAAGTCAGTCAGCTGCTCATTGGGGGCTCTCTTGACAGTTGTCAACTGCTCCAAAAGAGACAAGTTGTCTCCCTTCTCTCCAAATTACTCATGAAGTGCAATACAAAGCTAATTCCAGTTTGTGATAGAACCATCTCCAAGGCTCCTAAACCATTGTAATGCTTTACCCTTGAAGGAAGATGCCAGTAACTTGACAGCCACTTGCATTTCTTTGATTTCATGGATTGCACAAAGGTTAGCAATATCTTTAACATGATCACCTAGAGTAGTTTGATTTTCTCCGGTGAAGTAGGGAATGTTCTTCAAGGCTGCAATAGGAACTTGATGTTGTGCATTGAAAGCAAGTGGGCTACTACCTGTGAAGTTGATGTAGGGATTGTTTTGAACCATTCTAATAAGTCTTAAAGCCCTTGCATACTGAATGAAAGGCCTGTCAGGTGGAGGAGTTGAGAGAGTTCTGTTTGGTGGAGATGGAGACCTCTGAATCCTTCTTCCTCTTTACCTTCTCCTTGGTTATAATTACAGGTATTCAAATAGCACTTCTTCTTCTCCAACTCTTGACCTTGTGGTGATTATTCTCATGATTTTTCAGGCCTGAGCTTGGAACCAGTTGATTCTTCCCCTTGGAGTCGCCAGATATGCAAATAATAGCTCTTTTCAAGCAAGAAAAATGTAGCAGATGCACATCAACCCTGCTGCAATAAAAAATGAGACCTCTAATCCCACCTGGCATGCCAAAACTGTTGTTACAGACTCACCCTGGATGAAGATTAGGCTTCTAGGTTGATCACTCTAGCATCCAGTGCGATTGCACAACATGGAAACCTCTCTCCAAGTGTGGGCACTTGTGAAACTAAGAGAGGAATCTCCAAATTAGAGGCTGGTTCCTCAAACTCCTCTGATTTAGATCTATATTTTGTAAAACTACAGAGGTTCAAATCCTAATCCTACTCTAAACTGCAAGGAGACATGGATAGAAATGCAAAAAATATGAAACTAACTAAAGGTGGTGATGCACCAAAAGGAGTGGTGAAACATTTCTGTCAGGCAAATAGACATAGACCAAAGTTTATAACATAAAACATACATAGACTAATAAGATATAATTTAGGATTTGAAATGAAGCAAATAATACAAACAGAGGACTGAAAACCATTCATAGAGCTTGCATTATCATTTCTAGTGTCAAAATCACTGCATTACAACCTCAGAGAGGTAAAAACTGTTACAATCCTTGGAGAGGTCTGATCCTTGCATCAATCACTTCTGGAGGTGAAAGAAGAAGTCTGCTATGTCAAACATTGTTCCCCCCTTCATAAATGAGCCAAATCTAGCTTTTACATTGCATGGGTCAAGCCTAGGGGACAGAAAATGTACAAAAACATGAGAGCCCATCCCTTCTTGACTGCAGGTGCATTAAAATAGCATGGGGGACCTTACAAACCCATACCCTGTCATTTTGACCAGATCATAGGAGAATGCGACCCATTCTGCATTAAATCTGGTCGCTGGAATGTCACTTCTGACCATGAACATGCATCAGAGTTGTTTCTCAATTTTCTCTCTCCAGACTGCACCAAAACACAATATTAACCTGAAATCATGTAGAGAATTTCACAAGCTTTCCGTTTATATAAAGAACGTGCAAATCCAAGCTCTGGATCGAAAGATATGTCGATCTGAAGATTTAGGGCACAAAACAGGTGAAAATGCATTTTGAAATTTTTCCCACACTCTGCCACCTGGATGACACGTGGCACGCACTGATTGGATATGTAATTCTCTCTCCTCTCTGTCTCGTGGGCTTTCCTGCTTCGTTAGACACATGTCCTCTTTTGATTGGCTCGGGTCAGTGCTTGAAACCTCTCCCTTTGACTTTTAGACTTTCTCACTTGTGATACATGTCGTGATTTGATTGGTCCACAGATCTGCTGGCTTTTCGCGCCATTCACGTCATTTTGTCCCGGATGTCCCAGTGCTGTTTGGGACAGAATCCTTCGATCCACCCGAAATGGGCTTCCTTGTCCCTTATCTACCAATGACATGTGGCACAATCTGATTGGCTCTCAGCTTTTTCAGCTATCCGCGTCCCACACATCCCTTTGTCCCAACTGTCCCAATACAAAATTTCTCTGTTTCGGGTGAACCGGCTGGTTCACGTCCTCCGCGCACTCATGGCCCAGATGTCCCAGTGTGACAGTTCGTCGTTCCGACTGAACCAGCTGGTTCGTATCCTTTGCGTACCTTTGTCCCACTTGCTCTCGAACTGTCTGGGACAAATTCTTCTGATTCACCTGATTCGGCCGGTTCGCGTCCGCCGCGTACTTCTGGCCCGACTGTCCCGTTGCTAAAGTTCTCTGTTTCGGCCAATCCGGACGGTTCGCATCCTCATGGCCCGAATGTCCCAAACTGTTTTTCTCAGTAGTTAGTCAATTTTGCTTCCTCCTTTGGCTGGATCGGCTTCTCGCGCCCTGCGCGTCTTTCTATCCCAGATGTCTCCTTGCTTCACAGGCCACCTGGAGGCTTTTCGGCTGATCTGCGCCTCGATGTCCCAAATGTCCCGACTATTGCGAGGACTAGGACTTAGCCAAATTTAACAAATTTTTTTGGCCCAAGTTTATTTTCTGTAACTTTTTCACATTTTCTCAGAGCTTGCTCTTTCCTTTCAGACAGGGGACTTAGAAAAAATTCGAGGGGACCCTAGAAACATGATTTTTGCCCTGAATCAATCCATTTGCCTGGGGCTTGAGAATTCTAATGTATGTTATCAAACCAACCCTGGGGGTGAATTTGGATAACAGTGAGTTAGTTGCCATTTTTATTGGGTTTATGACCTTCATTTTGTCCATTTTGGACCGAGATGATATTGTGGTCGATATGTAAGAGGGATGGTTCATCCATTTTTTACATTTTACCTTCAGTATTTTAAACCATATAGTGATAGATTTATTTTTAGCTTGGATTATCTTCACCATATATTGTATGGTTTAATCTTTCAGACCATAATATGGTTGATTCAGAATGAGCTTATTATACATTACTGAGTGGTGATGGTCTATAAAATGTATGGTTAACATGGTCACTATTTTTAACTCCTTACACCACCCTATGGTTGATGCTTCCTATGTTTTTTTCTACCATTCACCTTATGGGTGATGGCTCATGGTCTTTGACTAACCTTTGTTTGAATACATAGTTGTATTTGAGTGAAATTAAGGTTATTTTGAATAAGTTAAGGTAATAGATGGGATATAAATACATTATTTAATAGAATATTATCAATAAAAAATGCTTATATTATTTTGAAGAACATGTAATCTATTATTAGAGATTATTATTAATTTGATTAACGATTAAGTATGATAATATTAAATTATTAAGATGAATAATTTTAATATTATCTAATTGTAATAGATTCGTAATAATATTATTATTAAGATAAAATTAAATATTAATATACTCTACTCCTTAACAATCGGTTATATAAACCTTGAATGATATATTGAGTGGGTTGTATGGCAGACTATACCTGATTTGTATTATTATTATACAAAAGTTATATAAACAAGTATGTATGCTTTTATTATTAAATACTTGACTAAAATTTTATATAACCCTTTCGGGTATAAAAGACATAGTGGATGTTTTTTAATTTAAATGATAATTTTTATCCCCTTAGCAATCTGAATCATTCTCTTATTGATTAGATTTGGAAAATCAAATGTTTCTTTATGGTTTATGAAAGAAATGAAAAAAGATAAAATTTATGTTGTATCTTTAATGATTTTTATATTATGTGGATTATGTTTCATTGAAATATTTTTGTGATTTAAATGGTAAAGATAATATGGTATACTTTATCATGCCATTTTTTTTTAAATGATGGCTTCCTGACATTTTTACAGATGGTGAAGTTTAGATCTTATCTCGCGCATGATTTTTTATGAATTTTTTGAATTTCTATTGCATGATTAAAAGATGTATTCTAATTTACTTTTATAAAGCAATCTTGTGCTTTCTCGATTTTTTTTTAAGAACTTATGGCCTTTGATATTTTGTATCAATTTATGGAAAGGAAATAAATTTATATTCAAATTTCCAATATTGTTGTAATATTTCTCATGGTTGTTATATCATTTGTTCGTATTTGTGTATATGTTGGAATTTGTGAATGTGATTGAATTAATCAATATGTTTTCATGTTAATTATTGTTGTTAAACTGAATATTGATTAAAGTAGGATAATATCTTAGTGAGTTAGCTTTAATATTAGGAAATAATCTAAATCTATAATATAGATGTAAGAATCAATTTACTTAATTGAATAACTGTGATTTTTATTTAATAGATTGTATGATGGGACTATTAAAGGATGGCTTATGATTAATGATCTGTTATATAATCATTATGGATATGAAAAAATGTATTAAATACAGTTTGTGTATTTTAATAGTTATTCTTAAGTATGTAAATCTTAAGGATATAAAGGATTATATACATTCAATGATGAGTTTTATAGTTGTGTACTTAAGCAAATATAATAACAATGTCATAATTCTAATAAGTTAAGGACTACATAATTAATGCATCTTGTTTCTCTAATTAACTTAAATGCTTAATAATTATACACAAATAAACTTATGGTAATTGATTATGATTGATTAATTAAAACTAAGTTATGGACCTTACGATCGAATAATTAATGCAATGAATAATGTTCTGTTATGAAATATGAATCTATCGTAAAACTAATTCAATGAGGTGAATATTATGAAAAACCTAATGCATGGTACTTGACTAGAAAACTTATGATTATATGTTGTAGTGTGGTGGTCACTAGATGAAACAGGTCATTCATTGAATACTATCATACAAAATTAATCCTAAGTTGTCCCTCGAGCTCCATTTATTGCATATGTCGTAAGCAACATGAACTACGTTATGGTATGATTTACTCATTATCTATCCAGTTTGGTCTTGTTCCTCTTCACCAACTTAAATTAGCTACGGGGAAGAAAGTGATTTCCTAATGATGCAATTCTCTACGTGAGCTCTTTCTCTCCCATAGGAAACCTAAGTTGGCATAGTTGTGATTTTCTTACTGGACGCACATGGTTTGTATTGCGTATTTGAATTAAATTTGAGTAACTTAAAAAAGGATGCAATTCTGATAATGGAACCAAGTGACAGGGCGATGGGACATGTTTCAGAGACATTGTGTAGTCTAGAAACAAAGTATGCAATACATGAATCATAAACTTTGGCCGAAATAGTGTATATCAATACATTGTTAGGTTCAACTAGTTCTAACTAAACTATGAGATGCTAGATTGGATTCGAGTAACTGACCCTAGGTAGAAACATTGAGAAAATACTTGTAAAATCAATTTTGATAACGAAACTAACATGTATAATTTTAATACTGACTTGAAATATTACTTATGGGGGATCGAGAAGGATCTAGTTGATTGAGGAATTTGCACATGCTTAATTGGTTTTTTATCTGAAGAATTATAAATTTTTGATGCTAGATTTAAATGTTAGTTTTTGCATTTAAATAATTGAAGGCATGTGTTGAAATTGGGGAAAAAATCAGTAATTATGGTGTTTGGAAAGTGGTTGTTACACTTTTTGATTTACTCCTCATTGGAATGATGAGAGTAAGTTATGTTTGTGGCATGCTAATTGTGATCACTCATATGAGAATTATCATGTACTTTGAATGGATTCCATCAGATTCTTATGAGGACCCAAATTTTATTATAATGCCATTACTTGTAAACATTTGAATGAAAAAGTCAAAGCTCTTGACGTGAATAAAAAAAGAATCATTATGAAGCCATAAAAAAATCTAATTAAAAGCTAAATATCTTCTCTAATCATATGACTAATCATGATGTCACCTGAAAGATATAAAAATAAAGTGAACACTAAAACCAATGTAGTTGACGCGGATTAACCTCCTAAAAATATAATTATAATTAATGATGTAAAATGTGGCATAGCTTATGTTGGACCATAATATCATGTACCAGTCCAACCTCAAACTCACATATTCAGATATCCTTTTATACCTCATAATCAAGATCCTCGAAAAAAAACTTACCTTCTTCACACAACATTGGCCCCTATGGATATTCTATTATAGGTTTGATTATGTTTTGATATGTACCTCTGTCTACAAACACCATTGACCCCTATGAAAATCAAAATTGTAGGCCTAATGACATAGGAATTAAGATTTTTTTTTTTAAGTATCCTTAATCAACCATACTCTTTTTGTCATGTTTCTAAGGACTCTCCACACTCTATGCCTACTACATAGTCTAATCATGATGAGTGGGACCCTCTTAAATAACTTCCCAAATTCTAGGTATTGTTAAATTATTTTAACTTAAGGGTATGTTGCCTCACAATCGTCAGTGTTTCATGAATGTGTTGTTTGACATGAACATACATTTTCCTCCATCTTTGGGGAAGATTCCTACATTACACGGCTCATAAGAAAGTATCTACTAGAAATGCAAGGATCACTCCACTCTTATTGATATCACTATGGATCCACATTCATACATTTGTTTCCCTATCGCTTATATGATTTTAAATGAGCTTGTACCAGAGTTTTTTACTTTCCTACTTTAAATTAATGAAGTAAAATAACTAAACCAAATTGACCTTGGAAGACAACAGGTTTTACCAATATCCATGATGATGAATGTTGAAGTTGATTTTTTTATTCAACATACAAAGATCCGAACGGGTGCACAACTACTTCCTTTACACAAGATAGGTCACCTGCAATGCACCAAAACTCAAAAAAGATAGGATTAGATAGATATGTGGAAAATTACCTAGTAAAGGCCAGTCCCTAAAATTCAATGGAATTCCTTACAATGATGTCAATCCACATTCAAGAAACAAATCTAATAATGATGAAATAAAATGATAAAAAAGATGATATAACCAATAATGCAAAGGTAAGGGGACTGAAATGGTAAAATGTTATATAATGGTCTGATGCTGATACCTAATCAAAAGGGAGTCTAGGGATCACAAAATGGCTCAAAGAAGGAAGGATGTTGATATTTATGTACTCACAAAGGTGAGAAGGATCATAAATTTTATTTAGATAATTGATAGAGTGTTAAATATTGCTCAAAGGAGCTTGATATGATTGAAGAGACACGTGAAGGTACTTATGGTAATAAATTATGGGATATGGATGTCTAAAAAGAAATCTTAGGGGTAAAAATACCTTTTGAATAGGAATCATTGGTGATTCTGGTGAATCAACAGTGATCTTGATGGATCGTCAGTGATCATCCCAATAAGCCAAGGGAATCATTAGCGATTATTGTGAAAATGTATAGGTTGATAATGGATAGAGACAGAGCTCAAAAGGGATGCTACAAGGATTGATTTAGGCCTAGATATGATGCATACACATAATGATTTACGGAATGAAGATATGTACCTTGTATATGTTGATAATTGATGACATGAGGATGAATTTACCCAAGAAAGGAGGTTTGTATATGCAATAAGATTGTTTAGTCAATTCTTAGATGTTTTAAAAACATAAGAAGAGATTATTTATGTCTTGAATTTTTCTATGATCTCAGACTCTGTGACAAGGCTATAATACAAGGAAAATACAATGTAAATTCCTTAACCAACGTCCAACTCTGAGATATCCTTAAATGGATCCCTGAAGCTCGTTTATATAGGGTTACTAACAACTAGGGAGAATCACTAGTGATTTGTTAAGATTGCAAGTGATCTAGATTTTATGAGAAAAGGGTTCAAATTACTTCTAAAATCAAGGTTTTTAATTTTTTTATGAAGGTTGTGTGTTGGAAAGAGGTTATGGAGGTTTTTAAATGGTTGAGAAGTTGTTGATTTTGTTTTGTTTAATATAATGTTTATTTTTAAGTGGTTTGTGTGGTTTAGGAAGGAGTAAAATAACATTTTATAGCTATAGAATGATATTTATGGGGATTGAATATGATGTGTGAGAAATAATACTTAGGATAGGGGTTTAGTAGATAATATGATAGTGATGTGGCAATGAAGGGGTGCTACAATACATAGACATAGGGATTAGCGGTTCTAATTTTAGGTGTTTACATTTTCCCCTTTTTGTTGAGTGGTTTTAGACAAGTTGCGAGATAGAAACAAGATATGATAGATAAGGAAGTGAAATATGTAGAATTTTATGTTAAGGTGTTCCCCATAAAACTATGGATTGGTGACCTAAAATGGAATCAATCATGAGTTTGAAAGAGAGAAATGGAAATATGTAAGTATGAGATGATGGGAGATGATTAACCATGATGAGGTATAGAAAAAAGATGGGTTTCATTAAAAAATCAAGTTATATGGCAACCAAAGGGTTCATGTTCTATAGAGGTATGACTTAACATCAGAAAGGGAACATAAAAGGATTTTTTGATGAGGTCAAAGGAACAAAAATTGATGTTTCCACAAAGGTGGGATTATGAGACTAAGAAGTCAAGTGATAGGGGAATCAATGGGTTCATATCCTATAGACATATGATGTAATGACTATGGGGGCTGAAATGACGATTTGATGAGGTAAAAAACCATAATTTTCTATTTCCATAATGGTGGGATTATAAGGAATATATGGGGATCCTAACGGTGGTCAGGGAAGTAACACACGTGAGGAGGAAGCCAGTTGATATACATCAACTTTACTAAATATATGTGATGTTTTTGGCAACGATGTATTGTTGAGATGTTCTCAAGAATGCATGTATATTGAAATATGATCATATGATGATAGATTTTGATAGATGTGGATGTGGAAGGGTTGACAACTATTAAAGTTATGTTTTATATATGATTTTTTTTTTATATTGATTTTAATGTTTTTCAAAATGTGTCTTAACCATGGTTAATAATAAAACACGGAATGATTGCGTTATACTGGATTTGATACATATGTGATGGGAATAGATATGGTGAAGGAAATTTCACTCTTTGGCCTTATAAAAGATGTTAGCACATGACTAACAATGGGTAGTCGTATATATGATCTTGGATATAGATGAAAATGAAAGGTATACCTTCCTAGGACATGAGAAAGGTTGACATATGTAGGTTATATGGGAGAGTAGGTTCTCCTTTCAATGGTTTCATAAGGAAATACCCTAGGTATACACTATATTTTTAACACAAAATGATCAATGCAGGAATTCTTCTTTGATGGGAAAGTTGATTGATGTAGGAAGATTTCCTAGGATGCATTTGATATTTTAATTTTTGAAGGCTGGTCTAAAAATTTGTACTTTTGAATTTTTTATTTTTTCTCTTTTAAAATTTGTCCTTCGAGGGATCGGTCTATGGGTATTTTTCTTTCAAGGGATTAGTCTACTTTTCTTTGATATTATCATTTTGACTTTTGAATAGTCGTCCTTTGAGGGAGAAGTCTATTATTTTTTATAAGATGCATCCATAGATATTTTTTGACTTTTTTTTATTTGAAGGCAAACCCTAATAGACCATTTCAAGGAGGGGATGAGATATCTGCACGAAATACACATGCATACCCCATGTCATATCTTCAGTTAGTAAACAGGGTAGATGGATGTAATAATTTACAGGGTTCCTATTATGGAGGAACTTATTCACAAGAGAAAGATGTGATAAACAAAGCCCTAGTTTTCATCTTTACGGATTGTAAAGATAGTGAAAGAAGCCCACATGTTGTCAAATCATTATGGTGATGAAATGAGATGTTTATGATTGATTAAGATATTTGATGTGAATACTATCATGACAGTCAAAATGTTAACAATACAAAGGTTGAGAGTACAAGGCATCCAAAATTTCCTTTTTAGGTGTACCATTAACGAAGGCTAGATGATAAGCTCCCAACCCATACTATATGGACCAATCTAGTAAGGGAAAAATTTCTCATGTTTACACCTTTCCATAGTAGTTACTTTTTGACTTGATTGAGAGGATAGGACTCATTAAGATTAACTAGCAGGAAGTGTGTAAGGTAAGAATTTTGAATTCTCAGAAGAAAGGATACCCCCTAGTGTGATTTCATGAATGGATATAACATGTGTTGAAAGGTATGATATCTTTCAGGTTAGGATGATCAAAGGTTTGATGTTGATTGATTTATTATATGGTAAATAAGGGAGGATCCATAACTTTTGATAAAGAAGGAATTGAAATTTTTGATGGTATTTGAGAGGACAATTGATGAGGAGGGGTAGATGAAGAATCTTTGGTTTTTCCTTTTCTTCATGTATGTTGATTTCTCATTTACATAGGTGGTTGAACAGTACTAATTTGAGACAAAATACCTTTAATGGAAGGAGACTAGAAGATGCATGAGAAAGGTTTACCTAGATCTGATTGAGGGTGACCCCATTGTCATGCAGATGTTGGTGAGAATAGTGTCAGTGACTTGGGTGTAGATATCAATGAGATTGAGATACCTTTAATGGAAGGCATCGACACTGACGAGATTAAGAGAAACTCAATGTAAGGTGCTCAGGACATGTCTACTAAAGGTTTTTTGATACGAGAATGAGGATGTCCCCCTTGACCTACAAATGTAATTGTATACATTTACAAAGGTGGAGGTGTAGATGATACTGGTGATGGATTAGGGTGGTCTTATTTTGAGAGAAGATCATTGATGAGGAAGAGTAGCTAGATTATGGATTTAAGTTCTTTACAACACTCTTTTTTAGGACTTGGGATTCTATAGTAGGAACAAGTTTTATCTTGATCATACCAGGCGAGTTTTTGGATATGTGTATTGAGAGTTATGATTGGTGGTAATGTGATAAGAGAATCCTACATAATCCTCTCATGGATGTCGATGTAAGTCCCTTTTGGGGGATTTGGATTAATTTATTTTGATTTTGATTTACAAGAATGCTTGGCTAGATACTTCTTACTTGTGTATATGGGTGGATTCATGGATACTATATGGTGTTGAAGTATCATGGGGATGTTGTGAGGTTGATAAGAAAGAGGATGTGGTCCAAGGATGGGATAAAATGGGGGATTGATAAATTTGATTATAGATGAGGTCCCCAAATAGATGAGGAGGGACAAATTATAAATGAGATAGGGTTTGGTTTTGTGGCATGATATTGAGATAAAGGAAGGGGGCCTAAAATGGATGATAAGGGTGGATCTGTGGATGTGCTAGATTTAGATTATGATAAAGGATGAGGTAAAAAAATGGATGGTAAGGATGAGACCCTATATGATGTGCATTTTGATTTTATAATGTTGATCTTAGGTAAAGGAGGGGGTTCTATGACATATGATGAGGATGAGGTCTTGGTTTTAATGTGTTTCGATTTTGTAATTTTTTCTTTAAATAGAGGAGAGGGTCTTAAGTTATATGATGAAGGTGAGTTAGTGGATGTGATGGACTGTGATTGTATAGTTTTTTATTTAGGACAATGATCTAGACTATATGGTAAGTGAGGTTTTGGGGATAGGATTAGGTCTAATTTAGATAAGGGAGGTGTTGTTTCTAGACATGATTGAGGAAGGTTAAATTTATGTGAGCTACCCAAGTCTTTGATTAGTTTACAAGATGGTTGGGTGTTGAAATATTTTATTATAGGTACCCCCTTTATAATTGTCTTCGAGGAGGAGTCTAAATATTGCAAGGAGGTAGTAGGTGATTGGATAGTAGATGAAGGTGACATTGATGTGTGAGGACCACTAAAAAGAATATCTAGAGATTCTGAGTTTTCCAAGGGAAACTCCATTGATGAAGGGGTCTCCTTATGGGGAATATTCTATGTAATAATATTGATGATGTGACTCAAAGGATGCGCAATATCCATGTGGAATGATTCTAATGATTGTGTTTTATTAGAAATATAATAAATGGAAATATGTGTGGTAGTCTCATTTAATTCATATGAAATTCTAGGGGAATCATATGGGACATGTGTAGATTGAGGATTGAGATGGGATTATTCAAGGGCTTGGATTTCTAATTTTCTAGCCATGATGAAGTCATCTTAAAAATTCTAGAATGTGTGAATCTAGATATTAGATGAGATGTGATTGACACATGATTGAGAAAATAGCTCGATCATTCTGATTGGGGTAAAGAGAAGGTATATTAATTGATAATAATTTTCCACCTAGTAATGAAGTCAAAAATGAACTCGTTTTTATATTTTTTGATGGAAGAAAGGTCAAAAATGGTGATTTTACGAGTGACATTGATAGAGAATTAATTGAGAAACAACAAGCCTAGTTGTATGAATGATATTAAAGAGTTTTGAGATAGGGAGTTGTACCAATACAAGGTAGGTCCTACTAATGACATATGAAAGATACTAAGAATGCGATCTTGATCATGGATAATGATATAGCATGAGTGTATAAAGGCTAGTAGTGTTTTTGAGGATCATTCCAGCCATGGCACATGGTAATCGCCAAAAACTCCCAATGTGGAAGGATAGGAATTATATGATACTGATGGATAGATGGGTTCATTATAGACCTGATCATAAGTGAGGACGTGTTTTTGTCCTTTTGTAGTGACCTATAAATTGGATAATATATTCAATAGATCTTGTATGGGATCATTATTTGGATTAGACGTGATGGAATTAATATGTGAGAGAGGATGAGAATGTATTTGATTTTATTAATGATAGGTGATATTAAGATGGATTTGTTGTTGATGGGATGTATGTTGAGGTTGATATGGGGTAGATTGTGAAGGTACCAATTGTAAAGTTGGCTTTGATAAAGGGACATAAGGATTCATGTAGGGATGTTGTATGTGTTGTTGTTATATGAGGGGGTTTTATTGGGCCCTGTAGAGGGATGTGTTTGTGATTTTGGGATGTCTGAGGTAGCAAGAGCGGTATTGAAATCAAGATAAGATATGGGGGATATTAAGGTTCTAATGAGATTGTGATGAAGGATGGGATGTGGAAAGGACCAATTGATGAGACACACTTGTAATGGAGTGAGGGGTGATAGTTTAGAAGTAATCTAGAATTGAAGGATATTTGTAGGGTTTTTGGATGCAACCATTGTATGGTTGTATGATTAGCTGAAAGGTAAAGGTTCCATAGGGAGAACAAGGTGATCAAGATGGCTCTGGGAATTTTCTAGAGCTAAGTTATGTTAAATATGGTGTGATTGGTTAATGAGATTGATAAGGATTAGATCCTTTATAGGTGATGTTTTGTAATTAATTGGGATGAAAAGTTGTAGATGAAAAGGATTGTAAAAATGAAGAATAAGGGTTGAAATATTATGTTGATGCAGAGGTTTGACCCATATTAAATGATAGTCAATTGATGATGATATAAAAAATCCCTAAGAGAGCTGCAAATGTAATAGAAAATTCAACAAGAATAATTTTAACTATCTTTATTAGAATTGAGATGCAGAGGAAGAGGCTAAGAGGGAACCTAGTGATATGGCCATTCTAAGGGTGGTTTTAGGTTTGTTAAATTCTAGATTCCTCGATATACCCAAAGGTACATGAGACTTGAATCTATGCTGGTGCTGATAAGAGGCCTTGTATTGGGTCCTACGACCTAACTTCATGGTCTTATAGTGATAAGGGAGTTGGGTGGTTAGTTAATATACCGAAAGCTAATTATTCTGTTAGAACATCGAGTATGCTTCCCTATTGGGTGATGAAATCCCAATAGTTTCACCTGGGTAGGAAGGTTTTGATACAAGTTTGTGTTTGATGTGATTCGATTATGTGTGGGGGCAGATTAAGTGAATGATATCTATTATCCTCCTAGTTATGCTATGTGATCAAGAAAGATGAAAAGCTCATTTTTAGCCATAAAGAACAATTGATTTTTATGAGAGAATTAAAAAATAATGAAATTATTAAAAGAAAAGGAACGGAAACAAACACACCTATAATATGCTTCTTCTTTTATTTTTTTGGAATTTTTTGGATTTTTTAGCATAGCAAAAGTGCAAAAAGAAAAATACCCCAAAGCAACAACCTACAAGGGTTACCAGAAAACATAAGATAAAATAACGTAAAAAATAATGTTAGCGTCTAACTAACTAAGTAATCAGAAGTAGTCATAGAGATCATCAGTGATTGAAATGAATCATTAGAAATTCACACTGATCACTAGAAATTCAACAGGATCACTAGCTATTACATAACAGAAGGCCTAAAATGAATGAAAAATCAAACTTAATGAAAGAAAAAGGGACTGGGTCCCACCGGGCATGCCATAATGTACTAGATAGTTTTTTCTTTCCTACTTTAAGTTAAATAAGTGAAATAACAAAATAAAATTGACCTTAGAAGATGGAAGGGTTTATCGATACCCACGATGATAAATTTTGATGTTGATTTGTTGATTCGATGTACACAGATCCAAAGGGGCACGCAATGGCTTCCTTATAATAGGATAGGTCATCTAAAATACACCAACACTCAGAAAAAGATAGGATTAGATAGATATATGGTGGATTTCCTGGAAAATTTCAGTCCCCATAAGTCAATGGAATTCATTATAAGGATGTCAATCTGTGTTCAAGAAAGCAATATGATAGTGACGAGATAAAATGATAAACATATGATATAACTAAAAATACAAAGGAAAAGGGACTCATGAAGTCCAAGGCTATTTGATGGTTTGATGGTGATACCTGATCCAAAAGGATTCTAGGGATCATAAAATGGCTCAAATGAGCAAGGATGTGGATAGTTATGTGCTCACAAAGGTGAGCAAGATGATAGATTTGATTTAGATAATTTATAGAGTGTTAAAGATGACTCAAAAGTTCTTGATATGAATGGTGAGACACTTGAAGTGCCATGCAGTAATAAATTATGTGATCTGGATGTCTAAAAAAGCAAGCTTAGGGGTTAAAATATCTTTTAGACAAGAATTGTCAGCGATTCTGGTGAATCGTCAACTATTTGGATGGTTTTTTAGTGATCTTATCAGTAAGCTCTAGGAATCATCAATGCTTCTTGTGAATCATTAGAAATTCTGGGAATCATCAATGATTGTTGTGAAAATATATAGGCTAACAATGGACAGATATGAAGCTCAAAAGAGATGTTAAAAGGGTTTATTTAGGCCTAGATATGATGCATAAATATAATGATTAAATAAATGAAGATACATACCTTGTATATGCTGATAAATGATGAAAAAATAACGAATTTACTTGAGAAAGGAGGATTGTAGATATAAGAAGATTGTTGAGTATATTCCTGGAGGTTTGATAGGCTGAAGAAGAGATTATTGATGTCTTAAATGTGTTTATGATGATCTCTGACTTTGTTCTAGGGATATGATGCAAGGAAAATGCAATGTAAATTCCTTAAGAAATGTCCATCTGTGAGCTAACCTAAAATGGAGGCCTAAATCTCATTTATATAGTTTTGCTAATAACTAAGGAGAATCACTAAAGACTCATTAGGATTGCTAGCGATATGTGATTTATGGGAAAAACTTTGAAACTACTTCCGAAATAAAGTTTTTTATTTTTTCATCAAAGGGTGTGTGTTGGAACGAGGTTATGTAGGGTAGGGAGGTTTTTAAATTGTTGAGAAGTTGTTGATTTTGTTTTGTTTTATTTAATTTTTGTTTGTAAGTGGTTTCTATGGTTTAGGAAGGGGTAAAATAGGATTTTATAGTTGTAGAATGATATTTACGAGGAGTAAATATGATGTGATAGAAATGAGACTTAGGATAGGGGTTTAATAGATAATATGATAGTGATGTGGTAGTGAAGGGGTGCTAGCAGATGTGGACATAGGGATTAGGGGTGATAATTTTAGGTGTCTACAGAGCTCTTGCTTTGTCAAGGACATTAACCATTTTTAATTTTAGTTCAGATCGGTTACACTTCAGTTAAGTGTGCTATCATTGATGAGGGATTTGGCATGTGTGTGGCCTCTTTAGACTTCATCAAGACCCTTTGTTATTCCATTAATAACTTAAAATCCACAAAACCAATTTTCAAGGATATGATCACTGAAAGATGCCTCCTATGGGGTGTATTTGGTTACTCAATAGGACCCCCGTAGAAATATCCACGTCAAAGTTATGGTATTCAATTTTACCCTATCTTATAACATTCTCCTAGGATAGCCTTGGACTCATCGTATGCATGTCATTTATTCTTCCACATGTCAGTGTGTGATGTTTTACCACCAAGGATCTTTTCATAAGATTCAAGGGGACACTAACCCTTATAAATATAATACACTTCAGCAAAGGGGGAAATACAAGCTCCCCACACTTAATAAATTGTCATCTATCCCTTTTTAGAAGTATCAACGCTTTAACTATATAATAGATACTCTTTGTGACAATGTCGGTCATTTTGATTTTGTCAGATGCATGCCTCATAATATCATGGAATTAGATGAAAAAAATCCTGATGAGGTCACACTCATAATAAATACTTTGAATCTTCTTGAACTCATTATATCTCAAGTGCCTCCTACCTTGTAGCCACACAAGAAGGATCCTTTGATTCCAGCAGTAATGTCACGTATAAAGAAACCCCAACTAGAGCATATAGCCAACCTAGATACCATAGTCAATTCTTATTCAGTGGATGTTTCTATATCATATTATGACAATGGTTATGCCTTAGATGATCCCCATATGGCTTGATACACACATATTTGTGATATGGAATTATTTCACTACCAAAAAACCCTACACACAAAGATTAATGACAATGTGAACATCATCTTGTTACAAAAATATCCTCTCAAATACAATTGACTATTTTTCCCCATGGGTACTTGAGCCTCAGATTTATCCACCAGTCATACTCACACATACCAACATCAACTTGGCTGACCAATTTTCCCAAATATAATAGGATGATAGGGTTATCAATTTTGACTACAAAGGTTATGATATCATGGGTGATGATCCTATTTATTTTTCCTTGATGACAGGGTGACACACTTCTCAATTAGCACCATATTCACCCATCTCACCGGTTCCCTTATCAGATACTCCTACTAGCCCTCTATGGCCTATGAGACTTCTCCCCTACATATTTCACTTATGGATCCTTAGGTTTCTATTATTGAGCTATATTACACATGACATGCATCTCTGTGGCATGATGTTGATGACTATATATCCTATCGACACCAATGAAGAAAATTTAAGCAGAGGTGTAGACACCAAAATTTGGTATCACTACTCTTGATTACCAACATAGTTAATCTTCATTAATTACCTTAATTAATCTCCATGATCTAGTTATCTATAATTAGATTTCTTTTAGGATGCTTTTATCCCTGACCACCTAAATCCACGTCCTTATGCCCTTTATAGCTTATATCTAACCCATATTTATCTCCTTCATACTCATAATACTTCCCTAGGAAACTCTTACCCACCTACATGGGATAAAACACTTATCCCAATAATGAAAAGCCTCATATCTCGAAAAAATAAATCATAGACCACTCTTAGGAACAGTTGTCCATAGTCGGTGGTGACCCAGCTAGGTTTTCGTCGACCCTTTAAAAGTGATTTCACCCCCTTCCAAAATGAGACACAACCTGAGCTTTCTTGCACTGTGTGAACTTATCTTCGAATCTGAGTATCCTTGCAATTGTGTCAACCCTCTTGGAATCCATTGAAGCTTATCTATCATCACTTGTGGAGACTTTGGGAGGTCTACTTTGATTCTGTGATATTTTGTGATATCATATGTTATCATTGTTATTATTTATTAGAATTTAAAATTTTTTTGGTTTAGAAACTATTGAAACTCCATCCTCAACATGGTATTCTAGTTATTCTTCTTATAGATTTCTCATTCAGCTCATTGACCTTCATATTATTTTCACTGTCCAGGTCACCATCTCTCCACCTAGGTCACAGCTGGCCTAGTCCTATGTCATCATACCTCTTGTTTTCAGAATCTTCTTGGTGTCTTTTTTGGTTATGTTGTTGTTTCCTATTCTCAAATCTACCATCTTGATTCCCTGTCATCCCAAATTGTTCTTTCTACATTCCAATAGCTGCTAACCTAGCCTAGTCGTCATTAAATAAATATTTATTTTTCATCTAATCTATCATAATCCATGTTTTATGCCATCCTCTCTACTTTTTTTTCTTGTATCTCCTTATGCATATTTTTTCTAGTGCCCTTAGGTCTTTGTGATCACCTTATTTGCATTCAGATTATTCCAGATGTACATTTCCATCTTGTTATCTAGATACATATGCTAAGGTCATAGTCAACCTTCCCTCTAAAACCTGGGTCGCCATCAACCCATCAAAGTACAATTTACTTTGTTCTAGTTTAAATTAGATCAATACTTTTCATCTATTTATGTCATTTCCAGATTTTGTTTTGTAATAGTATCTAGATTTTTTCCAATTATATATCATTTACTTCACTTTCTTTTATCAAACAGGGGTTGATTTCCGCGAGAGTAAGTTAACACTTCTAAGAAACCAACTTCTTTGGGAAGCCCCTGCATATACCATCTAATCCATATTTCTTTCTAATCATCCTTATTTTGTATGTTAATCAATTTTTTATCAAGGTCATACACTTTATGCCCATCCATTTACATCCATGATACTTCAAGGTACCTTAAAACCTTGCATTTCAGAGTTGTTTAATTTTATTTAGTACTAGCTCATTAACTTAAACAGGAAAGAAAAAATTAGAATGAAAAGAGGTCAAACAAAACCATACCAAAAAGGATACACAAAATTCCACTTCATCCCACTTATTTTTCTCCCATCATGGGTACTACGCGTACATTGACATAGAGTGCAGGGTTCTACAAACCAAGCATCCTGTTCTAATTATTCTCTCCTATAATCAAAAGTGTAGAACTAATTCCTCTTAGAGCTGACCACCTTCCCCTCAACCAACTAGACCAAAACCTACCTATGGACTACAACCTCACCTTAATCCTTATCATGATATGGATGTATTTCAGCATGATATTCTCACTCGGATCAAGGATTAGATAAATGAAACCTTATTTTCCACACGACATGAAGTTCATTGGCAAGTCACTATTATAAAACATGCTAACGAGGACCACGTAACCCATACTAGAAGCCATATTGTAAATCAAAAAATGACATTATTAATGTCACATTATAATATTTTTCCCCTTGTTTATAGTAAACATCTTGATTACATATTACTTTCCTCCTTTGTCCTAATCCCATGTGTTCTATTGGGCTCTCTACCCCTACTTGGGTTTTGCACAAACACCTTTTACCAATAATTCGACTCTCAATCCCCCATTGGATTTATCACACAATATCAAATGTCTCGTTACATCCTTGCTTGGGTTATTTTCTCCACTTACATTCTTCCCTAAAACTGCCCTGACATTCTCTCGTTAGATGTCTTTTCCTTGTTCTACCTCTTTACTTCCTCTCATCATTTCAATTGGTCTATCTTACCAATCTCCTTCTCACTAGTTTAACCTATCTAACACATTATCATTATTCCTAAGTACCATGTTATCATCACATACATACTTGCAGAAAGTAGGAAAGTGATAATTAAATCATCACACACACACACATTAACAAACATAAAAATTTGGTTGGCTGGAAAGGAGCAGTTCTTTCAAGTGCAGGTAAGTGTCTTTTGGTTAAAAGCATGCTTCAAAACTTGCCTATCTACATACTGTCAATGTTCAGCATGCCTATAGCTGTGATGAGCAGTATTGAGAAGATTCAAAAACACTTTCTATGGCACGGTACTGAGGACAGATTTAGATATCATCTTGTGGCTTGGGAATAGGTTTGTAAACCTAAGAGACTAGGGGGGTTAGACATCAAAGATATCAAACATATGAGTACTACCCTTACTACAAAATTAGGATGGAGGCTTATAAAAGAACACAGACCTTGGACAGATCTGATTAAGATCAAATATCTTTCAAATCAAAGCAAGATTTCCTTTATTTATGATCAGTCCCTTCCGAGTGGTTCTATTTTCTGGAACAACCTTCTACGCAGCAGACACATTCTTTCTCAGGGGTGCAGCTGGAATCTTAGAGATGGGCAAAAAATAAACTTCTGGATTGATAAGTGGATGGATTCTAACTGGATTTCTGATTATGATCATATTAAAGACAACTTAATTGCAAAGTATGGACACAAAATCCAGGGGTACATTGAGAGGAATGGAAACAAAAGAAAATGGAAGTAGCTAAAAGTGGAGAATGATAATATTCAGGTTGATATTATATCTCTCCAGAATCAACTTTCCCTAATCCAGATAAGTAATCAAAATCTTAAGGATGAGCTCATCTGGAAAGATTCTTTTGATGGGGATTACATTGTTAAAGCAGGATATAATTCTTTCTTTGCATCCATGGCAAGCGAAATTAAGTGGCACAAATTGTGGATGCCGGAGCTAACCCCTAGAGTGAACTTATTTTGGTGGCTAATTATTAATGGCAAGATCCTCACTAATGATAACCTCATCAAGAAGAGATTCATCATGTCGAATAGATGTTGCATGTGTCAGCAAGAGGCTGAAGATATAAAGCATTTATTCCTCCATTGTGAGATTGCTTCCAAAATTTGGCAGCTTGTCTTTACAAAATTTAATCTAAGATGGATTTTTCCCCTCACCTGCCTTCAGGCTTGGGAGCAATGGATCTCTCTGTTCAAACATTGCATGGTGAAAAGGCTATGGCAACTTGTTCTGCCCCACACTATGTGGAGAATTTGGAAGGCTCGTAATGATAATATTTTTAGAAACAATAGACAGGCTTGTAACAAAGTATATAAGGAAATTATCATTACTGTGCAAGATAATATTGCTAGATTTAAACCCCCTAAAAATAGACTCTACCCGGAGAATGAAGAACGCATTCTGACTGAATGGAATATTGCCACTGTCAATAGAAATAACAATGGTACTGATAGAAACACAGTCCGATGGATTAAACCCCCCACTGATTGGCACAAGTTAAATTTTGATGGGGCCTCTAAGGGAAATCCGGGTGACTTTGGAGGAGGGGGAATCATCAGGGATCAAAGAGGGTGTTATGTTGCTACTTTTTTTAGGAGAATGGGCAGGCAGACTAATCATTATTTCGAAGCCTTGGCAGCTCTTTGGGGTATTAGACTTGCTAGAGATTGTAATATTCCAAATATCATAATTGAAGGTGATTCTCTAAATATTATCAATCTTCTGAATAAAAAGCAACACCCCAGTTGGTCTATTAGGGATTATATAGAAGAAGCTATTGATATATGTAAAAGCTTTGTGAATGTCCAAATCACCCACACCTACTGGGAAGGAAATAGGGTAGCTGACAGTTTGGCTAACTTCGGTGTTAATAATCCCATTCAAACTTGGATTGGAGGGGATGTTCTACCCACTCATGTCAATAAAGCCATAATCATTGATCTTCATGGCAGTGAAAATCATAACTAACGGATGTTTTTTAGACGCTAATGTGTGGATCCCCAAGTGCATGTTGATGACATCACAAAAGATTTGGATGATTGTTACGATTTGTGCAGGCTGGGATGTCATCATTTCTTGGCATAGGAGGAAAGACGAGGCATGGGGCAATAATAACAAGTGTAGCATAATAATTAAATCGGCTTTCACGGGAAGGAAAGATTCAAATTCCAAGTTCAAAGTTCAAAGATTCAAATAACTACACTATTCCATACATTGGTAGTTATTTTACCATTGAGAACAAGAAAAGGTGCAAAGGAAACATGGGGGGGCCGCCATGCAAAACCGAACTGACCCACAATCCTAACTGGAAAGAGAACACAGAGCTCTAGGATTACCTGCAAATCGGGGGCCTATTTAACTTCATTGAAAGGATCCAAGGCTTCGACCAAGACATCTCTATCAAATTCACTTGGGGTTAGAAGAACAGAATAGTCAAATATAGTAACATGAAAATGGAAATCACGGAAGAGCTCATAGCTCAGATCACGGGCCTCAGCCTGGAAGGCACAAAATTCTTCAATAAGAAGGTAGACAGGGAGGTGGAAACCAAGAAATTTCTAGAAGAGGGAGAGAATCTTGAGTTCGTGACTACTGGCCTCAAGGTGGAGTTGATCCCTGAACCGTTTGTTGAACTAGCCAAAATGGTGGTAAGGTATATTACCCTTGAAGGAAGATATGTGACTATACCTCAAAAACATCTGATTTTTCTGAATCATTTTCGTAGAAATAACATTATCATCTTTCCTCATTATCTGATTAAATCTCTAGAGAAATCTATAAGGGAAGTTCAAATCCACTCTAGGGCTGTCCCTTTGTACCAAGGCCTTATCCTCTTGATTCACCGACATTTCTCCAGCTGCCCTCCCGTGAATCCTATCCCACCTCCCTCTTCCATACCTCCACTTGCCCACACTGCTCCCACTCCCCCTGCTAAAAAGAAAGAATGAAGAGGTGGTCTCCAGCAAGAAAAGTAAGAGCCTCAAAGCCAAAATCCCTGCTTCCCAATGAGTCCTAAGGAGCCACAAGGACTTAGAACTAGCTAAAAACCTCCTGCATATTAGCAGGCTGATGGAGGACCCCAAAGAGGAGGAATTACTGGATAGGGTGGTCAGATTAGAAAAGGAGCTGCAAGAGCTCAAAGGGGCTATAAAAAACATGGAAAGAGTGAAGGGTAAAAGGATCCTTCAAAGTGAGGAGGAAGAGGGGGTTATTAGTGAAGTCTTCAAGAAACTACAGTCCCTAGATGACAGATGGGGGAATGCTAAAAGTGGAAATGACTGCATATTGTCTGCCCTCAAAAGCATCTATAATTTCATTGAGGAACATGTCCACAGTGTTTGCAGTTTAAGTGGGATCAATGAGGACATATGGGGCCCTAAAGAGAAAAGGGACATTGCAATTGCCCAAGCTGATTTACAAGACTCCTCTCAGGCCACTGCCATTGCCTTCTTCATGTCACTATAGGCTATCAAGACCAAAATTGACAGAGCCGTCAAGTAAAGGGCTGTTGTGATGTTGTTTTTTGGCTGCGATACAACTGTCATTGGGTGGTTCTGGAGCTGTTTTGTGGCGGGGCTCCTTATGCTATTTCTCTTTTGGTTCATTTTTTATCTTGCCTTCTTTTTTCTGGATCTATGTACGTTTAGATCCTTTTTTCACCTATATTATAATATTTGGCTGTTGAGCCTTCCTTGGTTGGCTATTTTTCCCTTCTCTGGGTTACTTCTCTCATCTTTGCTATCTAGCTTTTGAGCCCTTTTGTATACAGGGTATAGTCCCTTCAAAACTATTTGCCCTTAATAAAAAAAAAAAAACATAAAAACATCACTAAATATAATAAAATATCATATATATATATATACATGGTATCAAGTTTTATACATAAATGTGGATTTGTCCCATCCACAATATGACTCAAGAACCCTAACCCTCATTAGGGGATTTCTTGATGCTTTGGGCCAATGGGGCCATGATGGCTTCTCTCACTGTGTGAGCCATGGATTCCACCCTAGATCGGGCTCCACAGGCCTGTCCCTGCTCTCTCACCTGTTGGGTCTCTAATGACATAATCTAGTTTGATTGATCTCTTGAAATATAATAGGAAAGTTGAGTGCTCCTATGTTAGGATTCCCTATTCCTGAAATAAACTATACACCATCACATATATGTTGTCGATAGCTTCATACATGTGTGCATCCCAATATCTCCTCAATGTCTTGGATAATTTTCCCACTAGATGAAATTACCTCACTAAATTCTTACCCGATGGTGCTACTAGATCTATCATCACTATAATATCTTGGACATTGAACACAGAGTGTAGGATCTCACGGTGAGTGCTCTCAATAAGAGAGTGCCACTCCTCTACCATCTACTCTACAAAACAAAAATTTGGCACACATCACTAATAATATGACATATGCCTATCAAAAAATCATTTAAATAACATATTATCACTCATACTTGGCTTCCTGAGTCTCTCTATGATGGTCTCACCATCTCCTTGGTTGTCAAACACCTCCATCTCCTTGTCATCATGAAGAGGTTTGGCTCCTAGGTAATATTTCTACCTATCTCTTGGCAGCATGGTCATATTTCCTATCTGATGTGGTATAGGCCTTTGTATCATATACACGACCATCTATACCCTTATCAGTGTCAAAACACCACCTCCAGGTTGTTGGATATTATGGTCTTTGAGCCACGATGTTGGTTGTCTAGATCCTCCTCCCACAATACTAGGAACTGAACTAGCCAGTGACCCTGTATCCATGGATCCTATATTGGTTCCCTCTTGAGAGCCAATAAATGCTATGATATGTAGTGGTCCGTAAGCATCCCCACCATGCCTCTGATGCCTTTGAGAAGTTTTTCCCGCTATCATTATCCTATGATTTTGAACACTTGGTTCCTGTACCTATACTCTTACATCCTCTCTAACATGATGATGAGGGTAGGGTAAAAATTGTAGTATCACCGCTAGCACTAGTCACCCAAACTATCTTAGGACCCTACTTACTACACGTGTCTCCACTCAATAAACATGTGTCCCATCACCTCTATCAAAGTATCTAAGAAATATTTCCTTGTCTAAATAAGCCATTGATATATGATACCTATGTAGGGATTCCATATCACATCACCTAGACCCACATTTTCTAATGACTAGTATACTCAATGTGATCTCACTATCGGATCATTCACCCACTAAAGTAATCTCAACACATTTTCTTATAATACATATGGCATCCCTATCATCTTATATATAGGGTACCAATCATATATCTGTGTTGTCAATAATATCATGGGTCCCATGAACCTCTGATCTCTGCATTAGACCATTTACAAATCATTCACAAACTACACCCATATGGTGGTACTAGTTGAATAAAACCCCATGATCAACCACATCTCAACATCATGATTTCATGAAATCCATCCCATAGGCCCCTAGCTAGGATATTTATGTCTTATTTTATTTTTGATCCTCTAAAGTTTCCTTTTAGTTTTTCTTATACAGGGTTCGTGCAACATGGATTACACCTGCATGTGGTAGGATGAGCGACACTATTAGGTATGCATTTGTGGGTATATTTCATTTTAGCAACTCCTTTTGGGATTCATTTATGTAATTACTTTAAGTATAAGTGTTACAGACTATTTTTTTCATTGACCACCCCATGTTTTACTATTGCCACGTGTGGTGATCAAAGGCTGGGGCATATGTATTCACCTAAAATTTCACGTTTCTTTTATACTTGTTACTAATAATTTCTGTTGTGCAAATAAGGGTCATTAATGTATCTATTTATATAAAATGTGCCTTAAGCGGCCTGACAGGAATGGGGAATGGTTTTTCATGTAACCATTATGGGTTAGAGATAGTACATAAAGAGAGTTTCATTATTTGTTGTTGGCCTTTTTTTTCCTCACACTTGTTATCCTTTGCTCCTAGGTATTTTTCACATATTATTTCTTGTATTCAATGAATTTGCACCTTATTTAGCAACATACATGATCTATGAAAAATTATTTTAGGTTAGGTTAGTGACATCGACTCAACACAAGAAAATTCATATTTTAACCATTTTTGTAGTCACAAGCATGTACGAGCAGACTCTGACACCTAAGGGGCCCTGACTCAGTCTAGGTTCCCTAGTTCATGCATATTTGGTTTTTAGTGTGACACACCTCATAATTTATTTTGAAATCAGATAAGTACTTTATCCCATCTCTTGCACTTAGGGTTTAAATTTCCATTTGCTTATCGCTTAGGTCATATATGTAATTTTTTGCTTATCATTTCATTGTGACTCTGCAATATCTAGGGTTTAAAAATTTCATATTTCTATTTTTATTAAACCATTTGGTGAACCCATCTCATTCAAACACTCTCAGGTATTCAGTTCATCATTTCTTTCATCCTCTCATTATGGATATATCCATTCACGATTTCTTTCTATCCAACACTGATTGTTGAGATAAAATCATTACTCTCTTGGATAATGCCCACACTCCTTCTACGACTCATCCAGACATAGTATATCATATATTTATACATGCATTTTCTCAATAACTTACTTTTCAATCTAAAATAGCCACTTATAGTTTTTATGACAATGATCCTCCCTTATATATATATACATATGCATCAATAACATGGGTATCAAGCACACTTTACTCAATAATGGATCTGATCTCAATATTTGTACTTTATCATTAATTAAGAATATAGGAATTTCCTTAGCTAATCATAACCTAAAATCTATTTCTCTTCAGGAATATGATTATACTACACATACATGTATCGACACTATTACTCTACCTATCACAATTGGCCCTAAAATGCTTCCTAAATTATTCTTCATTTTTTATATCCCAATTCTATATACTTACTTACCTGGCAAGCCATGGCTTCACAAAATGTAAACAGTTCCCCCTACAGTTCATTGGTATGTTAAATTCTTATATGAGGGCTTTGAATATATAGTTGTTGATGATAGTAACTATTACCACCTAGATCCAACTAGAGCATTTCCTATTCCAACTTCAATTACTATGCATCCTATTATTGGTCCATGACCCATGCACTATATGAACACTTTCCCTCCACTTGATGGTACTTTTTATGTATTAGACATTGTACCATCTACTTTAGCCTCACCCCTTCCTTCTACTAATACTATGGTACTTTATGAGGGGTCTAATCATACATTGGACATCATACCACCTGCCTCAGCTTCTCCTGAGTAACATGTATATGCACTTCCTCTTTTCACATGCACTCTTTCCATGAATATTGCTTATTCGCAATGATATGCACATTCTATTTGATCCCACTTTCTCTGACACTATTTTTACAGATGATGGCTTGGCTTGGCTAGGATTCACATTGGATGATACCATCCCTCCATTACATTCTCCTCATCTATTTCATGGATATTTTCACATTACTGCTGCTTATGACCTCTAAGTGTTTCATTTCTCAGTATTTGTTGCGTGTACTTTGTGCCTTTCTCCACTTACTCTCAGCAAGTCTTGGCTTGAATATATTGGTGAAACTTTAGATCCTAAACATATCAACATTTCATTCCCCATATCATGTTTTTTTCCTTGCATTGAATAAGTCATAAAGAAGGAAGGTGCTCAGGAAAACATGCACAAGGGAAAGGTGCATGAGAGAAGAGGTTGGCATGTGCATGATCAAGAAGGTTTAGGGACTTAGCCATGTTTTGAAGAAGTTGTCGCAGGAGAAACATGTTAAAATCCCGAGTAGGCATGTTGAATGGATAAGGTGCTAGTCTGGAGTCTTTGAGGTCAAGAAAAGAATATTCCACATAGGGAATATTCCTAGGATGATCCTTATAGGTAGTGGAAGCATTTTAAAGTTGGCATAGGCATTCGACCATGGAGGACCACACTTCCACTTGGTATGCCATATGTTCATAACAAAATCAAGGTTCTACATCCAGATCCTATTTAAATAATTTCTTAGGTCCGAAATAGAGGAGATGAGAGCAATAATGAAGTGTTGGGGAAATGAATGGTTAAAGAGGGTTTGAAGTGGTAATGAGGTACTTCAGGAATACTTGTAAGGATTCTATTGAGTATATATGCATGGGTTTAGGCATGAAAAAGAGTTATAATGTGTATAATGGCTAAGAACTCTCTCTCTCTCATCAGAGTAATTTTTAGGGTTTAAAGATAATATTCCTTGATGTATTCAATATGTATGACCCTTATAATATAATGAGGCCACTGTAAATGTTTATAAATCAATATATGTGTGTTATTCTGGTTATTCATATTCCTAAGTGTAAATAATTGTGTTCTTCATATTATTCTTAGTTAGATCTAGTTTCATTATGCTTATTTAGAATGTTCATTACTATTTATGACACATCTATGTGTGGATATGTTATTGGTATCTTTTATTTTTGAGTGAATGTCTATGTTTTCACTCTTGTAACTCATTCTCCTTCAATGGTAGATTATTCTCATGAAGCTCACATAAAGGAGGGGATCGATGCCCATGCATGGCTTGAGTGAGTTCCCAACACACACTGGGTGATAGGTCGACACGCTTAGGTCAAAAATAAGGTATATGAAGAAATGACTACATCTTGGTTTTGTTGTTGGGACCTCTTTTTGAAGCTATTGTGAGAATGGCGTGTGATGATAGAGTGCTTGACCTTGGACAACATCAAAGCATGGCTTAAAAGTACATAGGATGAGTTTTCTCAGAGATTTAACACTGGACTTGAGTTTGATGCATGTAAACGGGTAGAGGACAACCTGTATCATGAGTTTTATGAAACATTCTTTTGTTGTTTCCCTGTGGAGTTATATGAATGGATTTTGGCATATGCATTTAGGTATAGTTGGTACTATATACCTTGTGTTTAGAACCAAGAGGAATATTAACATTTACAGGACGGTGATCGGACATGGACACATGTTTTTATCAATGGTGGAGAGGTGTGTTGATTATTTATACCTTAGAATATGTTATTTCTACGTATTCTTTCCCAGAGATTGCAAAAATTTAGTTCTTGAGGGATCCTAGAGGATTGTTATTACATGTTATTGCATTAGTTTTCAAGATCCTGGTTATTACTTTGAGTTTGGAAGCCTTTCCTATGGCTGGCTAAAATCCTACTAGATGCAGGGCATAGAAGCTAGCATGGTAGAGGATGGCGGACCTTGCGGTAGAAATGGAGAGAGAGGAGAGGAACATCAAGAAAGGGAGGTAGAGAGATAGTGCGAAGCTATAAAAGTGATGAATTTATGGAAGTTAACGTTGCGGGAAGGATTTGAGGTTCGTGTGGAGGACGTTGAACCTAAGCAGTATGAGCTACCTCGTCTTGGAAAGCATAGAAGAGAAACCCCCTCAGATTCTTGAGAGATATCATCATATGGAGAAAGGAGGAGAGACATAGGCATGAATCTTAACCCACATGGTGACTAGACCTTGGTGATTAGTTTTCTAGTTCCTTATATAAGTTTTAATAATTTAGTTGATATCAATATGGGCGGTTGAGTGACACTTAGGAGGTATAATTTTTCATTTGGCATATCTATGGTTGTATGGTCATTTCCTGTATTTATAGGTATCCTGTCTTGTATGAAATTTGGACAAGGTTTGGGTTTACAAAGTTTGGGTATCACATCTATAAGTGGAATGGGAAACACATCTACGAGTGGGTCAACTTTGCAGACTTTTGGCACACAGTTTATCACGATAATGGGTTCACAAGGAGTAGCTACATTAGGCCTCTTACCTTCAACAAGAGGAGGATTTTGTGGATCTGCATGAATTGATACAAGTGGATATAGTGGTGCTAGAGGTGGTGGAAATATTGGAGGAGGCCAAGGTTCTGGATCTAGTGGTTAAGGGCCTCAACAACCTCAACATGTATTTTTTGAGAAGTTTTTACATTTTCCTAATTACAAGGGTGTTGAAGATGTTGCAAATCATGTGCAAGAATGTGAGTTACTATGGCGTGTGAATGGTATCACTTCCTTAGAATTGAAGGCCAATTATTTCGTAACCACGTTGCAAGGGTGTGCACATAGCTAGTATAAGAAGTATGATCCACACCAAAAAGTGGTGGATTACATTTTGCTATGTAATGAATTTTTGTGGAGTTCCACATACGTGAGTTTGAACAAAAAATAATCAGAGCGTTGAAGGAGATTAAAAAAGGAATGACAGAGAATGTGTGAAAGTATGACACACATTTAAAGACTCTCCTATCCAAGTTTTCTTATGACATTCACCCTTTGCAACATGCTTAGTGGTTAGTTGGAGGATTGATCACACCATTCCGAAGGGAAATTTTACAAAAGACTTCCATAAATCTATGTGAGGCCTTGGAGGCTACCTTGTAGGCTCGAGTAGTAAAAAGCATTGATACAGGAGTTAGTCCACTCATAGAATCCCAAATTGTTGTAATGATAAAGTAAATAGAAAAATTGTTTGTAAACTCTATTCATGAGACTTGCAGTGGGTTATGGTGTACAGATTGTGAAGTCGAGGGTCATACAAAGGACAATTTCCCATGAAGATTTGTGTACTCTGTGTCAGTGGAGTGTGAGATTTTCCATGGAGATCATGATGGAAGTAGATTCCCATTGCTAAAACACACAATCCCTAAGAATGTGTCTTACTATTACAAAATGTTTACCTCTACTACTCATGACACCAAGGATTATAGATTGATTGAGAAGATACATGATATCATTGATACTAGTGTGTGCTAGACCAGCATTGCTAGTATTTCTAATGATTATGGTAATAATTATGAGGGCACACAAATGAAGGAGGTTGAGGTAGAGGCTTTTGAGGAGGATTTAGAGGTAATGGAAATCATGAGGGAAGGGGTGAATTCCCTTGTGGAACTTTCTCAAGTATGGATCTACAAAACATTACAAGCGTGAGTGTCCCAATTTTTTGCAATGCTCTTGGTTTGGGAAAAAGAAAAAGAATGAAGGTTCTAGGATGGTAAGCATGAAGAGATATTATCAACAATGGATGCCAAGGGTGGCATGTGAGTCAGAGTTAGAACCTATACTAGTTGATGACACGAGCTGAGGTTTTACGTGTTGAGGAGATACCAAAGTAAAGACCATTTATTACAAGAGAAGAAGTGGTACATGGGAAGTATCCAGATCCTATGCATGAAAACAAATCTTATTAGGAAACCATGGATGTTATTTGAAGCCTACAATGAGAGATCTATTGCCTGAATAAGTAGTCATGAAAATTAGAGAAGAAAAAGAGTACTGAGACTCCAAAGAAGGATCTAGATGAAGTCAAGGAGGTATGCAAGGTGCTGAGACAAGAGAATGTCATCCCTCTGTTAGGAGAGTGGCTGAGAGGAAAAGTACCAAGTGTCAAAGGAGAGTGCGAGAGGTAAGTTTTTCATACTAATCTGCCTCCTCACAGTCTTGATTATGCTAAGGAGATTACCTTGAATGCAGTTTTGTTGATGGATGGATCCTAAGCAATATTCTAATTGACATGGGTGTGGAAGTTAATGTTCTCACCTTGGATGCATGGAATCAAATAGGAAGGCCCCCATTATAGCCATCTTCAAATGTGTTGTATACGGATAACAAGAAAAAGCCAATGCCCATTGGTTTATTAAAGGATGTTTTTATCACTATCCAAAGGAAAAAATTCACTGGAGACTTCAAAGTCCTATCACTTTCTAAGGTGGACAACTTTCCAGTGTTACTTGGGTGCTCCTGGTGCTATAAGAACAATGTTGACTTACATTTCAATATGGGTTATATAAGTTTTTAGAACAAGGAGGAAATTTTAATCATTCCTTTAGCATATGGAAAGTCAATGCCAAATACTGAGCCCTTGGGTGAAGAAGACCTAGAAAAAATCTATGTGTGCACTATCAGGGACCCTAAGGTTATGTAACCGACAAAAGAAAGAATTCTTCAGTGGGAAGATGCTTAATCTATATGTGACATAACTAGTATGGCATGTGAGAATTGGGCGCATGGTACATATGAGTTAGTCAAAAGGCATTTAAGAGGCTATGTTATAAGAGTAACAAAGGTGTTCTCAATCAGGTGTCTGGGAGGAAAACAGTTGTCAGGTTACACTAGGGGAGCCAACCCTGATGTTTTCCTACAAGAAATGGAGACCTAATGGATATGTGAGATCAAAAGGAGAAGTATTATTATCTATAAATTTTTCAAGACCATAGCAAATTGGTGGGTGACCCATCAAGATAGCCTTCTAGAGTGGTATGAGGTGAGAATCATGTTCTCTATTAGTTTTCTTTGAGGTAATGCACCTACTTCTATACAAAACTATCATGGGAAGGAACCCGCCCTGTTTCACATCCTGGCACGTGAGAAGGTCTGGATGGAAGGTATGGAAGCCTTTTTTCCATCTTTATGATTGCATAAACTTTACACCACTTTACAAGGTTGTGTACATGTGTGGTATATTCATTTAGAGTTTCATCGTCAGATAGGAAATTGGTAGGAGTTGAAAGCTAATATCATTTAAGATTTTTAGTATCTGAGTACTAAGCCATTAGTGGATAAGGTTTTTTAGGTTGTTAAGCACCTAACTATTCTAGATAGTGTCATGGTAGAGGATAAAATACTAGAGTTGTTGGGAGAAATTGACTTGGAGGCACACTTTGATGAGGAAGAATCAGAGGAAGTACATCTTGAGCACGATTGAATGGAAAAGAAGAAAGGAAATTTGGTCTACTTAATATATGGTGAAGAGGTGGAGAACTTAGATGTTAACCATATTTTCAGTACCTGCGAGGTTATGGATAGTGCTTATGAGAAAGTTAACTCCTACATGAACCCCTAAAAACCAATAAGGTTAACATTAGCTCTGAGGTGGAACCTAAAGAAGATATTATTAGATATTATTGGATAGAAAGGGATGTTTAAAAGGTTATTAATCTATTGGGTGAATTATAGGATTTATTCTATCATGGGTACAATGAAATCAAAGGATTTCATCACTATTTATGAGAGATGAAAATCAAAATGAAGAAGGGTACATGCTCAATTCGGAAGAGACCTTATCAAATGAATCTGATTCTAGACATCAAAGTCAAGGAAGATATTGATAAGATGATCACATTAGGCATAATTGAGGATGTTGAGGAATCAAAGTGGGATAGTCCGATGGTCATCAAAATTAAGAAGGATGAGAGGATAAGGATTTATGTTGACTATAGGGATTTGATTGCAGTATGTGTCATTGATCTATTTCGAACCCCCTTCATTGAGGAGATCCTGGAAGGAGTAATTGGCCAAAAAAATTATTCTTTAACATATGGATTCTCAAGATATCATCAAGTTATAATTGCAAAGGAGGACATAGGAAAGAAAACTTTCATTACTGGATGGGGAAGTTTTTCCTATATAGTCATGCCTTTTGGATTGAAGAACATGCCTGCTTTTTTTTGTACATTATGGTTCAGCCATTTTAGGACTTCATCTGTAAATTTCTAAAAGTATACCTGGATGACTAGACATTATATTGATTAGTGAAGGACCATTGTGATAATCTGAGACTTATGTTTGAGAGATGCCAGTAGTTGATTTTATCTCTCAACATTAATAAATGTGTTTTTGCTACTCCATTTGGAACCCTCTTGGGACATATCATATTAAAAGAAGGCTTGTTAGTGGATCCTACCAAATTTTCCATTATTTTAGGATTGGGGGACCCTACCAGCCAGAGCACGTTGCACAAATTCCTTATACATATAGGGTATTATAGGAAGTTCATGAAGGGATATGCCAAGATTTTTACACCATTGGAGGAGTTGCTAAAACACAAGAGTATGTTCCATTGAGGAGAGGTGCAACAAATGGCTTTCAAAAAACTAAAGAATAGACTCATTACTGCACTCATATTACATTTTCCATCTTGGGATAAGCCATTCCATGTACATTTTGATGCTTCAGAGATGGCGATTGGAGTAGTCTTACCACAACCTAGAGAGGGAATTGTTGACCATCCCTTGTGCTTTTCTAGTAGGAAGCTAACCCTGGAAGAACAAAATTATACTACCATGGAGCGTGAGGCATTGTTGATGATTTATGTGTGGCAAAAGTTCAGGTCATATTTGTTGGAAACACCCTTTATATTCGACATAGACCAAATGGTATTAAAGTACTTGGTGAATAAGTCTGTCTTACAAGGGCACATATGCAGGTGGGTCCTATTGTTTCGAGAGTTTGATTTTACGGTTATTGTAAAACCGGGTAAGAATAATTTGGGGCCTGACCACTTATCAAGGATTGAATCAGGAGAGGACACATAAAGCATTGAGCATAAAATGTCAGATGCAAAAATGTTTAGATTACATTATACACCCTCTTATTTGGAAGATATTGTTGTGTTTTTAAGAATGGGTGTCATGCTTGAAGAGATGAATAAATTAGAAAGGAAGTAGTTAGCCATACGTGTCATGACCTATATGTTAATTTATGGAGACTTATATAAGTTGGGTCGTAATAAGGTTTTGCACTAGTGTATGCTAGAGCATGAGTGCACTGCAATCATGGAAGAAGCTCAAGGTGGAATTGCAGGAGGAGACTATGTAGGGAATGTTACTATGTGTAAGATCCTCTTAGTTGGCCTTTGGTTGGAGACTGTTTCTAATTACTATATTGAATATTGCAAGGCCTGTGATCATTTCCAGTGCCTTGGTAAGCTAGGAAAAAGGGATGAAATGCCATTGAGACCAATAGCTAGTGCTGAACCGTTCAAGAAATGGTAAATTGAATTTATAGGCCCTATTTCACTTGCCACGCAAAGGAAGGGTTAGCGCTCTATCATTACTTGAACTGATTATCTAACATAGTGGGTGGAGGTAGTGTTTATGAGGGATTGTACCGTAGCCACAACAACAAGATTCTTGTGGAAAAATATTATAAGCAGGTATGGGGGCCCTCTGAGTTTGACTAGTGATTGGGGTACTCATTTTTTGAATGATACCATCAAGATTTTGTTTGGAAAGTTCTCGGTGGATCATCACAAGACTACTTGTTATCACCCTCAAGATAATGGGACTGCTGAGGCATTTAACAAGATATTGAGTCATACACTTACCAATATTTGGGATGTTGGGAGGAATTATTGGGATGAAAAAGTCTCATCTATGCTATGGACATATAGAAAAACTTACAACAGATTGAACAAAGCCACACTGTTCCAGTTTGTGTTTGGTGTCGAAGATATTTTTCCATTCGAGTTTATGCTACCCTCTCTATGTATTGCACACACAAGAGGATTTCCTAATGAAAAATAATTGCAAGAGAACATTGAAAAGCTAATCATGTTAGATGAGAGGTGGTCACATGCTAAGTGGAGTCAGAATACTAAGAAGGTGAGACAAAAGGTCTGACATGATTGTCACATAAAGAATAAATAATTTGAGGTTGGGCAGATGGTTTTACCTTATAATTCTAAGTTCCTGTGCCATCCTAGGAATCTCAAGTTCTATTGGTTGGGACCATATTATATTACCCATATAGTTGATTCAGGTGCTTTCTAGCTATTAGACACTGGATAGAATGTGACTTCCTGATTATTTCAATGGAAGTAGGCTGAAGCCCTACTATAAATAAGGCTTTTGGTGTTTGTAAATAAGGAAATATTGTCAGCTATCTTAGGATTTACCTTAATGCATTCTCCTTTCTTTTTATTTCCCTTTCTCATTTCTTTCTTCCTTTTGGTTGGTTTTGGGTGCATGTTTGTGTCAGTGGCTAATTACATCATTAAGGTGTTATGTGCAGAGGACAGTATTACAAATATATTGTGACATTATTAATAAATTGCAATATTATTAATAACGAGTTAATACAACTGATATTAATAATATAGTTAATAGTTGTGTGTGAGTGAAGTTATTGAATAAACAACTCACGTAGCTATTTTGGTGTGTGAGGGATGTGAGAGATATCCTAGGGGTAATTTTTAGAGATTTATGGAGAGTGATATGAGGGATTGAAGATGAAGTTTAACTCCACATTTGTAGGAGATCAAACATTATAAAATGTAACCTCTATCATTGTAATTGATATCCCAAATGAATTCTTAATTTTTATATTCTTGTTATTCGGTGTTGTTTATTATAGTTCAATTTTTATCATTGGTATAAGAGAAAATGGGATCCTGAGATTGCACTTGGCATAACCATTTTTATTCATGTAGCATTTCCAGTGCTGAGATCTCATCAATTTATATTCACCTACTACATTTGATTCCCATGTTGTTTAAAGCTTTCCATGAGTCACGAATCACGACTTCGTCTTCCAGTGATATGTAATTCTCCCATTTGATGTTATTTTTTAGTAATTCTGCTGATTATTCTTCCATTTTTCTATGTGTTCAACATTTCTAGAAAAGATCAAGGCATATTTTGTGATCTAATTGGCTCGAGAGGGCGCAGTTCATCCAAATTATCATTCACACCATTATTGGTGACTTCACATATTATCCTCCATGTCTTCATAAGATCCATGCGATCTGTGCAATTATTGAACATGATCAATGTATAGGGAATTTGTGAAGTGGCAGATTTGTTTGCAACTGTCAATTCACATGTGGATCTACATGCCTATAACATCTTCCATGGTTTCTATGTTAGCTTTGTCCAAGATCCATGATTGATATTTTTCCAGACTAGTCAAAATGACACTTATCTATCCATCATGAAATCATGAGTTATAAATCTTCTTTTCCAGTTTTTTTCAATTTTTGGATTTAGTAAAAAAAATACAAGGATAAAAAAAAATCCATTTTTGGAAAGGGTTCCACAAAGATGTTGGATTTAAAAATTTTAGTTTTCATAACTTTAAGCTGGTAACTCAGATTGAGATGATGTTTTTTTTTTAAATGTGTGTTTTTTTAAGCTCTTTACATTGATCATATCAAAAATTATAAACGAAAAAAAAATTGCTTTGTAGATGCATTTTCGGTGGAATCTAGTATCCAATTTTTTAAATCGATATGGAAAATTTGAATCGAATTGAAAAATTCAAAGAAAAATATTTCCATACATGGCAATTTAGAACTCAATTGTTGTTGATTAATAAATTTCTATGGGAGATTATGGAAGGAAAAATCAATAAACCACACGATGAAGATGAAACAACAAAATGGGAAAGTAAGTATGACAAAGTAACGATGATCATTAGCCTAGTTTTATCTGATGTCTGTCTGCATCACATAGATCTAACAAAGACATCACATTTGATCTAGATTACATTAAGAAAAATATTTAGGTCACTAGCAGAGAGCGCAATAGTGGTACTCAAGAAAAAAATTTTGAACTCAAAATGGAGGAAGGAGAAAGTATGGTGGAACATATTAGTAAGTTTGGTTCTATTTCAAATCAATTAGCTAGAATCAAATTTAATGTTCTTGATGATGATGCAAAAGTAGTATTACTTAATAATATGCCTCCTAGCTATTCTAATATGGTCTTCACTTTGAGAAAAATAAATATGAGTCTAGAGGATTTAATTTCTTCTCTGATAGAAGAAGAAAATAGAACCAAGACTATTGATCTAGAAGTAACTACAATGTATGTTAGAAACAAATCATATGCTAAAGGAATATTCAAACCTTCTTTTAAACAAAAATTAACCTCCAAAGTTCTAAAAAAAATTCTTTGTCACTATTGTAATGTTCCTATACATAGTATTATGTATTGTAAGAAAAGAGCACAAGATTTAATTGATGGTAAATTGGAGGATAAATCCTTAATTTCTGAAAACAAAGATGAAGAAAGTTATTGGGATATCAATTCTCCCCGCTCTGATAATGAGAAAAAAATGCTCAGAAAAGTGATGAAGACTTCTTGAATTAAGTAAAGAGTGTATTTACATGAAGGATGGAGGAAATGGAGGCTACAGGTCAATCAACGACCTCTCTTCAATCACCAATGATGGGGCTGCATGAATATGTGGTGGTAGTGTGTGTGTGTGTGTGTGTGTGTGTTTTCTTTTATTTTAGATTTTCAATATGATTTCAGAGTTCCAGTTTGAATAATTGAAATGTTCACATTGAGGGGGACAACTAGAACATGGTTTCAATGTTTAATTTTCCCTCTATTTAGTTTATATTCAGTAAGTAGTGGTTCCTAAATATTCCCTGAAGGAAAGACATAGTGGACAAATGAAAGCATAAATTAAAAGCGGCAACATGATATTTGGGTTGTTAGTTTTCCTATTAAACCATCCTTTGTTTTAGGTTGTTGGTTTTCCTGTAAAACCATTCTTTTTTTTAGTTTGTTGGTTTTCCTGTAAAACTATTATTTGTTTTAGGTTGTTGGTTGACCTTAAAAACCATCCAAATCATGAGCACACATGGGTGGAAAGCCACAGAAGGAAGTGTGATTGTTGTTTTTATATTGTCAACATTAAGGGAGTGTATATTGGGATTTAATATTGTTAACAATAGGGGATTGAATGTTATAAATATATTATGACATTATTAATGAATTGTAATATTATTAATAATGAGTTAATACAACTCATATGAATAATATAGTGAATAGTTGTGTGTGAGTGAAGTTGTTGAATAAACAACTCACATAGCTATTTTGGTGTGTGAGGGATGTGAGAGATATCCTAGGGATAAGTTTGAAAGATTCATGGAGAGTGATATGAGAGATTAAATATGAAGTTTGACTCCACCTTTGTAGGAGATCAAACATTATAAAATGTAACCTCTATCATTGTAATTGATATCCCAAATGAATTCTTAATTTCTATATTCTTGTTATTCGGTGTTATTTATTATAGTTTAGTTATTATCATTAGTATCAGAGAAAATATTATCTTGAGATTGCACCTGACAGAACAATTTCTATTCACGTAGCATTTCTAGTGGTGAGATCTCATCAATTGATATTCATGTACTACACGTGATGCCCATGTTGTTCAAATATTTCAATGAATCATGAATCGTGACTTATTCTCCCAGTGATATGCAATTCTCCCTTTGGATGCTAATTTTTTTAGTAATTCTACTGATTAATGTTGCATTTTCATGAGTACTACTTCTATTTCACAAGAAGGTGGATGCACATAACCCCACAGTTGATTGTTAAGTTCACTAGCTTGATCTATGAAGGAGAGCCACTAGATAACTACTTATGCGATAAGGATGCCATCAAGAAAATGTTTGAGGAATATGATTACAAGAAGGGTTCATGGTATTTTGACATCACTTCAATCACTGACAATGTTATGAGGATGGTCGCGCACTTGGTGAAAAAGTTAAATGGGCAAGAGAGATGGACCCAGATAAACAAAGGTATGTTGAAAGTCTTCCATAAGATTTCAGAGGGCACCATTTATAACCTCTCATGATGGGGAGAAGATCATGTTCTGTAATGTCCTCCTTCCCATTGTATTTTTAGATATTGGAGTGCCCGATAGGCCAAATAAGTTTGTTTGGGAGTACCCAGATGAGAACCCATCTCCCATGAAGAGTTTTACAGCTTATATTTATGACACCATGATGACCACTCAAAATGCAAGTTTGGAGAAATGGTATAAATAGATGCATGACACATTCGGAGATGAATGAAAGATATAAGAATAGATGCCTCCACTAGTGGATGGAGAAGCTAAATTCACCATATACCAACACTTTTGTATTAGCGAGTTTACCTTAATAGATGGCACCAAGGGTCCTTGGTGTAAATTTCCCATCTCCTTCATAGAATAGTATTTTCAAGGCATGGTAAACATGTTTAAGGAGGTGAAGAAACTTATATTTGATCTAAGTGTTGAAGATCAAGATCACTGAGAAATGCATCAGACCTTGGTGTATCCTAAGAAGTGTGCATATGTAGAGAAGTACATATCTTATGACGTAGGCATGCTAAAACTAGTGACATTGCCTATTACAGGTAGGATGGTGGAAAGGATGTATGTGTGGCTAAGGCCCAAGTTTTAGAAGGTAGCTTATATTGAGAATTATGTCTCTATCCCAAAAGACCTAACTAGGAGAAAAAATAAAGTAGTAACTAAGAAGAGAGAATGAGAAGAGACTCCTATAGAAAAGGCACCGTGCATGTGTATAGTGAAGATTTTTGGGGTACAAGAGTCAAGTTTGGGTACAAGTACCTATGTTCGATGGAAGAAGTCTCCTGTCAAGGAGTTACCAGAGAAAGAAGAGTATCCTAGGAGAGAAGAGTCACCTTAGAAGGAGTCCCCTGTGTTAGAGTCACTAGTGAAGAAAAGGAAAAGGTTGGTGCAAGGTTTAGACTCAGAGAAGATAGAGAGAATCAAGGATGATGATTCTGAGGAGGGAAATGAAGGAAACAATGACGAGCACAAGGAAGCTCAGAATCTTCCTGTGTACAATGTACACAAGTCTTCTGAAGAAGGGGATGAAGATGAGAAGGATTATTAGGAGGGCACCCATGCCAAAGGAGGAAGTGAGTAGGTTAAAATGCATTGTTAAAGGACCCTAACCCCTACCAAGGAATAGATAAATGATATAGTTTAAAAGGAGGTGGCAGACATTATACAAGATCTAGTGAACCAACAGGTTGAGCGCAACACCAATGAAATATTAAAGGAGACTGAAGAGAGTGTGTTGGTTTGGAAATCTATCGGGTGGACAAATCTATGGATAGACGAGCTAATAGTGTGTAGGGTATAGCCCCTCTTTGAGACAGCAAAGTGAAACTGGTTTATTACTATTCTACCAGCAGGAATCTGTGCAAGTCCTACGGTATTCCGCCTTTAGGGGTTTGGGATCTCCTCCCAGTTGGGGTATTTTTGATTGTGAAAAGAAGGTAATGAAGCAAGGAGAGGAGATAGGATAGATCAGAAGGGAGAAAAGAAATGAATTCCAAAGCAGAAAGGTCAGAGTGTTTATGTTTTGGGCTAGTAGTAAAGAAAACCAAACCTACTTGCATAAACGAATAAAGAAATACTGATGAGAAAATGACAAAAAAAATAGAGATAGATCTAACAGAATAAACATACAGATCTAACATAAGAAAGGTCTGATGCATAACACATGTATTCAGTACAAAGTCTCAATATTTGTATTAATATTTTCTTCGATTACAAAAAGTACAAAGCCTTTTCTTCTCACTTCTATTCTTCATCTAAAAAGTGTCCACCCCCTGAATACAAAAAGTATTCAAGTATATATAGAAGAAGAAGGAGAGAGAAGGTAAAAAGAAACCAACAACTAATTACAAAATATCTAAAAGTCAACTATTGACTTTGAGAAACTTGGTGGATAACAACATCCCATGGTGCAACATGGATGATGTATTCATTTGTACCAACATACTTTTAAATATTACAAAAAGAAAGCCAAGAAGAGGAAGGCTATTTGTAGTCATCTCGTGGCTGGAAGGGAGTATCCCATTTCTTCTCAAGAGAGGCAATGTGGAATTGGGCTTGGTACTCCATGAATTTACTGATCATTGGCTGGAGTTGATCCTGTGCGGGACCCTTGGTGTGATCGCCAATGAATTCACAAGTATCCCGTCCATCTCTGAGTTTTTCTGGGAGTTTGAAGTATTCATTACCTACCTCCATCAGGTATCCCACAAATTTGTGGTAGGCCAGAAGGTTGTTGATGGATTCAGTGTCAAAAGTAGCTTCTTGCCCTAACCCTTGTGAGACGATCTCTTTAAAGATCTGAATGGTTTCAAACATCCTTCCTTAAGGAAAATGAGGGAATAAGCAAGCTCGGAGACATTCTTAGGAAAATTTTCTCCATCTGATGTATTGCATCCAGTGCTTCCTCTTTGACCTAATCAATCTTCTCCAGGAAAAATTCCATCTGATCAACCTAGTAGTCCAAAGTAGCAAGGACTTTGTTGGGTACTCTGGGGTGATCAAAGACACCAAATTTAACTTAATCGTCGATTGAGCAGCCAAGCATCTTCTGGAATGTCTCACGTTGTAACCTAGCATGGTTCAACTCTTTGGAGATAGGTCCTATAATCACGTGGAGTTCCTTCTTCGCCTGACCAATATTCTAATATAACTCGATGAAATTGATGATTACTTCCTCACTATCTTTGAGGATCTGGTCTCTCCAGGTAGATACTGCCATGCCTTGTTCTCCAAACTTGGCGTATTAATTTATCTTATCCTGACTAAGGGCCTCAGGATTTTCAGTGGCAGTTGTAAGAGGTGCATTACCCATTTTCTGCAAGGCTTGGAGAAGATGTTTATTTTACTCTTTTAGTATCCTTTTCTCTTCCTTTACTTCCTGAAGCTTCTTACAAAGGGAATCCACTACAGATAGGGCCTCCCCTTGTAGGCTCTCGAAGGATGTTCCCATTGTGACCTGTGTCACTGTATAATCTGTAGGAGACAGATCCTTTTTATCCTTTATGGGATCGGGATACACGATATCCATTACTCTTTCACCTGAGTCGCTCTGAGAGAAATGGGTTATTGGATTTTTCTTCTTAGCTCCTTTTGTTGGAATGACGGAGAAGTCCATAGGTGCAATGGGGAATTTCCTCTTGTGCTAGCTCAGGTGTTGGGAGATCCGTGCTAGACTTAAGGGAGTGGGACTAGCGGGAGAAGAGGGAATGGTGGAAGAAGAAGGAGAAACTACAGTGTACTCAAGGAAATGGGTTGAGATGCTTGGTGGCAGCATTGATAAAGAAGCCGAACCCCCAATGCTCATAGGGGTAGGAGTTACTGTAGGAGAGGAAACTATGGGGGTGGAAGGGAGCTGAGAGATGAGGGAAGAAATATTGGGAGACAGATCCGCGAGGGAAGAAAAGATGGAAGAAGAGGAAAGGGGAACAGTAGAAGATGGGGGAGAAGACACGACCAAAGGAATGGTTGCTTGAGTGACATGAAGAGGCGAAGGATGAGTGGGAGAAGGGACGATGGGAACCTCAGTGGTTGTAGCAGTGGCAACATCTTGAGTGGATGTGCCCGCTGGAACACTTATTGTTGCTTCCTTTTCTAGGGAGGCAAGGCGCGTGACCTGCTCCTGGGCAATGGGAGGAGGACTCTCGGGAGCTTTCTCTTAGGTGGTACTTGAATCTCGTTCCTTATCCTTCCCTTTTCCCTTTGGAAAATGTTTTGGCCTAGCAGGTGCATTATCTAGGGGGAACGTGGTAAAGTCCACCCCAAGGTAAATGAGATTATTAAATCTGCACCAATGTTTTATGCATTGCAAGGTGCCCTTTACCCTCTCCTCAATAGTCTGAGGTGCCCTTGTTCTATCTATTTTAGAAAATGGCCAGCTGTCCCTGTCTGTATCTAAATATACCTAATCAACTTCTTGATCAGTCATTTGGAAACCTTTCAGAAAAATTACCATGCCATATTAAATAATTTCTGCTAGGGCCAGATGGGATTGATCCATTCTCCTGAGTTTGACCTCGTGATATAGGTTGATGTAGATGTCCTCGATTTACGGAATGTTTATTGGATCAAGATTTTACTTTGGGAGACAATTTCATGGATTAAAGGCTGACCTTGTCAAGAGATTGTGCTTCAGGTTGAGTAGCTCTAGTTCTGTGAACATTTACAGATATTTGGTGTGAGAAGTTCATGTGTACCTACCCACTATGAGGGGGAATGGAGTTCCACCCTTCTTTCTCTTTAGGAACTTCTCGTGATATGTTATGAGTTGTCTGGATAGCTCCAATAGGATCAACTTTGGCCCCGCATATCTTGGCAACTTGGTGGGTTCCCCTAAGAATTTTTCTGCTCTGAGATAAGTAAAGGTGGGGAATTTCATAAATAACACCCCCCACTTCTCTGTTGCGGTCACAATGCTCTTGGTCATCTAATCGTGAGTCATATTGGGACTCGAAAGGAAAATAATGCCGTAGAAGAAGGCATCGTTGATCTTGGTGAATTACGGAATGTTGTTTTCCAGTTTCAATTCTGGATAATACTCATATATTTTCACCCGGGGCCATACCCCGCATCGGCTCAATGCCGGATAATCTCTCTCAGAGGAAACAATGTAGACAACGTAAGAGTTCATGTAGAACCTCCCCATTTTTGTGAGTTAATGGAGCTGCTCAAAGATGGTGTTGCTGATGATTTCTACCCACTCAAAATGTTGATCAGGAACTTTTTTCTTCATGGTCTCCAGATACCTGAGCATCCTCATATGGAAGTAATGGGCATCAAGAATCCCAAAAACCCTACTCAGTAAGGTAATGGTGTCGCTCAGCTCCTCCGAAAAGTCACTACGATGAATAACCTAGGGCCACCTGGTTATTACCTTCTTATTCTTTAGATAAACCTTGTTCATGAGCTGCATACATTTGTCCTCATTTTCATCCCATGCTTTAATGCAGTCTTCCTAACTCATAACCACAAAGTACCGGTGGTGGGGGATACCCAGTATGATCTTGAAGTGCCGAGCAGTGAGGTTGATTATAACCTTTCCCTTCTTGTTCTCAACACACCTTGTGTCTTTGTTATAGTAGCGGGCCACCACCATCATGAACTCGTTATTCACCACGCTAATGGGGATTCTCCCAATGAAGTGTAGACCACTGCCGACTAGTTTTTCCATCCATGGATTGCCTATGACCCTTCTGGTTCTGGCCCAAAAATTCTCCATGTCTATATGGCCAAGTTCAGCATCTCTAATGTCCAAGTCACATTTTGTATGGGACTCGGGCATCCTGACCCTCTGATACTTATATTTCATTTCTTCCTCTGTGAGTTTGGCCTTACCCTTTGACTTGGTTGGTCTTTTACTTGATGTATACATATGTGATTCTGAGCTCAGTTGTTGATCTACAAGGAGTGAAGTCCAACGCAGAAGAGCCATGTTAGCTATTAGATTGTCCATCAAAGCTTTACATCATGAGGAGTTATCAATTTAAAAGCTTATGGGCACAGGGCACATGAATACTACAGATTGTAGGCTTAGAAAATCAAGGTCCACTAATTCAGAGTGTTATAAGGAAGAAAACAACACCAAAGGGCATAGGGCACAGGAATACTACACACAACATTCAGTGTTGATGTAGAAGGATTTGTGCTTGTGTCGTTGTGTAGGGTTTAAACTAGGTGCAAATAATTTTTGTGTGGCATGGTGGCAGGATGTGCCAATGGCGCAGATATTGATTGTGTTACAAATAATTTTGGTGTGCCAAAGGGTGTGGGATTAAAGGGTTTATCACTGACTTTAGGTGCACCAAGGGGCTTTTTAGCTTCGGCACAGTGTAGGAATAGTTTACATGACATTCAGTGTTGATGTAGGTAGGATTGTGCTAGTGCCATGCATTAGGTTTATAGGAATTTCAAAGGGCACAGGGAAGGTGCATGCTGCAGGTAGGGACAATGCACCCTTTGGCGTGGCTATGTTTTATGCAACAGGGATGGCATTTGCGCCAAAGGAAAACCATGGGTTTTGGTTTTTGATAACCTTAAATTTTATCTTTTCTTGGACAAGTTTTTGGTTTTTAGGCCTCGTTAACATGGATCTGGGCAGTGAGAGGACAAATGGGCAAAGAGGATCCTGGATCTTATGAAACAAAAAGCCCTCCAGGCCAGCAGATCTGGACAGAGGGTAAACCAGTTTGGGGGGAGCCTCTTAGGTTCATTTTATTATTTTTAATAACAAGCACAACCACATAAAACCAACACACAAAAATCACAAGAAAAGCAAGGATCACTTACCGTAGATATATAGAAAGAAAGGAATGATGTGGAGTCCATGAATGCGATGCAAAATGACACAAGGATGATGGAGGCACTAACAGGTGCAGAGGAATAAAATTTTCACGTGTTTTTTAATCATGAAAATGACAAGGTGGATGTGCCTATATATAGTAAAAGGTGCAATAAATGCACCACCAACTTTTTCAAAGGGCACACCAAAACTTATGTTGACATGAAAAATCTTGAGCCAATGGCACAGTTTTATGGCTATCGACATGATCTTTTTAGTGCCTTGGCGCACCGTTCAGGGGTGCAATAATTTTAGTCTCAACAGGGAGGTGCATGCGCCTTTGGTGCAGGCAAGAAAGGCACATCAGGGGGAGGCACAGATATTTTAGTGTTAACACTCCAAAGGGTGCACCAAAGGAATAGAAGGGGGTGTAAATTCATTCTATGTTGCATGAATAAAATCTGCACCCGGCCAAGAAAGGACGAAAATAACTAATTTTGAAAAACCAGATTCTCTGGAAAGGGATTTTATGCCATTCCGAATGCTAAGGGACCTTGGCAGGGACTCAAAACAAAATTTTGGTATGGTTACTTGCAAAATTTCCCTTATCAATTTTATAGGATAACAAAGTGCAATTATAGGGAAAGAGTATAGAAGTATGGGTAGAGACCCAAACTTAGCAGTTAGTTTCCCCACGGTAGTGTGCACAGGTAAAAAGGGCATAGTAGCAACGTAGGAACATGCCATGACCTATAACAATGATCTAAAAAAATTCTTATGGACAAAGTTCCAAAGTACATTTCCCATAGATCAACTCCTATCTTTTTCTTCATTTGATGAAGAAAGTGCATTCCTACACACTAAGAAAATGATATCCTTGGAATTTGAGTCCCACATCGATAATCTTGAGTTTGAGGTAAATAATGATGCATTGATACAAGCACTAGGCACTAAAGGAATGAACCTCCTTGTAAATATTCAGTAGGTATCAGATGAGGAAGTTTATAATGAACTCAACAAGGTGTCCGTAGAAGTTGAGGCAAGAATTTTTAGGAGAAATGAAAGAATAAAATCCTTGGAGGAGGAGACTGGAAAGAAGAATCAGGAGACCATTGAAAGGGATAGGGAGATAAATAGAAAGGAGTTAATCAATGCACATTTAAGGCGAAGGTTTATGAAGTCCATAAGAAGTTAGAGACCATTTGAGATGTTGTTATCTTGAATCACCTAGACCTAGCGCCTCCTAAGAAGAAATACGAGTTGACCATGCACCTCTTGGAAGGCTTGAACCACATACTCACCATGGAGAGACAACCACTCACATTGGAGTTAGAAAAATTGGTGATGGCGTCCCAAAAGGGAGAAGATAATTTGAAGACTTGGGAGATATTATATCGATACTCCGAGCTCCTTGCCTTACTGAAGACCGCGACGTAAATGCAAGAAGTTGTATATGACAATTGTGGTGATAGGGAAAAATTAACAAGCATATTAGTTATCAGCCATGAAGCGGATTTGAAATATATTCAAGATAAAAATAAGTGCAATAGGACAATGTTGATGTGTAATCACAACACCCCTAATTGTTTGCAACTTGATAGATTAAAACTATCAGTGTGATTAGATAATATGGATATTTTCCCAAAGTATGGGACTTTACAATTGGGAAAGCACTTCAGATGAAGATCGGTTCATATTCCCCTATTCTTATACACACACTCAAATTGTAGAGGATCTATCCTAAAATATACTCTAACTTTCTAATGAGACAAGGTTAAAAAAGTCGCAACAAATTAAACTTAAGTTGATGGAGGTGATGCACCAAGAGGAATGTTGAATAAATTTCCTTACATGGGGATAAAATTGCACAAGATTGGATAGGATTAGCATCAACACATATTAGTTTCTTGTTACAAATTTATTCACCATTAAACAAAAAACACCAAAAAAATTAGCACAACCTAAATTTCACTGTTAACCAAAGTTGTAATAAGAGATCAGAAAGATACAATGAACACAAGAGATGGTTGAAATTCATCCACAAATTTGATACAATGCATTACAATGGCCAAGAGGCAAAAATTACATTTACAGTTTTAATGGGAGGTTTGAACTCCACAAGATCACTTACAGACAAGAGAAGAAGGGAGGGTGCAAAGCAAGATTATCCAACACTTTGAAATGAGATCCTCCTTACAATTTATATAGGAAGAATGAGAGAAGGAATTTGAAATATTTCTTCATCCACCCAAAAATGCATTAAACTCACCTACAATAATGATGGGTGCCATTGTAAAACCTATGCCTCCATGTACTTTTCCTTTTTGGGGAAGAAAGGAAGCCCATACCTTCATCATTTGGGTAGGTGAGAAACCTTGAAACACTCATATAAAATGACGGACTATATTTCTTCATTTTGAAATAATTAACCTTACTAAAATTAAGAAAACTAGTTCACTGCAGGACACTAAGAGTTTTCCAAAAAGTCTTATTTTATGTGAATCTGAGCTCCCAGTCAAACGTTATGGCCATATGAAGATGAGGGTACCATTTTTTCATAAATACAAGTGGTTGATTCTGAATTTTCAGACTTGGACCCCTCATCATACCCTCTAAAATATGAAATTTTGGGCTTTTGGGATTCAAAACTTTGGGATTTTCCACTTCAGAGGTTGTTACACTATTCATCCAGTGAGATGTCTTGAGAGTTTTGAAATGTTGAACCTCCTAAGTCTGAAATTCAAACTTTGGAGTTAGGACTCTGAAATGGTATTGTGCAACATTGTTCATCCATCGAGAAAAAAGTTCCAAAATTCTAAAATCCCAAATTCTGAAATTCAAACTTTGGGTTTCGAACCTTTGTCTTTTTCAGGCTTGTGACATTATTCATCTGGCAAGATGGCTCAAAAGTTCCAAAATGCCGAACCTTCGAAGTCTTAAATTTGGACTTTGGAGTTCATACTCTGAAATATTATTATACAACAATGTTCATCCTTCGAGACAAAATTTCTGAAATTCCAAAGTCTAAAATTTCAACTTCAAATTTTAGACCTTTTTCTTTTAAAGCTTGCGGCAGTATACATCCTCGTAACTTGCCAAAACCTCTCAACCTCTGAAATTCCAAAGGATGAAATTTTGATTTCATTTTTCGGACTTTGACCTTTCTCATTTTCGAACACCACTCTGTTGATTTCCTGAAGTGTGCCTCCAAAGACAACCCCCAAAATCATTAACCCCAAAAATTCATTGACCCCCGAACACTTCAAACCCTTTTGGACTTCAGATTGTCATGGTTTTGGGGTTTTGGATCATTTTTTGCATTTTGTGCAGTGAGAACTCTGAATCTCTTTGCCCTACCTCCAAATAACCACACCTCCGAACTATGAATTTTGGACTTACGGGCTTCTTCATTTCCTAAACTCCTCTATGATGTGCTCAACCTAATTTACTGACATGCTCAGGTTGAGCCCGAAATGTGAGCTTCCATGGCCAAATTGATCCCTCATTTTTTGTTGTAGGGTCATGCTTGTTCAATTTTTCCTGAGGGGAATAACCGAATAACAGGCAAAGAAGGAAAGGATTTTGGATGACGTAGAGAAGAATCAGAGGTGATGGAAACCTTAAGATTTGTTTATTAAAAATAAACTAAAAGTGTTGTACCCCTAAGTCACTCATACGATGGACGCGCTCAGAGACCTTAACAAGTAAATGGAAAGCATTGAAGATATACTGAAGGATAAGGGGATGAGATGAGTTTTTATCAGGTTAGCGTGACGGTGGGTGACTTAATTCAATAGTTTAAAAATGAGGTGGATGTTTGGGTTAATATTGAAGCCCCAGTGAAGAAATATTTTCCACTTCTCATGTAGGATTAGCAGGATTCTTCCATTCTTCCATTCTATAATCTAATGCAGATTCTTTCATTTCCTCTATTCTTTATTCTTTGGTGGAAGGGAAGAGGGTTTCCAAGGATGGACAAAATGCGTAGTATGGGGTAATGTTGGGCCCTATGATTAATAAATCCCAAGAAAGAAGTCAATGTGTGTAGGAGGTAGTAAAGAAGGAAGGCACTCAAGAAAAAATGGGCAAGCAAAAGGCATGCGGGAGTAAGAAGGTTTAGGGACTCATCCATATTTTGAAGAATCTTTTACAATAGAAACATGTGAAAAGCCTGAGTAGGTGTGTTGAATGGATAAGGTGCCAACTTGGAGCCTGTGAGGTCAAGAAAAAAATATTCCACATAAGAAATATTCCTAGGATGATCATTATAAGTAGTGGAAGCATTTTCAAGCTCACATAGGCATTCGACCATAGAGGACCACATTTCTACTTGGCATGGGATCTATTCTTGAAGGAAACCAAGGTAGTACATGAAGATCCTATTTAAAAGAGTTCTTGGGTCTGAAATAGAGGAGATGATAGTGATAATGAAGTGCTAGAGAAATGAAAGGTTAAAGAGGGTTTTAAGTGGAAACGAGGTGCTACATGAATACTTGCAAGGATGTTATTGAGCATATATACGTAAGTTTGGGTATGAAAAAGAGTTGTAATGGGTAGAATAGTTAAGAACACTCTCTCTGCAGAGTATTTTGTAGGGTTTAAGATGATACTCCTTGATGTATTTAGTCGTTATGACCGTTATAATATAATGAGGCCACTGTAAATGTTTATAAATCAATATATGTGTGTGATTCTAGTTATTCATGTTCTTAAGTGTAAACATTTGTATTATTCATATTATTCTAAGTCAGATCTAGTTTCGTTATGCTTATTTACAATGTTGATTCCCATTTATGATGTATTTGTGCACAGATTTGTTATATGTATCTTCTATTTTTGAGTGAATGTCTATGTTTCTACTCTTCCAACTCATTCTCCATCAATGGAGGATCATTCTTGTGAAGCTCACATAAAGGAGGGGCTCGATGCCTATGCTCACCTCAGGTGAGTTCCCAATGCACACTGGGTGATAGGCCCACACAGTTAGGGTAGAAAGAAGGTATATGAAGAAATGACTACACCCTTTGGCTGCATTTTACTCTATTGTTTGCCAAAAATATTACTCTATTGTTTTCACATTGATGTCCATTACCACCTTTCACTAATGAAGAATATACAATGGGCATGTATAATCTACGTCGCAATCAATCCTTACCTAATCAGCCAAATACTATTTCTTACCAACTCTCCAAAGCATCTCCATTTAGATTTTACCATGACAATGATGATATTTTAGATGACATTACTCAATAATTCTACACATCATACACTTAGGGGGAAGCATGTTTACTCTCCCCCCTTCTAACGTTAGCAGGTGTCTTGTATTTTTTCTCTTCTACTCTACACTTTGCATCTAGTATCTTGCAATCATCTTACACATATTGATACACTTGTATCATCATTACCTGATCAGGAACTATTTTTGTATGGTTCACACCTGATTGTTGAGGGCACACTATATACATTAACCTCACACACTACACATTTCTATAGTTAATGCATTCATGACACATATTAATAGCATCACATTCTCATAAATCACACTTCCCTATGACGCACTCCAGTTCCACAGTTCATACTTGACTACTAAGATTTTAAATCTGAAATAAACCTCACAATGCTCAATAACTCTATACGCTCTACACTTCATTGCTATATTTCTCTAGCACACATGTCTAAACCATTTCCCAGTAACACACTCTTGTTCTATCGTTCATTCTTGATTGTTGAGGGGTCATTTATAAATGAACCTCATCTCATACACATACACTCATGGGACATGCTGCTTCTATCACACTCATGTTGCATATAACTCCATCTCACTCACTCGTAGCATTCTACATATCATGGTTGGACATTTTTCATTTTTCTTATGCTCGCATGTTACGCTTTTCTTACTATGTTAGACAAATACATCATATGTCTTTATTTTTTCTATATAGAAATGTGTGTTCACTTTCCTTTTAGTTGTGAATGCAAACTTTACAAATAGCCTTACACACAACATGGATTCCCGGTACTATACCTTTTTCTAGTCCTATCAATACTCTTGGGGGCATATACTTTGGTACATACTCTATGTGTTATTGTTTCATCTTATACTATTTTCAATTATTCCTAGCATAGTAATCTATTAATATGTACACATATTAACATATTATTATCTTTTTAACATGTTAATGGGTGTTTCATGTGCAATGTTTTATTTTCAAGAACTATGTGCCACCATGGTTGTCTAATACTTTGTTATTCATTGTTTGTTATCCTACACCATTGTTTGCAAGTTTTTCCCTATGGCTTGCTTATTCATTGTTTGTATGATTTTGGCCTCTTCGGGCCTTATTTTCTTATGACATTGTGAGCGATATCCCATGTTTGCAACCCAATTTTCATGGTCTACTTTGTATTCCTTCTTTCTATCTTACACTTTGTCTTATATATATACATTTTTCTTGTATGTAGTAACAAATGTTTCCAACCACTTTTTTTGTATGTGCCTTGGTTTATACCAAGAACATTCCCTCCCCTATAGGGCATCATTTTCTAATTAATGTATGCTCTTCTCCTTTATGTTGTACTCCTACAGACATCACATGAACCCCAAACTAGGGGGACATACATTGGGTGAATCAATTGCCACATTCAACAATACACAATCACCATTCAGACCTACATAGTACAAGAACAACATTGTCTTCAGTTACAAAAATGACCTAGAATTTTACTTGAATCTTCAACATAACACATATTTGAGAACCTAGACACATACATGAGCACCTAGGCACTTTTGACCCTTCCTGGGTGCCTATGACCAGGGGACAGTTATAGAGATTTGATCAAAAAGGAATAGTTTACAACAGTTTTACACAGCAGTTTACATAGAACAAACATAATCTTCTAGTAATAAGAATGCATTGTATCCACTTTTTTATTTACATTGGATCAAACTAGATTGAAATGGATCGAATTGTAACAAATCAGGATCACACCATTTGCAGTGGTGTACAAATCATCGGGAAGCATTCAGGGATGGAGAAAAACATTATACCTTTCCCCTAAACAATTATTCTATCGTAGTGTGAGATCGCCCAAAAAACTTGCACTTGGCATGAGATTCCCTGAAAAACTCATTCTTGGCATGAGATCATCCAAAAAAATTGTTCTTAAATAACATTTTCAGGATCTTTTCTATCCTTTTTACTCATCATGGATCAGGTGCACATGACGCTTTTACTAGTTTTTCACATTTTGAACACACTTTTTACATACTTGGATCAAACTTTTCATATACACATATTTTAATACTCTTTTTCTCCTCTTTGTAGGTTAGTCCTTATGAGAAGAAATGTTCATACCATCGAACATAGAAAGAAACAATGAAAATAGGGTCAATGTGACACAAAACATATGCTTTCACCCCTAGGGTCATGTCTTTTTCTCTATCCTTCATGCTTCATTTTTATCACTTCATGCTTTTCCTTGTCTCCTCGGCACACATTTTTCCATACGTTGTTCAGGATCATATGGTATACATCTCTTGTGTTCTTTATATTATCAATTATTCACTCAACAAAAAAAGTGGAGGTAAATGTAGACACTAAATCACACACTTGGGTGCATTTCTAGGTCCTAATCACATACCACTATTCATATGATTCCTAAGAGAGAAAACTAGTAATTGAAATTTATTTTCAAACACTTTATTTTATTTCTCTCTTTCTTTGTGGTCTTGCACACCCCATTTTCCAGTCTAAATTTCACTAATTTATCTTTCTTGGCTCTAGATAGTAGTAGCCACCTAAGATGTTAGTGCATATGTGCCCTCATCCTATTTGAGTGCCCCTGACCTCTTTATATCTTGCTCACCCCTTTTGGGCATCTTGTTTTCTTGGTGGTCAACCTTTTAGATGTTAATCAAGAAATTAAAATAAGGGAATCATATAAATACAAAGCTATGTAACCATAATAAGGGACCCATCTATAAGCATCTACTATCACCACTTAAGGTCAAATCCAAAGGAATTATAAGAGAATCAAAGCATCTATCTAGCTTCATTTAATAGATAAGGGAATGCATTCTCTACATACATGCATATGAGGGGAAGTTCATTTTTTCATACACACATCTATTTACATTGATATATCTAGTTATTTCTCATTATTTGGTGCATTTTACATAAGAGCTTCCTAGGGAATGATTCTACACACATGCACAAAGAGCTACATGGAGTCTAAGATGTAGTGTAACACTCAGTCATGATTTCACTCTATTGGGTGACCACAGGGTGAGTTTGACTCCTCATTTATATCATTTTTATTTATAGGATTCAATGTGTTTTAGGATATTGTAGGAGGTCTTTGTTTTGTAATTTATAGACAAACTCAATTATCTTCTAGCGACATTAGTGCGACACAAGAAAATCTATATTCTAACCATTTTAAGTCATAGATACCTAGGTTCCCCTGACCTAGTCTAGAAACCCTAGTCCCAACATATCCAATAGTTTTTCAATTGTCTCAGTTTGGATACGACATTATATCCTTCTATTTCACTAGTTTCTAGCTCAACACACCTCAGAATTTATTACAAAATAATCTAAGTACTTTATCCGCTCTCTTTCACTTAGGGTTTCAATTTCCATTTTCTTATTGCTTAGGTCATATATGTGCTTTATTACTTATCAATTTTTTGTGACTCTACAATATCTATGGTTTAATAATTTCATATTTCTATTTTTATTAAATCAACTATTTTAGATTAGATTAATAGTTTACATGTTTGATGCTAGTTAACATAGTACTCTTATCCATTTTCAACTCATTAGCTACCATTACCTTAATTTCATTTTAATTTATTGTTGATCTATACCTCTTGACACCCCAAATATTGATATCTTAGTAGGGTTCCTTCGTATATCTTGACTCCAAGACTTGAAAATATTAGGCTAACCTAGTGTAACAATTACTTCCATCTAGATATGTGACCCTACTACTCGTTGTAGCCCCTTTAAGTCTACACCCTTGTATGAAAATACATGTGTGTTTCCCACTCACCACCTTGATACCCTTATAAAACACAAAGTTTAAGAGTGCAAGATATTGAGAAACATCTTTCTAGAGCTCAAAAATGCACGTGTCCTAAATTAGATTGACTTGGGGCTTGAGACAACATGGGACTGTCTCTAAGTTGTGGGACTCCAACTGAGAAATAAATTTGGAGAAGGTTGAATTCTTCTACCTATTCCTAACACTAATAATACTCCTATAAATGGAAATCCAACTACCTAACACTAACCTAAAATGCCAAGGGATGAGGGAGAGAAGGAAATGCATGAATTTAAAATCCTAAACTAAGAGAGGTGGTACCACAAAGAATTTGGGTAGAGATATTCCTAGTGAGTGAAAATAGGAAGAAAATGAATTAGGAGAGGGCATAAAAAAGTGTCACAATCAAAAACAACATTCAAATCACCATCTTCATGGAGCACAACAGATTTGAGTCTTGCAAGAAAAAAAAAGTATGCACAATATATATGCAAATGCAAAGGAAGGAAACAAATTAGGGTGAAAAATTCAAAAAACATGTATTCTATCATTTAAAAGGATGCATAATCCATTACAAAGTAGAAATAAGAAAAAAATCCTTTGCAAAATTCCCAAATTCAAGGCTCGAAACTCATAAGAGTTCTATAAAAAAATTTACATAGTTCATTTAAATTTTCACAAAATCCCCCTTCAAATGAGGGCGTTTAAAAATATATTGATAATTTGGATCACCTACCATGCATTAATTTCCTGAGAGGTACTTGAGGTACCTAATTCTACAACCATTAATGTTCATCCCGCAACTGTTGTTCCTGTGTTCAATCGATTGCATGCATTTCCCCCCCAAATAGTAGCATTTCATTCCCCTACGACCAAATGTATAAATCATTTGATATTGGCTAGGAGAAATTTTTATCCTAAATACTAGTTGTTTCATTCCTGCTATCTAATGGTAGCATTCCTCTTGGTTTTAGCTGGAAGAAAATTTTCTATCTCGTGTTCATGCTGTCAGCTGGTAACAAATATATTTTTGTTGGATGATAATATGAATTATTCTACCACTCGTTAACATCCATATAAATGCTACCGACACCTCCTCTTTCACCCACTTAGTCTGTCATCTTACCTTCGTGCTCTAAAATTTACTCGTGCTTCTGGTTGGTAGCAGGCTATAATGTTCTTGGCCAATAGCATGTAAAATTCTACCGGATGGTAGAAAATTTTCTACCTCTTCATCTATGCTCAACTAACCATCTTAGCCACTTAAAATCAACTTGGATGTAACTCGACTAAGCCATCCATAAGATACCATGGCCTCTACAATATTGTACTCCATTATCTTCTAATGCCCAGACTTATTACGCTATCCAATTTGCAAGGAGTGAAAAAATGGACAACAATTTGATGACTCACAGGGTAATCTTGTTGTTAGATTCTAAATATCAGTGACCTAGAAGCATCCATTATGCATGGAGTCAGCCTAAAAACTTAAATTGATTTGATACTTGAATAATTCACCCCTAAATCCATCTAAAACAATCCATGGACCTGACACTGATTTGAAACTTCTTGAAATAGTAATTAGTTGTTCCCATCATAAGACCTTTCATGAAACTAGAAATTGCAATGGAAAAAAAGGCACAACTATGTAAAAACATGAAAATCATACATATCCCAAAGGGAATATGTAGAGTGTTCATAAGAACTTATTATAGAAGCACACCTAGACTACTAATAGCACAATTTGTTATAAACACTTGAAGGAATTACAAATCTAAACTAGTATGTACAATGATGCAACAAGCTAACCTAATTATAATGCTTAAGATAAAACCTGTTGATTGGGATTGGTAGTGCATCTCCATCAAGGTCACTTATCTCAAAATAATTAGCTTCTTTGCAAGCACTAATGATATATGGACCACTCCAAATTGCATCAAATTTGGAGTCTCTCCATAGTTTGGAAAATGTCATCATCCCATTTCAAGACCAAATCACCAATTTTAAATATTTAAAACCTAGAATTTTTATCAAACCATTGTTTGGTTTATTTTTGATGTTGCTCTAAACTCATTATGGAAGAATTTATTAATTCTTAAAGCTCAACCAATCCTGCAATCTTGATCTCTCTTTGATCTATCCCTTCAAATTCCAACTATTGGGACAACTCAAGTGAAGGAAATTCCAATGACAAAGGAAACCTTACTTCATTTCCATAAACAAGGTTGTAAGGGGAACTTCCAATTTCATTATTCATGGTAATCTTGTCAACCTAAAGGTCATTCCTCACCTTGGTATGCCATTGCCTTTGATTGACATCCATTTATCTCTTCATAATCATAATCAAGTTCTTGTTATTAGATTTTGCAAAACCATTACCTTGAGGGTAATAATTGGAATAAGTCCTAAAATGAACACCAAGTTCAAGATCCCAATCAAAAATATTAGATCTTAGAAAAGCCTTTACATTATCATAAATTATGGTCTATGGGATTCCAAAGCTTATGATAATCTCCTCAAGGAATTCAAGAATAATCGATTTAGTTTCTTCCATCAATGACACAACCTCATTGCACCTAGTAAAAAAATTTGCAATTAAAACCCACTTGTGGCCAAAAATTGATGGAGGTTTGATCATGCTAATAAAATCAATGTGCCACTAAGAAAAAAAGATGATCTACTTGTATTGGATGAAGTGGAAGATCTTCCAACCTCTTCTTTCTAGTGAAGAAAGCACATTATTTACATTTCTTGACCCATTTCTAACTATGATCAAATAATGTGGGCTAGAAGTAACTTGCCTTTAGAATCTTAATTGTTGTGGCTTTGGCTGACATATAACCACCACATAAGCTATCATGAAATTTTGTTAAAAAAAATTCTGCTTGTTTACCTTCAATACACCTAATAAAAACCCCATCAATATTTTTTTTGAATAAAATGCCATCCACTAGTGCTTAGGGAATGGATTGCAGCCTTGGATGTCTAGTTTTTGTTTTTCTTAGACTAAGAGGGTATGCTCTGATAGATAGAAAGATAATCATATCACACATCTAGTTGTGACCATTGGTTGTATATCCTTCATCCTGTTGAATTTTAGAATCATGTGGAAGTTATTTATTCATAAAGGATGTTTCTTTATCATCTTGAGCATCAACAGAAACATGCTCACACAACCCTTCACCTCTTACCTGTTTTATGGCCTTAATAGTCAAATCATAGGCAATTATTCTTGTGACTACTCTGAATCTCTTCTCATTAATATCTACCCCCATATTGAAGTCTCTTACACTAGAATGTAAGACGAAAAATTTGATATGATTAGTAGACAACATGCTCTTGAATTTTTTTAGATCTCTCATGATGGAAGAAAACTATTTTTCAATGTGAGAATATTTCAATTCATAGTCCTTCTGTGTTTGGCTGAAGAAGGCCGTTGGTTGTTCCATACCTTCATAATTTTTCTATGTTAAAAAATCAACAATACTAACATCAATTCCATATGTATACAAAATAAAATCCTTACCATAGTTAGGATTGATGGGTATAGGAACCTAAGAAATTTCCTATTTAATTTTGGAAAAAAATTCCTTTCCTTCAACTATCCATTTGAAGGATGAATCATTCTTTAACATCAATGTCATTGGATTGACTAATCCTATAAAATTAGGAATGAATATCCTTATAAAATGAATATTTCTAAGAAATGATTGAAAGGATTTTTTATAAGTTCTAAAAGAGAGAGAGAGAGAGAGAGAGAGAGAGAGAGAGAGAGAGAGGATGATTGAAATTATTTCTAGATCAATGGAAATTCCATCCTTGGAAATAATATTCCAAAAATATTACCCCTAGGGACTGCAAAATTACACTTTTGGGGGTTAAGAGACACCCCTAATTCTCTACATCTCTCAAATACATTTTGCATGTGACTGATGTGATCCTTACTCTATTTTAAGAAGATATTAATATCATCCAAGTACACAAGGATGAAATCATTAATATAACCCTTGAAATCAATATCCTTTTCTCTCTAAAATATGAAACCTGCATTTGACAAACTAAAAGGCATTTTATGATAGGCATATGTACCCCACTTGGTTTTAAATGAATTCTTAAATTTATCTTCTTCCATGACCTTAATCTGATCAAAACCTGAATACCCATCTAACATGGAAAACCTTTCAACTACTGGCACAAAAATTTTCAAACTATACTCTATAAAAGGTAGAGAGAGGGTTGCGGTACTTTAGGGAAGCTTTGTTCAAATCTCAAAAATTAACATAAATTCTTATTTCTAACCGGGACAAGATTTCCCACCCATGTAGAGTACTTGACTGGAAAAATTATTTTTTCCTCAATGAGTTTTGATAAATCCTTCCTCATGAGGATATTTATCCTAGGGTTAACCAACCTTTGTTTATTCCTAATTAGATTAACAATGGGATCAATATCTATTAAATGTTGTGAAAAATCTTGATTAAATACCTTTAGATATTCATAACCCCAAGAAAACACATCACTGAATTTTTGACACAAGGAAATCAAATATTTCCTCTCACTATTATCACATACATTTCCCAGAAGAAGATCTTTGCCTTCTGAAATTGTGACTGATTGAAAATCCTCTTTTTTTGCTGTAATATTCTTTTTATCACCTTTAAATTCATCATCTACGATAAAAATCAGCTCCAAGGTGACCAGTCCCCTTGGTAATCTATTTGTTTTATGGTGAATAATCTGGTCACCGTAGCTATCATGTAAATCAGATTTCATTTCTAATGAGAATTCATCCTCATTTTGGATGAACTGGATAATTTATTAATAACTATCAATAACCTACCAACTAGTTTCATTATACGGAATTGGTGGCTTAATAATTACCCTGACATGATGTTTATTTCCTTGAAAAAAAAATTTAGCAGGTGAGAATTTAGATCCAAGGGCTGCCATTTGACCTACCTCTTTTTTAACTTCCTTGGCACCACCTGCAGATTGAGAGCATAAAATCCCTCTAAGAGATCCCAAACTCCATGCTTATAATCTTTCAATAGCTTATTCTTTGTGGAAAACTTCCCTTTCACTTAATGAATCACCAATTCCATGTCTTCAAAAATCTACAACATTTCGATCTTCCTTTTTTAGTAATCAATAGGCCATGAACTAGTGCCTCATATTTGGCTACATTATTGGAACATGTAAGCTAAAATCTATGAGAAAAGAAAAATTTCTCATTCAATAAATAAATCAGCACAACACATGTCTGAGCTCCATTTCTGCTTCTAAAACCATCAGAAAAACATTTTCCATATGTAGACACCAAATTTGGGTCACACTGCCCCTTTACCCCACATGTATATTAATTTAATTACCTACAATTAAATTAATGCCCACTCTCACAATATTCATTCTTTACTTACATTAATTAAACTAACTTCCACCTCCCCTAGATATCTCACCCCACCACATCACCTAGACACCTTATCATAAAATTATTCTTAACGTGTTTCCTTTTTACTAGGACTCAATATCCACTTGCCATAACTAACTAAGGCTTAGTCCTACCTACCTTAATTAACTAATACTTAGTTTAAACCAAAAAATCACATGCCTATTCTTCGTCTAACTATATTCCCGTTTATCTAAGTGCAATATTTAGTTTTGATTTGGGACAATGGACATAGCTAGCCTAAAAATATTGCCAAGATCTGTCATTTTTACTAAACCTAGGATTTCCCGCCTTAACTCACACCGTTCAACCCGAAATCGACATCGGTCACCCTAAACCATTGTTGATTAACATATATCCATTTTGGTAACCTTGTTTAAGAGGTTGGAAGAATTATTGAATTTTTTAGGAGAAGAGATATCTACATGCAAGAATGCACAAGAGCACTCCTGCACATCCAAACATCTGGAACTAACAACCAAGCACAGATCTAAAAGGAAAGAACTCACGGTAACATTCTAGGAAGTATAGTTGTAAAACTAATCACCAGTTCCATGGATCAACCATCACCTCCATCCAACCACTAGGTATGTAAGAACAAGTAAGTACATTTAGATCTGTAGCTTTATTTTTTTATTTAGATTAGTTTCTTGATCTTTATTTGGGATTTCTAGTCTCCCTTTCATCCCATCATCTCTCACCCTCCTACCAATCCCTCCACCGAATCAACTACAATCTCTCAACCCTCCATACCTTCCTCTAGAAATCTCTGAATATTTCTATCACCTTCATCAACCTCGCCATTCTTTGTCCATTCTATGTGAAATCATAGAGAATCACCAAAACCAAACTTCATTAAGTTTCTATCATCCCAATCCTACTGATGCCAATTATCCTAAACCTTCGTCGGTCTACACTTAACCAACACTGGTCATACCAAACCGAATTTGGTCTCTGTGTCTAGTAAACCTGCCTATAAAAACAAGCCCATAACACTTATCTAAACAAATCAAATCACCTAAATCCTGACCTTGACTTGTCCCCACCACCTTATTTACCTGTCTGACTTCTAGATCTGATCATAGCCTAGCCTATTAGATTATATTTTCTTATTGTATTTGAATGAGACACCTAAATCATATCAACTACAGTAGGACATTATTGGTTTACATAATCTCTTACATTAGTTGTTTTAAATAGTGCATTGACAACCATATAGGAAGTATCACACTTCATGGATCTAGCATATGCTAGGTAGTCCACTAACATATATTGTTTAATAATCCTCTTATGGTCTTATTTTGTATTCACATGTAGTTCCTCCAAGCAAAAAGGAATCTCTCACAATCAGCATTAGATCGGTAAATCAGAAAGTGTGCACTTTACCTTCCACCTTCATTCATAGGTATTCCTCCTCACCCTTACCTTATCTATTTTTCTCTTACGTACACACACTATTTGGTGAAACACCATAGTCCTGAAGCATCATCCCTTTCTTGTTTGATTAGTGCAGGAAAATCAGACACTTCTTCAATAATACAGTAAGTGAAAATACCCATTTGTAATTATTCAAGAAATTTGGAATAAGAATCAGATTTATGGAACCTCCCAGTCCATTCATGTAGCAATAGATCAGGCATGGCCTGAGGAATAGGATGCTCTACTAAAACTGAATCCTTCTCTTGACCTTCTTGGATTAAGAAATTAGCTAAGAGAGGGGTGGGATCATATGGCTCAATATGATAAAAAAAATATGGGCTCAACCTATATGGTAAATCTAGTACCATACCCAGTTCGCAAAAGTACATGAGTCCAATTTGAAGACAAATATCCACCCAATTTAGTAGTGAAATATCTGTACAAGAAGATAGAAAACATAGGAGGAAAGTCAATTACTGATATGTCATGGGTTATCGTTAGGTTTGAGTAGGCATGAAGGGTTAATTTCAAATATTTTATGACTCCTAGGACACCAATGGTTGAGCCATCAAGCTGCAAAACACTCTTAGCAATAGGGTTGTACTTAATATCTAGGATATCAACAATTTTCTTTGGCATCACCAAATTACTAGCTCTTGAATATATCATGCAATTGTGAACTAAGTTCTTACCCACAATTAATGACATTTAAAATTGTGGGGTCTTGACAACTTTACTTACTTGTTCCTCCTTTGTATGAAAATAATTGAGAGTAGTAGGGGTCTTTTAAATCATTGGTTCGAGAAGGGGAGGTTGTTTAAGAACTTTACATAAGAGGTCTCTTTGTGATGGGGTAGACAAATAATCCCACATTGGCACATTAACATTCCTCCTCTTCATTTTCTCCATAGTATTGAAAGGGAGGCCTATTGATTTTTGAAATTGTGGGATAGAATTATCCTTCCTTGATTTTTTTAAGGTTGACCTTTTACTTCATCTCTATTTCAATTTCACAGTAACCAATGTCAGTCCAGTGACCTTCATTGAGTCTCGACCACTCTGACCTTCATCAGTTTTACCCAACCAACATCAGTTTACTATTATTTTAGTTAACTTTCCCTTAGAGGAAACCGGTTTCATATTCTATCATTGTTTTCTTAGACCTCACTGTAACTCTTAGCATCTTCTCTGATCATAATGCACAAATTAATCCATACAGATTCTCAAATACCATAGTAGGTTATGCAGTCTTTTTTGGCTTGTTTGGAAAACTGTTCTTTTCACACAGTGACCGACCACAGTTACCTCTGACCTGAAATTGGCTCTTACCCTAATTAGATGAATCAGTTGAGCCTATGTAATTTTCTAGCTAATCATTTTAACCCATATCCACCTATCACTACCTGGGATATGTGCCTGTTTCTACTATATTTTTGTGTCATTTAGCAGAAAGTACTCCTACTAAATCAGCACTTGTTCACAGTAGTGTTGACTCATAGCTAATAACAAGAGGTGGACCCTGGAGTAGTTGTAACAAGTAAAAGCTAGGTATTTCAATTCACTCCCACCTAGTCCTTCACCACCTTCCATTCTATACATACCTCATGGATCCTATCAAACCTATCACCATTGCCTATAGGTGACGAGGAGTTCGCACGACTCCTTGACCAACACCCTTGCCTTGATAGTTCTATCTTTCCCACTCATAGGACTCAAGATGCCTTGGGTTAGTTGAAATACGGCATGCTGCATATCCATCCAAAGTTGATAACTTTATTAGACAACTTTCTAGTGCAAGGATTTCAGTAGCACCCTCATATTATGTTTTCTATGCAAGATTTCTAGTTTAACATGTTAAGCATCCAGTTTGATTACACAACATTGAATCTCGGGAATATAAGCAAGTGTGGGACCTGTAAAACTCAAAAATAATCTCCAAGGTATAAGAGGCATAGGTGGTCCTCAGGAGCTCCTTTGATAGCTAGAATGTATTACATTGTAAGTTGCTAATGAGCTTTTGCATATGTACTCAGGAAATCCTGTACTCCTTTAGAATTAGCAAGGGGACAACAGATATCAGAATGTAAAAGAACTTAAAAAGTAATGCTAATAAGGTTCCATAGCAAGTCTTATTAGGGAGTGGTGAGCAATTTTTTACTTTTGTAGATTGATACAGATTATAGAAATGTAACAAAACATCATACACATGAGCTGATAATAATGTAATGAAAGATCATGGGTATCAATTGCTCAAGAAAACACAAGAAGAGTTGACTGAAACTCATATCACAGAGCTTGCATTATCAAGGGATGTTCCAGTAACAAAATTGTAGGTGATTGACCCCACCGTTAAACTCTTGAAAGATTAGAAAATATGTTGCAACCTTGAAATGAAGAAGTTTGCAGCTATTCCACAAAGTCACTTTCTAGGGTTGAAAAGGTAGCCTGCACATACATAAAAATTTGTCCATACCCTTTCAAAATGGTTGGTCAGCTAGAGTGGTATGATTCTCCCCAGGTGAAGAATGGGATATTTTTCAGAGCTCAGGAGAGAGAAATGTGAGATTTTGGCATTCAACCACCAACCAGTAATGCTACCAGTAAAACTAGCATGGGCATCCTTTAAGGTCCTTTCCTTGACATTTTCACCATGATGGGAGAGAATGCAAGCCATTCTTCATTAAAAATTGTGGTTGAAATGTCATTGCTATTGATTTCCACATGCCAGAGGTGTTTTCCAATTTTATCTCTCCAAATTCCATCAAAATACAAAATTGAGACTGAAATCATGTAGATAATTTCACAAGATTTCTGTTGATATAAAGAACTCATGAACCTGAGCACTAGAATTGTTAGAACAAATAGATTTGAATGATGGAGTCATGAGATGTGTAGGAAAAGACTCCAAAGGCTAGAAATTACAGAGTTACACACCAAAACTTGGAAAAGATGAAAAGAATGCTTTCACGATCCCACAGGGTGTGATAAAACTGTTGGAGCTCAAATATGCACCCATTCCAAATCAAATTGACCTAAGGCTTGAGACAACATGGGAGTGTCTCCAAGTTCTGGGACTCGAATTGAGACAGACCTCCAGAGAAGGTCAACTTCACCTAGCTAATTCTAACACTAAGAATACTCCTAGGAAGAGAAATTTTACTACCTAACATTATAGAAAATGCCAAGGGACCAAGGAGAGAAGGACATGCATGTAATTGAAATCTTAAACTAAGGGAGGTGATAGAAATGACATAAAAAATAACTACCTTAGGCATTTTGACAACTTACATTCATATTCTAACTCTAAAGTTCAACACTGTAGGTTGCACACACTATGGTTTCTTCCTTAACATAGTATTCTTGGTTGCATCTCCTCGTGTATCCTTTTGTGCTCTCCATTTTCTTTGTGATTTCCATCTTTCCTTATTTTCCTCTATCAGTCCCATATTTCCTTGCACCCACTCTTAGTGCACTCACTTCCCAAAATTAGCTAATTCCTTGACATTCTTGCACACCCCCTTCCTTGCTTCCACATATTACCTTGTAATGATTGTGCCTCTTCCATACATGCCTCCTGTAAGTGTTCCTTTTGTTCCTCCCATGCACATTAATTTTTTAGCCTCTTTCTTCTTTCTTCTTCCACACTTCTTTCCTTCACACGTTGCCATAGATCCAGTGCATGTCCCTCAAGGACTTTCATAAATTGAGTGAACTACATGTCATATACCAAAGCACAACAATAGGGTATTGAATCCTTACATCTAATTATGGTGTGACACATGGCAAATGATGAAAAACTATCTGATGATGTGGGTTACACTCCAGATTACCTCCGCCATCCACCCTTCCGAGGACATGTGGCATCATCTTGTTGTCCACTCAAAATTCCCCGCTCTGTCAAAAGTAAAAATTTCAAAATTTTGAGTCTTAAGTGTCTTTTCTGTCGAGCTGGTGGTGTGAAAAAAAGTCTTGAAGTTGAAAAAAATCTAAGTTTTGGGTCATTCTGTAAGTATTTCGGGCCTGTCGGACATTTTTGTCTCGCCTGTCCCAAGTACGAAAGTGCATTTTGTTCCCCGATCGGCCGAAACCTCCGAATTTGTCCCATTTTCGGGCTCGTCGAAAGTTTTTGTTCCGAGTGTCCCGAAGTTACTGTGCGAGATGTTCCAATTTCGGCCGAACCGCCCGAACCGCGTACTTCGCACTTTCTTGTCCCAAATGTCCCAATTTAAAAAGTGCGCTCTGTTCCAATTTCACCCGAACCGGCCGAGTCGCGTACTCCGGAACTTTTTGTCTCAAATTTCTCAAGTTCAAACTTAAAGTGCACTCTGTTCCATTTTCGGCCGATTCGCCTGATTTTTGTCCCAACTGTCCCGAGTTCCAAAGTGCATTCTGTTCCATTTTCGGCTGATTCGCCCGAACCGCGTCCTTCGGAACTTTTTGTCCCGAACTGTCCCAAAGTTAAAAAGTGCACTTTGTCCCATTATCGGCCGAAACTCCCGAGTCGCGTACTTCAGAGCTCTTTGTCCCAAATCAAAAAATGCAAACTGTTCCAATTTCGGCCGAAACACCCGAACCGCGTCCTTCGCGCATTTTCGTCCCAAATGTCCCAAAATGCATTTGTGCGTCTTCTCCCTGTTTCGCCCCGAATCGGCCGAGCCGCGTGTTTCGCACATTCGCGTCTCACATGTCCCAAGTGAACCTAATGCAATTCATACTTAGTTTTTCCCGCTCGACCCGAATGTGCTAAATTTGAATTTAAGTTGCGAAGATCAAATTTCAAGGACAGCTGGCAGAAGGACGAAGCTCTCAAGACGCTGGTTGCATCAGTTTTCAAAGATATCCATTGTCATCCTCAAGATGAAACGTCTGGTGTGTCCCTCGTGGCAAAGACATAGCTGATACGTTAAAGAAATTCAAGCAGCGGTTTCTGAAGACGGTGGGTCCCTCTCAGTGACTGTCCACCTGTCTCCTTCTCCTTTCTTTTCTCTTCTTCCCTATTCTTTTCGTATTCTTTGTAATTAGTTAAGGTATTACGATTGGCGGTCCTTAACTATTCTCTAGTTAAAAGAAACGGTTACGAGGAGTAACCGATTTGTAAGCTATATAATGGCCTTCTCCACGCCATTTTGAAAAAAGGAGGAAGAACTTGGCATATTTTCTGCAAGTGTAAATAGATCATAAAGAAATCAATACAGAAGGGCTTTCCTTTCTTTGTCTATCTGATCTCTGTCTGTCTCTAAGCTTTCATTTGTTTTCTTTGTGAAGATCATTTATCTCCTAATTCGTTAGTCTCATCGATTGCATACTCTTAAAACTTTGCAAGCACGGTGATCTTGTACAACCAAGAAGGAACTTTGTGTCCTTGATTGAACGAATCTGTGTTACGTTAAGAAACTTTGCGTTCTGGCAGATGTTATTTACAGAACTTTGTGTCTTTAAATTCCATCTTACTTGTTCTATACGAATGATCTTGTTTTCAATTCACGGTGACTTTGCATACATAAAGAATTACTCTGATATCTATAATTCTGCATGTTTGCCTTTCTGCTCTCTTCCATGCTCTCATTTCCTCAGTCCTTTTGTAATTGATGACCTTCATAGAAAACACTTTCGTGGTATCCAAGTTTAACCAACAAATCATGTCCTGTACATTTGTAAATAGGTTTGTTTCAGAATAAGGGAACCTCTCCCATTAAAGAGGAGGGACTTCTTGTCCCCTGACTGTTGCTCTTCTAAAAAGTCCTATTTGAAAACCAACAGTTTTTGGTGACTCCGCTGGGGAAAATTTGCATTTCAGTTCCGCTGCAATTTTTTTTCGATCATCTTTTGATCTGGCGACTCCACGTTTTACTCGAGGGAGAAGGACCCTTGGTATTGAAGACTCTCAGTTTCAGCTTTTGGAGCAGCAGGGTTTTCCTTTCCCTTCAATAAGAAATAGAAGGACTCGTTCGACGAGCACTCCACCTGTTCAAGATAGAAGTCCTGCGGGTGGTATTCCTTCAGAGCCTGCTAGTCCCAATCTACGAGCTTTGATCCTTGCTGGTGTTACAGTTCCTCTCCAAGCCGTTTTTCCAAGAATGGCAGCGCCATTACCATGGGGTCATCGTGTCGGGCCTCTGGCCCTTGCTCAGCCTTTGCATGAGTTACCTAGAGGTAACCGGAAGAACTTCCCCAAATTCAAAGGCGATGGCAAAGTGCACCCTGACGAACACATCGCAGCCTTCATTGTTGCATGTGGAGTTCTGGGAGTCGAATATGAAGACGTCTCCGTAAGGCTGTTTGTTGAGACGTTACAGGATAATGCTGCTGATTGGTTCTATCACCTTCCGGCTGGTGCCATCACCGACTGGAATACAATGAGAACTCAATTTGAGAACCGTTTCAAGCCGGCAGAAGATGTGCATGCCTTGCTTGCCCAGGTCTCTCAGATAAAGAAAGATTCACAAGAGCCCATGAGGGAATTTGTGGCCCGGTTCAACAGGTTGGTAAATAAAATTCCAACGCCTACCCGACCTGTCGACCAAATTCAAAAGTGTTTCTTCCTAAATGCTCAATCACCCAAAGTTAGTTATGCACTAAGAAGGGCTAATCTCGGAACACTTAGCTCTGGATCAAGAACTGGCTGTTAGTATCGAAGATGACTTGATCATGTCAGGGAAGTTGAGAAGAGACCCTCCCAAATCTAAGTTTGCTGCTTCTTCCTCTTCCACCCCTGGACCTAGTACTGATCCATTAGTCCAGAAACTTGCAAATGATCTCGTCGCTATAAAGAAACAGTTGGCTCAGCATGCCCCGTATGCAGACGTTCCAAGAAGAAATTTTCAGCCCAGAAATCGTTTGCCTGCTCCTCACACAAGACTAGCACTTGAAGGACCTCCTGTTAAGGTTCCTGTGAATGCAACCTGTGAAGTTGAAGAGCCAGATGATGATGAAGCTTGTGAGGAGTTTGTGGAGGAATTTGATGATGAAGCAGAGGAACTTGAGGGATCTCGAGTGAATTTCTTTACCACTGAGGGCATTGATGATTATGATGAAGTGGTAGCAGACATGAACAGCGAATCTTTTGCTATCATGACTCGAGAACAGACAAAGCAGAGGGAGAAGGTGACACAGCCCCTAAAGAAATCCAAGGAGCAGTCGGCAACTATCCCTGTAATTGCAAGAAGAGGATCTCCTATCCCTACTTCGTCTACACAGAAGGTGAGTCCTATCAATCCAGCTTACCAAAGTTGCTTCTTCTTTTTCTCCTAAAGTTGATAAGCCTAGAATTCCAAATGATGATGGCCCGTCCACTTCTGGATCCTTTGATATTGTTGATCACCTGAAAAAGACCAAGGTACAAATCTCAGAAGCTGAGTACTATCAAACCCATCCCAAAGCCTTTGCCAAAATGATCCACTTTGTTAATTCCAACTCTAAGACCACTTCTAAAGGCCTTTTACCTACTCCTCCTTCTGCACCACAGCCAAGTCTGGTAGCTGCTGTCACCTCCCCTGGTGACAAAATTAAACCATTTTATGTAACACTTCTCATAGCTGGCCATAGGCTCAGTAATTGTGTCATAGATTCTGGAGCCTCAGATAATGTGATGCCTGCTAAAGTAGCTCATGCTTTAGGCTTGACCCTCACTCGTACTTATGGATCCTGCTACTCCATGGAGAGTAAGGAAGTGCCTTTGGTTGGAAGGATTAAAGATGCACAAGTGGCCTTTGCTGCTTTGCCTGAAAAGAAAGTCTTGGCTACCATCCTAGTAGCAGACATTCCTCCTTCTTATGGAATGTTGCTAAGTAGAAACTTCTGTAAAGATGTGGGCGGGGAGATTCAAATGGATTGGTCACATGCACTCATACCTGTCAATGGACACATGAAGAAGTTACTACCTGAGAAGCAGTCTGAGTATATTGTGTAGAAAACAGATGATCCTAAGGCACAAATACTCTATGAGGATATGGGGCATGGTAATTACATGATTCTGTCCCCTGATGAAATCCAACCCTCCAAAGTATCACCTAAAGATCCCAATGGTGTTTGGATTTTAGAATTTGATGGAAGTTGTTCCTCAGCTGGTTCTGGAGCTGGTGTCCTGCTAGTGTCACCTGAAGGATGCCTACATCCTTTTTCATTTAAGTTGCAGTTTGAAAACACTAATAATACAGCAGAGTATGAGGCTCTCATTCTTGGACTGCAAGTGGCCAAAGAACGAGGTGTGAAGAACCTTCTGGCTCGTGGTGATGCAGAGTTGATTGTGAAGCAGGTCAGAAACCTCTTTCAGGTAAAAAATGGGAGGCTGAAGCATTATCGGAATCAGGTTTGGGATTCCATTGAATTCCTTGATGCTTTCTCTATTGAAGCAATACCTAGAGAAAAGAACAGCAGGGCTGATTCACTGGCTGTCTCAGGGTCACTACTGATTCCCCATCCTGAATTCTCTCAGGATAAGTTCACTATTGAAATGGTCCACCGGCCTAGTGTACCTGACAATACCAATAACTGGCAAGTTTTCAACGATGACCAGCATTTGCTTTCCTTCCTGGAACTCAAGGGTAATTTCGAACAACTGTATTTTGAGGGAGGTGACAACCTGCCTCGTGAGAGTATGTCCTCTGACCAAGCTGTCACCCAAGGAGAAGAAACAGATCAGGAAGGATGCATCAAGCTCAAAGGAAACAAGATTCCTAAAGGGTTGGTGAGTTTGGAGGAACTATTTGATAAGCATGACAGGTATGTGAAATCTAGAGCTTCTTCTGGGCCTCAGCAATCAGCTGAGTATGATAAGATTGATATTGGGAGTTCTAATGACCCTAAGCTGGTAAATATTGGAAAATGTTGCACAGCAGATGAGAGGAGAAAAGCAATTGATCTTCTAAAAAGGTATAAAGATGTTCTCGCTTACTCTTATGAAGATTTGAAAGCTTTCAAACCAAAAGATATGCAGCACTCGATTCCTCTCAAACCAGGAATTAAGCCTTTCAAGCAGAAACAAAGGCAGTACAACCCCAAAATAGCTGACACCATCTTTCAGGAGATTCAGAAGTTGTTGAAGGCTAAAATTATTTTTCCTATTCACCATTCGACATGGATTGCAAATATTGTGCCTGTCAGGAAGAAAAATGGTGAGATCCGCATCTGTGTTGATTTCAGGAACCTGAATCAGGCTTCTCTGAAAGATAATTACCCTTTGCCTATGATGGATCAAATATTGCAAGCAGTAACAGGATCTGAAATGTTATCTATGCTTGATGGATTCTCTGGATACAATCAGGTAGAGGTTGATACTGCAGATCAACACAAGACAGCCTTCACCACTCCTTGGGGTACCTTTGCCTACAAGAGAATGCCTTTTGGGCTTATTAATGCTGGTGCCACTTTCCAGAGAGCTATGGATCTGGCTTTTGGAAGCTTGAAAGGGAAGTGTATTGTCATATACCTTGATGACTTGACAGTGTTTTCCAAGACAAGAGCAGATCATTTTGATCACCTGGAGACAGTTCTGCTGAGATGCAGAGAGCATGGAATCTCTCTGAACCCTAAAAAATCTATCTTCTGTGTTACAGAGGGAAAACTATTAGGGCACATTGTTTCCAAGGATGGTATTAAGATTGATCCTGAACGAGTTCAAGCCATCCAGAAAATTCCTCTCCCAACCAGTAAAAAGGGCGTGCATTCCTTCTTCGGTAAGATCAATTTTTTAAGAAGATTCATTCCTGATTTTGCTAGAGTTAACTTTGAACATTTCTCAGATGATGAAAGGAAAGCAAACATTTGGTTGGTATTCTGAAGGAAAAGAATCCTTTGAGGGTATCAAGAAAGCTATCGCTAAAACGCCAGTTTTGGCCTGTCCCGATTTCAGCAAAGATTTCATCATCTATTGCTATGCTACAGATAATACCCTGGCTGCTGTCTTAACCCAAGAAGACTCCGATAAACATGAGCTACCAATTGCGTTCATGATCTATATTTTGAAAGATCATGAGTTGAAATACACCATGATGGAGAAGCATGCTTTTGCAGTGGTCAAAGCTGTTAAACAATTTCGTTTCTATATCCTCAACTCTCACTCCATGGTGCTGGTTCCAGATACAACTGTTAAGTCGATTCTTACACAGCAAGAATTTGGATCCAAGAGAGGGAACTGGGTGGCTAAGGTCCAAGAGTATGACATTGATATCAAAACCGACCAAGCTGGTTCGTGGAAAGGGCCTTTGTGAGCTCATTGCTGAAGGAGCCAAACATGAGTTGCTGGAGGAGAAAGCTGACCTTCCTACTGTTCTGTTCCTGAGTTCGGTTGATGAATGGTATGCTGACATCACCCATTTTCTCACCTATGGGGAATGCCCCTCTCATTTAACTGCCAAAGAAAAGAGGACTGTTAAATTGAGGTCAGCACAATATGTATTGTGGGAAAATGCCTTGTTCAAGCGTGGCTTAGATGGGAGATTTTTGAAGTGTGTGGACAAGGAACAGCAGAGAAAATTGCTCTCAGCTTTTCATGATCAGGCATGTGGAGGGCACTATTCATCAATGGTCACTGCTCACAAGATACTCTGGGGAGGATACTACTGGCCTTCTTTGTTCAGAGATGCATCCAAGTGGGTGGATAAATGTGAGGCTTGTCAGACTTTTGTGGGAAGACCTAAATTGGCTTCTTTGCCTCTCAAGCCAGTTGTGATTGAGGAACCATTTCAACAGTGGGGTTTAGACTTCATTGGTACACTCAATCTTGCTTCTAGTGCTGGTCACACTCATGTACTAACTGCCACTGACTACTTCACCAAATGGGTGGAAGCTATTCCAGTCAAGAGCACTACTTCTGAAGTAGTATGCAACTTCATCAAAGAGAACATCTTGGTAAGGTATGGTGTACCTAACAAGATTGTAACAGATAATGCCTCGAATTTCTCTTCAGCTGAGATAATGGACTTCTGCTATGGGTATGGCATTTCTTTGGCTCATTCTTCAGATTACTACCCCCAGGGAAATGGGCAAGCAGAATCCACAAACAAAAACCTGGTGACTATCATAAGGAAGTTGGTCAATGAGTCTCAACGAAACTGGCACAAGAAGCTCTATGATGCTCTTTGGGTAGACAGGATTACACCAAAGAGAGCTATTGGAATGTCTCCTTTTCAAGTGGTATATGGAGTAGAAGCTCAATTGCCAGTGACAGTGGAACTGCCAGCCTTGCACCTAATGAAGGCCATTGAGGATACTAGTTTCAGTGATGCTCTGGATAAGAGGATTATGTACCTGCATAAACTGAATGAGGACAGATTGGAGGTTGCTGATCGGATATCTGTTCACCAGCAAAAGATAAAGGTCCTGTTTGACAAGAAAGCTAGGTTCAGAGATTTCCAAGTTGGAGACACCGTGCTGTTATGGGATAAAAGACATGAACCTCGTGGCAGCCATGGAAAGTTTGATTCCCTGTGGCTCGGACCCTTCAAGATCAGACATTTTGCTGGTGAGAATTCTTTCTATCTTGATTACATGGATGGTTCTCCTCTCCCACTTCCTTATAGTGGGTAGTATCTCAAGTTGTTCAAGTCCTAGGTGACTAGGGAGTCCCTTTGTATATTCTGTACAGTGTTTTTTGCTTCTCTGCTGGTGTGTTTTCCTTCTGGTGTGTTTCCCTTCTGTTGTTTTTGTGTGTTGCCCTCTGTGTTGGTCTGTTTTTGACTCCGTTGCCCAAGGGATAAGGCACTGGTCTGCTTCACCAAGTTTGTCTAAGTTCTTGCCTTGTCTCATTCCTTGAATTTATGCCAAGTCATCCCCAGAAGGAGCCAGCTGTTGTCCACTCAAAATTCCCCGCTCTGTCAAAAGTAAAAATTTCAAAATTTTGAGTTTAAATGTCTTTTCTGTCGAGCTGGTGGTGTGAAAAAAAGTCTTGAAGTCGAAAAAATCTAAGTTTTGGGTCATTCTGTAAGTATTTCGGGCCTGTCGGACATTTTTGTCCCGCCTGTCCCAAGTACGAAAGTGCATTTTGTTCCCCGATCGGCCGAAACCTCCGAATTTGTCCCATTTTCAGGCCCGTCAAAAGTTTTTGTCCCAAGTGTCCCGAAGTTACTGTGCAAGATGTTCCAATTTCGGCCGAACCGCCCGAACCGCATTTCACACTTTCCCGAATTTCAAAAGTGCGCTCTGTTCCAATTTCGCCCGAACCGCGAGTCGCGTACTTCAGAAATTTCTTGTCCCAAATGTCCCAAAGTTCAAACTTAAAGTACACTCTATTCCAATTTCGCCCGATTCGCCTGATTTCGTCCGAACTGTCTCGAGTTCCGAAGTGCATTCGATCGGCGGAACACGCCCGAACCGAATGTCCCAAGTCCAAACGGGCCTTCTGTTCCATTTTCGGCCGACTTTCCTTGTCCCGAATGTCCCAAAGTTAAAAAGTGCATGTTGTCCCATTTTCGGCCGAAACTCCCGAGTCACGTACTTCAGAGCTCTTAGTCCCCAAATCAAAAAAATGCAAACTGTTCCATTTTCGGCCGGTTCACCCGGACCGCGTCCTTCGCGCATTTTCGTCCCAAATGTCCCAAAATGCATTTGTGCATCTTCTCCCAGTTTCGTCCGAATCAGCCGAGCCTCGTGTTTCACACATTCGCGTCTCACATGTCCCAAGTGAGCCTAATGCAATTCATACTTAGTTTTTCCCACTCGACCCGAATGTGCTAAATTTGAATTTAAGTTGCGAAGATCAAATTTCAAGGACAACTGGCAGAAGGACAAAGCTTTCAAGACGCCGTTTACATCAGTTTTCAAAGATATCCATTGTCATCTTCAAGATGAAACGTCTGGTGTATCCCTCGCGGCAAAGACATAGCTGAGATGTTAAAGAAATTCAAGAAGCGGTTCCTGAAGACGGTGGGTCCCTCTCAGTGACTGTCCACCTATCTCCTTCTTCATTATTTTCTCTTCTTCCTGTTCCTTTTGTATTCCTTGTAATTAGTTAAGGTATTGCGATTTGGCGGGTCCTTGACTATTCTCTAGTTAAAAGAAACGTTTACGAGGAGTAACTGAATTGTAAGCTATATAATGGCCTTCTTTGCGCCATTTTGAAAAAAAGAAGGAAGAACTTGGCTTATTTTCTGCAAGTGTAAATAGATCATAAAGAAATCAATACAGAAGGGCTTTCCTATTCTTTGTCTATCTGATCTCCGTCTATCTCTGAGCTTTCATTTATTTTCTTTGTGAAGATCATTTGTCTCCAGTTTGTTAGTCTCATCGATTGCATACTCTTCAACTTTGCAAGCTCGGTGATCTTGTATAACCAAGAAGGAACTTTGTGTCCTTGATTGATAAATCTGTGTTACGTTAAGAAACTTTGTGTTCTTGTAGATGTTATTTACAGAACTTTGTGTCTCTAAATTCCATCTTACTTGTATACGATACGAATGATCTTGTTTTCAATTCACTGTGACTTTGCATACATAAAGAATTACTCTGTTATCTATAACTCTGCATGTTTGTCCTTTCTGCTCTTTTCTATGCTCTCATTTCCTCAGTCCTTTTGTAATTGATGACCTTCATAGAAAAAAACTTTCGTGGTATCCAAGTTTAACCAACAAATCATGTCCTGTACATTTGTAAATAGGTTTGTTTCTGAATAAGGGAACCTCTCCCATCAAAGAGGAGGGACTTCTTGTCCCCTGACTGTTGCTCTTCTAAAAAATCCTATTTGAAAACCAACAAGAAGTTGGAAAACATATATAATGCAATTAATACAATATCTGATTGCTCTAACCACCTGATCTCATTTAGATATCACCCCTTTCCTTCTCTCACATGCCAAAAAGACACAGAGAAGTGCATTGGATAGATTTGTAGGAATTCTTTGTTGGTTGTTGGTGGTTGAGTTTTCAAATCATATTTTTCCTCATTATCCTTTTCATCTCATTCATTTATCTATAGATGTAAGAGCATTGTTCATTGATAAGGGTTGGAGAATTTCATTTTGCATACATATTGCCTTGCATTTTGAGTTGTAGACCTTTAGATTTGGTCATTGCCATGTGGATATTGACCTTAGATGCCATTGTAATTGACTGTGTATTTCTTGAAGTAATAAAAGTATTTTTTTGTGGCTATTCTCTTCCTTAACTTATTTTTATTCTTCTTTCTTTCCTTTCCCTTATGTTTTTCTCTTGATGTGTTATCTCACATTCCTTTCATCTCCTTTTCTGATTGTGTCTCATGAATACAGTTGTTCAATTGCATTATGCTTTGTGTTATGGTTCCTAGCCTTCCTCAATGTATTTTTCCTTGTTTTTACTCAAATTTGATCATATTCATCCCCTTCTTTTTGATGTTATCTCCTTATTTAGTTTATTTTTCCCTTTCTACATATCCTTCTATCCCTGGTCCTTTGGAAAATTTAGCTTAGGATTTCCTTCTTATCATTAGGAGTAGCAGTAGTAGTAGAAATAGGTAGAGGAACCCACCTTCTCTGGAGGCCTATCTCTTGTGCACAAGGTCCCGAAACTTTTAGTACTGATCATGATATTATGGACTATATGATGGACATTATTATAGTTTGGATTTAGTATGATGTTAGATGTTCGACCATGGATTATTGTTGAATCTAATTCATATATGATGCATGATGATTGTTGAAGACATTTTATATAGATGTTGACATGTTGTTGGACATGGTTATATTTATATATATGGATGTTGTTAGGACATGTGATATTTGGATATATTGAGTAGACTGAGAAAATTGAATTTAAAATTGATGGTTATATAGCTGTTGATGAAATTGTAAGTGATATTGTTGATTTTTTGGATGTTGTTGTGTTTCATATATATATATATATTGATGATTTTTAAATTATATTATATTCATTTTGGATGTTTTGATATGGCCATGAGACTGAAGGAGGTACTTAATTTTTACAGGTTAAAATATCACAACAAACATCAGGAGATTGGAGACCAACCACATTGGGATTCTAGATGAATTCAACAGGGTCACCACGACAACATGTTTTGTGTGTGTGTGTGTTGTTGTGTTAGGGATTCCCATGGGGGGATTACCTTTTAATGTGACCAAGGGGATTTTTTTATTTTATTAATGTGGTTCCTTATTTTATTGTATGTATTTTATTAGTGATGTAACCCTTTCTTTTATTTAATTAAATTGTGGTAGATTAATGTGAGAAAACATATGGTTAAAAGTTAATTAATTAAATTGGGATATGAGAAAGTAATTGTAGAAGTTGTTGGCTTTTGTATTAAATATGTAAGAGATGTGTAAGTATGTGTAAGAGTTGTGTAAGTCAGATTTTGGAGTATGAAACACTCCACCTCCTTGGAAATTCGAATTTGTCCTTGCGAGCTGTTTTTGGAGGCTTGTGGGATAAGTAAAACTTGTCCCATACCTCTTAAAGTTTAATTACCAACCATACCTATGGTTAGAGGGTTGATTTTAAACCCTTTCAATGCATTTTATAAATCAAGTTGCATGTTTTAATTGCACTTTCTTCATGTTTTAAATTTTGCAGTCCTTTGGGGTGTGGGACTTTTGGAGTGTGTAAGTATATTGTCATATTATTCACCCACCTCTTTATTGTGCATTGGAGAATGAATTTGACTTTTTTGTTGGAGTTGAGGATGTGTGATGTGGCATCCTACATGGATCCACCTCATCCTCTCCTCTTCCCTCTTCTATAAAATTAGAACTCCTTGCTTTGTTTTGGGGTTGTTGAACTTTTGGGAATGCTTCCTTGGGGTGAATTTTCTTGTGATTGGAGCTCTTGCTTTTGGAAGGAGATTGGAGGACTTTGCATGCTTGTTGGTTGCTGATTTTGGGACTATTTTTGACATTAAGAGCTTGTTGTTTTGGAACTTAGACAACTCCATCATGGAGAGGTAAGAGCTTGGCTCTTGAAATACTCTTTTCCTTTATGAATGTGCTGGTATTGTGTGAATGTTTTAGCATGTTTTGTGTGTTTATTGGTTGTGGGTAGACTACCATAGGAATGGTGTAGGAGAAGTTTATGGGGAATCCATGTGGGGGGGGGGGGGGAATAAGAGAATGCTAGTGGCATCAAAATTCTTGTGGAGGGATTTTGGGTTTGGGATCCATGGAAAAATAAATAGCTTGCATTTCTTACTTTGTGGGGGGCATAAGGAAATATGTGGGGGGCATAAGGAGGGATTGTGTGGGGCATAAGGATATGTGTGATGATCTATATTGGTGGTTTTTTACTGATGGATACCCAATTCCCATTGGGAGGCATAAGTAGCTTCCCCCATAGTCCTTGCTCCTTTGGCTTGCATGATGAATCCTGAGTTCTATTTTAATGTTTCAATGCAGTTGTAAGCTATTGTTTTGTGTTGAATTGTTCTTTATTTGAAATGTGCATGTTGAAAGAATGTTGTGTGTATGTTTTGTGGAAGCTTGTTATCGCCATGAGTTGAATTGCACCTTCTATTGCATTATGGTTGGGGCTCGGGGGCCAATGATGAAGGATGGCTTCTCCTTTCATTGGATGTCTTGGTTGGGTTGGGAGTGTTTCCTTTCCTCCACTTTTGTTGTGATCAAAATTGGATGAATGAGAAGAATGCATGTTGTTGTCTTGGAGCTGAGAAAAGAAGATAGTTTGACTGTCCCTTGTGAAATAAAATCCCATTGTAACCTTTCCCACTTTGAAGTGGATGAATTTGTAAAAGTTTGAAATGGAAAGATGTTGTATTGATTATGAAAGTTGTAAAATTGAAGTGTGAAAGATATATCTACTTTGTTCTATACATTTGAAAGAAAGAAATTTGAAATCTGCTAATTACATTCAAGAAATTGGAAGATTTAAAGTTGTATTCGAAATCAATAAAGGATTGCAATAACTTTCTTCATTTACATTGTTGTTTTGAAATCTGATTTTTAAATGTAATGAAATCCTTGTTTGGAAAGTGGAGTAGCAAGAAACACATGAGAAGAAATTGTATTATTCTGCCTTGTTTAATATATATGATTTTGGGAAGGATAGAAACTACATTCTTATTTTAATGTTTGATTAAAGAAGGAAAAACATTTAAGGCTAGCATGGAATGAATTCAAAGTTTCATTACATGGCAAAAGAGATAGTTTAATCTCTATTTCTGGAAATGTATAAGTTCTTTTACTTCACTGTATACTTGTAAAATTTTATCAAATATAAATCAGAATGACCTGGAAATCTATAAAAGACAAATGAAATATTAAATTGAACTTAAGGTGATCAAAATGACCCCAAAAAAACTAGAAACTCTTAAGAAATCTCTAAGAAAATATTTCAAATTGAACAAAGGCAAATTTTGCAGTCTTTTTCTATCAATTGTTGGAAAATTCAAATTGGAAGTCAATCAAGTAAAATTACCTACCTAAAACATACTAAATCCTTCATAGGATTATTCTCCATGTATTTTTTGGCATGTTGAGTGGAGGAGAAGATCAAATTGAACAAAATTTGTAAGTTAAAATTTACATGTTTTCTTTTAAAAAGCCTGCAGGCCGTTTTCTTAAAATTGACCCTTCAAAACTTGTCAAAATCTAAAATTAATGATTCTTGTGCAAAGAGGGCATTAAGAGATTTCCAGAAAGTCCTTGTTTTCCCAAAACTGAGCTTTCTATCTAAAGTTATGGCCCTTTTAACTTTTTCTTCCCTAGGTGGAAAAATTTGGGAAAATTTTCCCTTGCAGGCCCGCGGCCCGAAATGTTCCCTTTGAAAATCCTTAGAAAATTTTTTGGAAAAAAAATTGGGAAAATTGTTAGCATTTTCCCCTCTACCCCCCTACCCATAACCAATCAGAGGCTGCCACATGGAACGATGGAGGGGCGGAACCCTTGCAAATTTTTATCCTTTTTGGAAATTTTGCTTTTTGGAAAAAATTTGTTGTTACCTCTGTGGCCCCGCACTCCCGCCCCCGCCCTGGTGAAATCCCTTCCCCAGATGCACGGCCCCACACATAAAACTTATCTATTTCCCCCTCATTAGATAAATTTCCTCCAAACCTCCATCGCCCTGCCCTTCCCTCATTCCTTCCCCGCTTTGGCTTGTTGAGCGCAACGTGTCCCTGGCAGTGCAAAGGAGGCGGGGGAGAAAAAGTGAACTTTTCCCCTACATGCAGGAAAATTTGCAAACATCTCCCAGTGACACTGCCAACCCAAAAAGAAAAAAAAAATGGATTTTCTCCCCCGCTCGACACATGTCCCTTTTCGGAAAATTTTGCATCCTTAGGCCCTGTAGGCCCGCCCTTGGGGGAAAATTTTCACCCCAAGGCCTGCCGGCCCATAACTGGAGTTTTATAAGAAGTTAGGAGGATTTATTTATATCGCCGGAAAGGTGATAAAATTTCCTATCCAATGGGAATGATTTAGGGAAATTTTTATTACGTTAAGTGTGAGAAAAATCAAGTTGAAACTCTAAGCCTGTTAGAGAGTGGGTATGGTGATAATTTACCCCCTGAACCTTATTGAACCTTCTAACCCTAAATTTTGGACCTTGTGACCTCTAAGAATTGTTAGTAAAAGAAAATTATGTTCTAGTAAACTAGAATTGTTTTGGAACCTATTAATGACAACTGTTATCCCTTAACCTGGTTGTAGACACTCTTAACCAAGTTCTGGGAGTGGGAAGTAAGACTTTACTCTGATGATTTGAAATATGTATTCCTTTCCCCACTGTAATTTAACCTTGCTCTTGTCTTAGATCTTGTGGAATTAAATACCTTGGGTATTTAATTGTTTTGGGTCCCTTAACCCTAAAATTTTATTCAAGAGAATATTTAGCTAAAATGTCAATGTAATCAGTGATTAATTTAATCCCTAAGGAAATTTGAGCTAGGTGTGGATTTATTACACTTGTTGCTTTATAATGTGGTATTAGTAATTATTATAATGGGAAAAGTTATCTGTTGAATTTAATTTTCCTTAAGACTTTGGTTGTTAACTCCTAACACCTTTAAAAAAAATTACTCCATAATTTTGTAACTAAACCTAGGTTGTTCATGGTTCTCAAGTGGGTTGTTTTAGCGGTCATTACACTTGGGAATTACACTTGGTATCAGAGCAGTGGTTCAAAAGCTTGGGCCATTGGGCACACTAGAAAACTTGAGACATGAACTGTAAACCTAGCACACTTTTAAAAAACTAGAAAACAACCTTGTTTGAAAATTGAAAAAAGAAATAAGTATGAAGAAATATTACATTACTATGTTCATTTGAATTGCCAAAATTAAAATCATAATAAAATAACAAGTTGTTTGAGTTGTTGTGCTTGCTTAGTGACATTTTGTCTAAACCCGGGGTAACTAAGAATGTCAGATTAAATTGATTTTGTGAACTTCTAGTATAGTGGAAACTTGGTTCCCCTTTGAAAATGTGTTGTTTTACAAGTCCTAAATATTGATTTAATGGTATGATGCGTTAAGCCCTTTTTAGACCCACCCTTATTAAAATTTGTTGGAATGATAAGTTGGTGTGATTTTTGTAGTTGGACAATAGTGGTTGTGTTCTGGGTCAGGAAGAGTTAATTAGAAGATGTTTAGAGCTTCCTTCCTTCAGTGGTTAGGGAAGAGGGTCTGGTTGTCAGTTTTCCATTTTGTTACCCATATGAGAGGGTGGACACTAAGTCTGGGTGTCGTTTAGGACCCAATCATGTGTATGTGTTCTTGGAACTAAACTTGAGGTAGAGTACCCCTATTTGTGGCCATGAAAGGCTGTGGAGTGAATGTGGTGTTAACTTTTGTGTTTTACATTCGTAATCTTGTGTATTTTATCAAGGACCAACATCTTATTTTATGATTGGATTGAGAAACTCTGAGGATCTTTTATTTATTTATAATTCTTGCAAGAATTTTCAAACTTTGCAATGTGGCTACTTAGCCACTTTTATTGATTGCTGATATTTCTTGGACTTATTTTGATTAGTGACTTGGAGCTCATTATGTTGTTGGCTACTTAGTCAAATGTTACGTGATTCTCACTTGCATGTTGTTGATCTGGTTCTACGTTGTTTGTCTCATAATATTTTGTTGTATGGGGGTACACCCTAGGTGCCTGGAATGTCTTCTGAGGTGCGTTAAGTTATGCCTTGGTTATGGATGCAAAGAACCTTGAGTGTGTCTAAGATCTTAGAGAGACCCTTTCATTGCTTGACCTTGCTAGAAAGAAAGTTTGTTGTGTAGTGTGGTCTAGAGGGAAGTCTGATAGTGGTAGTGGTGGTTCTCTTACAATCTGGTAAGAGCTTGACCCTCATCAGAGTAGGAGTGTTTAATTATGGGCTTTTAGATTTTGTTAGGATTGGATTGCCTTTTGGTTGACTATAAATGTTGGTGGAAAAGTGTTGTTTGATAGTGACTTTTCATCAATGGCATGTTAAATTGTATCATGGGTTCCTGGTTGCATCATAGAAAGTTTTGACTCATGGAATGTATGCATCTTGGTAATTATGGAAAGATTTAAGCCCTTTCAAGGCAGTGTATTTATTTAATTGTACTTGTTTTTCTCTCTTGACTTATGAATAAGTCTACCCTTACCTTAAATTTCCTTTACTATGAATAACATTCTATGACCTATTAATCTTTGGGTTACTTGGAAACACTTATGGATGCTTTGGGTCTTTTGGACCCTTCTCTTAGAGATGTTAGTTTGGTAGATCTTAATAGTTAATCTCGATGGTGCTTATATTGTACTTCCTCTTTTAAAAACTATAACTCTTGGCTGTAAAGTCCATGATTTGGTAAATTATTTGGTTGCCCCATTGCATTTGATGCTTTCTAGTGTGGATGTGGTGTCCTTGGAGTAAAGTTGCATTGTCATCTAGTTGCTTGGCTGGTGGTATCTTGTGGGGACATGAGAATTGATTGGAAAAACCTTCTTTGGTTTTAGGGGAGTAAAATGTTACCATCCTAAACAACAAAAATTGTTAAACCTTAATAGATTCGTAAAAGTAAGATTATACCTCTTTAATGAGCCTTCCTTGAAAATTTCTTGTGAGACTTGTGGAGACCCACTAAGAATGTTTAATGATGCTTGAAATTATTCGGTGAATCTTTGAAATCTTGGTGTGATTCATGTTGGTTCATTGTTTCCTAGTTCTTACAAAAATTAATGATGTGATTTCTATGATGAATGTCTCTTGTTCCTTTAGAATTAAAAATGTGGTGTGTTGATTTATATCTCTTTCCCATAAAAAGTAATTATGTGATATGTTTGAACCTTCCTTCTCATTAAAATTTGATTGATAAGACGACTCAACCAAAACACCATAAAACTATAATTAAGGATATTTGACCTTGGAACTTAACAAATAAACTGGAGCATAGAAAAAGGGAAGTGATCCTTGTTATACCCTTGGTAGATTATAGAAGATATTAAAAAAAACCATGTAGAAGAATAGAAAGGAAACCTTGTCCATCCACCTTCCTTACGAGTAAAATAAATTCTCTCTACCTATACAGAATGGTGAGACATCATGCCCACCTTAGTGGTGCTCTTTACAACGTAAACTAGTGATGTCATAATAGAAGGAAGTTTGTAACTAAGGAAACATGAAAGGAATGTTCTTAACAAGTAAAGCTATAACTTTTGACTTAATGAGTTGATTTATAAAATGGGTAAAATTTATGTGTATTGAGTACAATGTATAGTTGAACCTATAGTTTTGTCGCCTACCTGAAATTGTGAAACACCCGGTGGATAGTAATGTGTTCTAGTTGCTTATTACTTCTTAGTCCATAGATGTATGTGCCTTTCTTGTGGGAGTTTTGGGTCATCATACCCTTATTGTCCATAGCTCGACGAATGTGAGTTGTGGTCCTTTTGGATTGAGACTTATTTGTTTTTTGAGAAGCAACCTCCTTACGTGTTGTCTTGTCCTTGGAGACCTAAGTTATTGTAATTTTAAGGAAACATATGTTAAGGATATAAAATAACTTTGGGAAGTCTTCTTTCTTCATATTTTTCTTGGGTCACCTTGTTGTTGTTGCCCCTTTTCCATTAGGATGGAAAGTGTAAAATGATGTTATTCACTTTTGATACGATGCACCCTTGGATTGTAATTGGACCCTGTGTTACTTGTTCTTCTCCCTAGCGACCTTGAGTGGTCCTTGGTGTTTCTTGTGCTCTCTTTATAGTTATTTCGAGCTTGAGTAGGAAATAAGATAAATAAATCCCATTGTGCTATAATGTATGGTACTTATATTGATATGTTAGTTGCTAGGGGAGATATATATATATATATATATATATTCTTTTGCTAAACGGTTGACTTCTTTAGATTTGGTTGGTATGGTGTGTTCGATTCTTAAAACAAAAGTGTAAAAATCAGACTATAGGAAACCTTGTGGTCATGAATTTTCTTAGTATTACCATGAAAATTTGATTGTACCCTCTCGAGATTATAGAAGTGCCTTCCTGGAATAGTTCCTTGATTTTAAATGTTTGCTGATTTAGGTGTCCTTGTTGATCCACCTCATCCTGTGTGATCCTCAAATTGTGGGACCTTGAGTAGATTTGTTCCTCGTGCAAATTTGGTCATAGTTGATTTTTTTTTGCTAGCCTTGTCTAGACAATGAACCTTGAAATCATGGCTTAAACGTGTAGAAACCTTAACTTTTATTAGTGTAGTATGTTGTATTCCTTGGGAAAATTTGTGGTCATTCTCAAACTCATGGAATTATCCTTATTATTCCTCTACTTAGTAGTTACTCTTAAGACTCTTTTGAACTCTTCATGTTATATTGTTATGTGTAGTATCTTGGTTGATAGCGTAAATTTACTCTCTAGATTTAAGTGTTTGTAGCCTTGCATGCAGAAAGTTTAGAACTCATCCCTTGTAATCTCCCTTCTTCTTCTGAATTGCATTGGACCAAACTTAGGTTCTGTAGACCCACACTTGTTTGAAGTAAAACAATTCCAAAAGGGTATGATCCTTTCTCTATTGCATTGTTTCCACCTCTGTTCCAGTGACTTCCAGGAGGAAGTCGAGTCTAAGGGGAGGGGGATGTAGTGCCCACTTCCCTTCGACACTTTTATTATTGATCATGATATTGTGGACTATATGATGGACATTATTATAGTTTTGATTTAGTATGATGTTAGATGTTCGACCATGGATTATTGTTGAATCTGATTCATATATGATGCATGATGATTGTTGAAAGACATTTTATATAGATGTTGACATGTTGTTGGACATGGTTATATATATATATATATATATTTATATGTTGTTAGGGACATGTGATATTTGGATATATTGAGTAGACCAAGAAAATTGAATTTAAAATTGATGGTTTATATAGTTGTTGATGAAATTGTAAGTGATATTGTTGATTTTCTGGATGTTGTTGTGATTATATATATATATGATGATTTTGAAATTATATTATATTCATTTTGGACATTCTGATATGGCTGTGAGGCCGAAGGAGGTATTTGTGTTTTACAGGTTAAAATATCACAACAAACATCAGGGGATTGGAGACCAACCACATTGGGATTCTAGATGAATTCAACAGGGTCACCATGACAACATGTTTTGTGTGTGTGTGTGTGTGTGTGTGTGTGTGTGTGTGTTTTTGTTAGGGATTCCCATGGGGGGATTACCTTTGAATGTGACCAAGGGGTTTTGTGTATTTTATTAATGTGGTTCCTTGTTTTATTGTATGTATTTTATTAGTGATGTGTCCCTTTCTTTTATTTAATTAAATTGTTGGTAGATTAATGTGAGAAAAATTATGGTTAAAAGTTAATTAATTAAATTGGGACATGAGAAATTAATTGTAGAAGTTGTTGGATTTTGTATTAAATATGTAAGAGATGTGTAAGTATGTGTAAGCATTGTGTAAGTTAGATTTTGGAGTATGAAATACTCCACCTCCTTGGAAATTCGAATTTGTCCTTGGGGGATATTTTTGGAGGCTTGTGGGACAAGTAAAACTTGTCCCATACCTCTTAAAGTTTAATTACCAACCATACCTATGGTTGGAGGGTTGATTTTAGACCCTTTTAATGCATTTTTATAAATCAAGTTGCATGTTTTAATTACACTTTCTTCATGTTTTAAATTTTATAGTCCTTTGGGGTGTGGGATTTTGGAGTGTGTAAGTATATTGTCATATTATTCACCCACCTCTTTATTGTGCATTGGAGAATGAATTTGACTTTTGTGTTGGAGTTGAGGATGTGTGATGTGGCATCCTACATGGATCCACCTCATCCTCTCCTCTTCCCTCTTCTATAAAATTAGAACTCCTTGCTTTGTTTTGGGGTTGTTGAACTTTTGGGAATGCTTCCTTGGGGTGAATTTTCTTGTGATTGGAGCTCTTTCTTTTGGAAGGAGATTGGAGGACTTTGCATGCTTGTTGGTTGCTGATTTTGGGACTGTTTTTGACATTAAGAGCTTGCTTTTTTGGAACTTAGACAACTCCATCATGGAGAGGTAAGAGCTTGGCTCTTGAAATACTCTTTTCCTTTATGAATGTGCTGGTATTGTGTGAATGTTTTAGCATGTTTTGTGTGTTTATTGGCTGTGGGTAGACTGCCATAGGAATGGTGTAGGAGAAGGCTATGGGGAATCCATGTGGGGGGGCATAAGGAAATGCCAGTGGCATCAAAATTCTTGTGGAGGGAGTTTGGGTTTGGGATCCACCATGGAAAAGAAATAGCTTGCATTTCTTACTTTGTGGGGGGCATAAGGAAATATGTGGGGGGCATAAGGAGGGATTATGGGGGGCATAAGGATATGTGTGATGATCTATATTGGCGGTTTGTTACCAGTGGATACCCAATTCCCATTGGGAGGCATAAGCATCTTCCCCCATAGTCCTTGCTCCTTTGGCTTGCATGATGAAGCCTGAGTTCTATTTTAATGTTTCAATGTAGTTGTAAACTATTGTTTTGTGTTGAACTGTGTTTTTATTTGAAATGTGCATGTTGAAATAATGTTGTGTGTATGTTTTGTGGAAGCATGTTGTTGCCATGAGTTGAATCATGCCTTCTATTGCATTGTGGTTGGGGCTCAGGGGCCAACGATGAAGGATGGATTCTCCTTTCATTGAATGTCTTGGTTTGGTGGAGAGCGTTGCCTTTCCCCCACTTTTGTTGTGATAAAAATTGGATGAATGAGAAGAATGCATGTTGTTGTCCTGGAGCTGAGAAAAGAAGACAGTTTGACTATCCCTTGTGAAATAAAATCCCATTGTAACCTTTCCCACTTTGAAGTGGATGAATTTGTAAAAGTTTGAAATGGAAAGATGTTGTATTGATTATGAAAGTTGTAAAATTGAAGTGTGAAAGATATATCTACTTTGTTCTGTACATTTGAAAGAAAGAAATTTGAAATCTGCTAATTGCATTCAAGAAATTGGAAGATGTAAAGTTGTATTCGAAATCAATAAAGGATTGCAATACCTTTCTTCATTTGTATTATTGTATTGAAATCTGATTTTTAAATGTAATGAAATCCCTATTTGGAAAGTGGAAAAGGAAGAAACACGTGAGAAGAAATTGTATTATTCTGCCTTGTTTAAGATATATGATTTTGGGAAGGATAGAAACTACATTCTTATTTTAATGTTTGATTGAAGAAGGAAAAACATTTAAGGCTAGCATGGAATGAATTCAATTTTTCATTACATGGAAAAAGAGATAGTTTAATCTCTGTTTCTGGAAATGTATAAGTTCTTTTACTTCACTGTATACTTGTAAAATTTTATCAAATATAAATCAGAATGACCCTGCAAGCTATAAAAGACAAATGAAATATTAAATTGAACTTAAGGTGATCAAAATGACCCCAAACAAACTAGAAACTCTTAAGAAATATCTAAGAAAATCTTTCAAATTGAACAAAGGCAAATTTTGTAGTCTTTTTCTGTCAATTGTTGGAAAATTTGAATTGGAAGTCAATCAAGTAAAATTACCTTCCTAAAACATCCTAAATCCTTCATAGAATTATTCTCCATGTCTGTTTGGCATGTTGAGTGGAGGAGAAGATCAAATTGAACAAAATTTGTAAGTTAAAATTTACCTGTTTGCTTTTAAAAATACTGTAGGCCATTTTCTTAAAATTGACCCTTCAAAACTTGTCAAAATATAAAATTAATGATTCCTATGCAAAGAGGGCATTAAGAGATTTCCAAAAAGTCCTCGTTTTCCCAAAACCAAGCTTTCTATCTAAAGTTATGGCCCTCTGAAGTTTTTCTTCCCTAGGCGGAAAAATTTGGGAAAATTTTCCCTGGCGGGCTTGCGGCCCAAAATGTTCCCTTTGAAAATCCTTAGAAAAATTTTGGGAAAATTTTGGGAAAATTTTTAGAATTTTCCCAACCACCCCGCCTACCCACAGCAAATCAGAGGCTACCACATGGCATGGTGGAGGGGCGGAACCCTTCCAAATTTTTATCCTTTTTGGAAATTTTAGTTTTTGGAAAAGTTTCGTTGTTATCTCCGTGGCCCCACACTCCCGCCCCTTCCCTGGTGAAATCCCTTCCATAGATGCGTAGGCCCATGCATCAAACTTATCTGTTTCCCCCTCCTTGGAAAAATTTCCTCCAAACCTCCACCACCCCACCCTTTCCTCATTCCTTCCCCACTTTGGCTTGTTGAGCACCACATGTCCCTGGCGGCACAGCGGAGGCGTGGGTGAAAAAGTGAACTTTGCCCCCGCGCAGGAAAATTTACAAACATCTCCCCATGACATGCCAACCCAAAAATTAAAAAAAATGGATTTTCTCCCCCGCTCGACACGTGTCCCTTTTGGGAAAATTTTGCATCCCTGGGCCCGCAGGCCCGCCCTTGGGGGAAAATGTTCACCCCAAGGCCCGCCAGCCCATAATTGGAGTTTTATAAGGAGTTAGGAGGATTTATTTATATCATCAAAAAGGTGAGAAAATTTCCTATCCAATGGGAATGATTTAGGGAAATTTTGATTTCGTTAAGTGTGAGAAAAATCAAGTTGAAACTCTATGCCTATTAGAGAATGGGTATGGTGATAATTTACCCCCTGAACCTTATTAAACCTTCTAACCCCAAAATTTTGGACCTTGTGACCTCTGAGAATTGTTAGTAAAATAAAAGTATGTTCTAGTAAACTAGAATTGTTCTAGAACCTGTTAGTGACAACTCTTGTCTCATAACCTAGTTGTAGACACTCTTAATCGAGTTCTGGGAGTGGGAAGTAAGACTTTACTCTGATGATTTGAAATATGTATTCCTTTCCCCACTGTAATTTAACCCTATCTTGTCTTAGATCTTGTGGAATTAAATACCTTGGGTATTTAATTGTTTTGGGTCCCTTAACCCTAAAATTTTATTCAGGGAATATTTAGCTAAAATGTCAATGTAATCAGTGATTAATTTAATCCCTAAGGATATTTGAGCTAGGTGTGGACTTATTACACTTGTTGCTTTATAATGTGGTATTAGTAATTATTATAATGGGAAAAGTTATCAGTTGAATTTAATTGTCCTTGAGACTTTGGTTGTTAACTCCTAACACCTTTAAAAAAAATTACTCCATAATTTTGTAACTAAACCTAGGTTGTTCATGGTTCTCAAGTGGGTCCAATGCACAGTTCAATTTCTACTCTACCTCTCAGCAAACCTGTGCAAGATACTAGGGCACTACAACCACCTCCACCTCTAAGAAACTTTTCTAGCTTCACCAGTGTACGTCCTCTTATTCTTAATATGCAACATGATATGCTTGCATCCGTGCTTAAGATTATTCCATAATTCACTAGTGAAAATCAAGTCACCCTTATTGAGCACATCTAGGATGTAGAAAATGTGTTCTTTGTCTATTTGATTGCACATGATTATGTGGCAGTGAGGCTCCTCACATATTCATTTAAATGTAAAGCACTCTAATGTTATAGAAGTTTGAGACCCACGTTTATTGCCACCTAGGATGAGCTTGGAATAAATCTCTAAAACTACTTTAAAGATAAATCAGATTACCTATCTTTAGTGGAGTAGCTGATAACAAAAAAAAGAGTGCCCAATAAGTAGATGACTAATTTTAATATAAGATTCCAGAAGACTTGGGATAGAATCCATCTAGTGGTAAGGCCTACAACCCAACATGCCTTCTTGTATTATCTAAGGGCTTTAAACAGTGACATCTCAGTCATTATCTAATCCATGGGAGGTAGAGCCTTACATGTTGCTTACAATATTACAATAAGGGAAGAAAATAGTCTCATGAATTCAAGTATGAAAGTTAGCTCCTATGCCTCTAGCACTTTTATTCCTAGAAATGTCTCATGCACCCCAACCTTTCATTGCCCCTATCCCTGAGAATATTTCTTAACCCACTACATCCACATCCTATTCTCTTATGTACTAGAAGGAAGATGAAGAAATGAAATCCCTAATTAGAATATTGTCTAATAAGGTTATATATTTAGAGAGACAATAGGTGTAAGCCTTTAAAAATAATATTAATAAGGGGCATGATCAAATCCATCAACTCTAGTGAAATAAATATGCAAATAAGAGATATGGGAAAAACCGGAAAAGTGATAGATGACATAATAATTCACAGCTTCATTTACAAGTAATTCCTCCTACACGGTCTCTTCCAATTCCCAACACAAGTCAAGTAATAGTCCCAATATAGAACAATATGATGCAAAAGTCAAAATAGTGTTTTTTGTGCAACATGGCTCACAGTCAAAATCATTGTGCCAATGTTATGCGTGCACAGGCCTACATGATTCCTACTGCTTATAATTGTGAACATTCCACAAGTGCAAGTCATCCTAAGAGTCAAGAAAAATCAGAAGCTCCACAAGAGGCCAACTTTAAGTTCTTTGGCACAGAAAACTTCTATGTGGTCAATCAAGCCGCAGATTACACAAATAGACCACGCGCTCAAGTCACGGACAATATAAGGCACATGAAAAGAATGCTTGACTTGAGCGTGTAACCGTCAAATATTATAATATAGGTTTATCCTCAAAATTAAAGAGATGCAGCTAAGGAATTGATCATTAAAGGCACATAAGTTCATGTGCGCAATGCTCTGTGCAACATTCTTCCTAAATTGGCATGCACCCCTCCATTGGTAGGTCAAGCCTCTATGAAGATAAGGCCCCTACCTCTCTGTAAGCTAAGGCCCCCTACCTCTATGCCTAAAAAAATAAGAAAGGATGTTTTTATGACCGAAATAGACAAGTCAATAGTCCCTCCCTTCAACATTGTGTACTAGATGAAGAAAAAAATGTGAATCTCACAATGTGGGACACCCTAGCGATTTCATCTTAGCGTGACATCTTGCATGAAGCTTTGGCACAACTTCGATGCACCAACCAAACTATCTAAAAACTACACGTTACTGTCAATATCTGTCAAGTAGAGGAGAAGCAAGTAAGGTAATTAAAACCCCTCCCTAGTACTTCTTTGATCATAGGAAAATACCTTGTGCATAATTGTATGATTGACTCAGGCACTAGTACTTTTGTCATGCCTAAGAAATTTTTTTATGTCCTACATACTAAGTACAACCCATTATCCAAAGGAGTCCTACAAATCGGTGGTTCAAATCTCATCTCTATAGCAATCATCAAGGATCTTGAGTTAACCCTTCATGCATGTTCAAGTCTTATAATAACTCAAGATGTGTCAATCATTGATCTAACTCCTTTGTTTTCCCTTTGTTTATCAAGATATTTCATTTCTAAGGTGGGTGGTTACTTTTCTTCTGATTTATACCATATGTTACTAAAGATAAGGTATGATACTTGGTTTACCATACAAGGTGAGCCAATATTTTCCTATCATATTGAGTGATATGACCCATCCCCTCTCTAAGCCAATAGGCTAATCCAAGAAGAACAAGATTTAGTTTATGAAGAGTAGCTTATCCACCCTCCTGTATATTATTTAGTTTTAGATGAGTGGGTGGAATGACAACATAAATTTGATCCATATGTTGAAATGCTTGAAGCTTTTGAAACTATGATTAACACTTATTGCATCCTTGAAGAATAATTTTTGTTTCCAGGATGCGCTCAACACTTATTACATCCTTGAATAATAATTTGTTGTCATCTTAGTGTGACATCTTACATGAAGCTTTGGCACAACTTCAATGCACCGATCCAAATATCTAAAAATTGCACATTACTATCAATATCTGTCAAGTAGAGGAGAAGCAAGTAAGGTAATTAAAATCCCTCCCTAGTACTTCTTTAATCATAGGAAAATACCTTGTGCATAATTGTATGATTGACTCAGGCACTAGTACTTTTTTCATGCCTAATAAATTTTTTTATGTCCTATATATTAAGTACAACCCATTATCCAAAGGATTCCTACAAATCAATGGTTCAACTCTCATCTCTAGAACAGTCATCAAGGATCTTGAGTTAACCCTTCATGCATGTTCAAGTCTTACAATAACTCAATATGTGTCAATAATTGACCTACCTCCTTTATTTTCCCTTTGTCTATCAAGAGATTTCATTGCTAAGGTGGGTGGTTACTTGTCTTCTGATTTGTACCATATGTTACTAAAGATAAGGTATGATACTTGGTTTACCATACAAGGTGAGCCAATATTTTCCTATCATATTGAGTCATATGACCCATCCCTTCTCTAAGCCAATAGGATAATCCAAGAAGAACAAGCTTTAGTTTATTAAGAGTATCCTGTTCTCCCTCCTATATCTTATTTAGTTTTAGATGAGTGGGTTGAATGACACCATAAATTTGATCCATATGTTGAAAAGCTTGAAGCTTATGAAACTGCAATTAACACTTATTGCATCCTTGAAGAATAATTTGTGTTGCTGGATGTGCTCAAGAAAATTAAAGAAAATTTTGGTCTGTGTAAGTTGTACTTTGATGGTTCTAGAAGTAGAAATGGCATAGGCCCAAGATTTTTTCTCATTTCCCAAGGTTGAGAAGTTCTTCACACACAGGTTAAAGTTGACATGATCCAAAAATGTAGCATAATATGAATCATTGGTGCATGGTATTCTTATTGCTAAGAAGAGAAGGATTAAGGCACTGCAGATATTTGGGGACATGGAATTGGTTATCCACTAGGTTACTAACAAGTGCACAACAAAGAATAGGCTTCTAAAAGCTTATAAACACATATTTTGTGATCTATTTGAGAGCTTTAATGATCTGATTCTACAGTTGGTGCCAGGGAATATGAACATGGAAGCTGATTAGATGGCCATGCTTGGTTCATAGTTCTCTCCTGCTAAGGAATTTATAAAAGGAAATGCACAACATGTCAACATGGTCATCAGACCATCCATTCCAAACAAAAACACCAGTTGGAAAATGTTTCATAGTGATGTGTAAATTTTCCATTTCATTCAAAATGAATTTGAGTTCTCTTCAAACATGCAAGTTTATTTGCATGCTAACTATGGTGACCAAGTGATACAACTCGAGATAAATAAGTTACCTAAAAGTTGGCCACCTTAGAGGATAAATATATATGTGCAACAGAAGAAGAATACTCCTTAGTCACTATTACGTGCAGCAAGGATTTGTTACTCGGTAAATCTTACGCATATGACAAAAAGAAGTCGTTCATCTCTCTATGCCAGAAATATAGTGATATCTTCTCATGGGAGTATGAATACCTCAAAGGATTTTATCGAAGTGTTTCTCAACACTCCATTGACCTTGATCCTAGCATAAAGCCCACCAGAAAAAAAATAAGGCATGTCAATCCAAGGATAGAGCTCCTCATGAGGAAGAAGTTATCTAAACTCATAGAGGAGAAAATAATATTTCCCATCAAATTTCTTCCTGGGTTACAAATCTTGTTCTAGTACACAAGAATAATGGTGAAATCAGACTCTATGTTGATTTTAGAGATTTTAATAAGGCATCCCTAAAGGATTATTATCCTTTTCCTTATGGGAGTATATCCTGCAGACTATGGCTAGCGCATAAAAAAATTTGACGCGGGATTGGTATTGTAGCTTTAATTAGATCTTGGTCAATGAAGAGGATCAATTGAAAATAGTGTTTACAACCAAGTGGAGGACATATGCATATCAAAAGATGCCCTTTGGTCTATTAAATATAGGCACCACATTCCAGTGTACCATGGATATTTCCTTTAAAGGTTATATTAGTGATTTCATCTTGGTTTACCTAGATGACATAACTGTCTTCTGAAAGTGGTGTGCGGATCACATGATGCACTTGGAGAAATTATTTAAGAGATGGATAGATTTTGTGGTGTCTCTTAACCATAAGTAGTGTAATTTTTTAGTGGTGCAGAGAAAGTTTTTGGGCCATGTAGTCTTAAAGGATGGCATCGTAATTGATCCTCATCTCATTTCATTCATCCAGGCTCTTTCCTTGTTGGTGCATAAGAAAACCTTATTGTCCTTCCTAGGAAAAATCAAATTTGTTAGGAGAATCACTCCTAACTTTGTGGGATTGGTAAGGCCCATCACCCTCATGCTCAATAAGGACACAACCTTTAATTGGAAAACTAGAAAGAAAGGAAAGCTTCAACAAGATCAAACAAGAAATTTCTTATGCTCCAACACTTATTAACTTGTAATACTCAAAGGATTTCATCCTTTATTCTTATGGATATGATGCGAGTGTTGTTGTTATCCTAACATAAGAAAATGAATAAGGACTAGAGAAGCTAGTATATTTCCTTAGTCAAACACTCAAGGATTATGAATTGAAATACAATCACATGGAGAAATAGGTCTACACCATCATGCGCATGCTCAAGAAGTTCAAGAATATGCTTGCCACAAATAATATCAAGGTGTTAGTTTTTACTATGGTGTTAGAGAATTCATCATTGGAGTAGATATTAGAGAGAAGAGAGTGCGATGGGTAACCAAAATCATGGAATATGATGTGACTATGAAATCCAAAAAGTTTGCTAGAGGAAGGGTGCTCTAAAATCAACTTGCTAAGGATGTGTAGAATTAACTAGAGACTTCATTATTTCTAGATGAAGAGCTCCTATGTGTAGAACCCAACTAGAATGAAGGCCTTGTCATGCATGATTGGATGTAGTACATGATTACATTCCTTTTTGAGGTTGTGTATCATCTTATTTTGATCAAATTAAAGAGAAGACATTTGAGGTTGTAGTTTATTCCATATGTTATGATTGATGGCCTTCTCTTCAAAAGGAATCTTGATGGCATGCCTCTAAGATGTATCGATAGTGCACAAATCGAAAAGGTGTTAGAAAAATTTCACGACGGATTCTCTGGTGGACACTTCTATGCTAAAGCCACAAGGATGAAGATCGTCAACGAAGAATAATTTTGTCCTACCATGTTCATGGATGCACACAAGTGTTTTATGAAATGAAAAATATACACTTTATTTATAGGAAAGAAAATATTTGAAGTGCTTCTCCTCCGACCAATCTAAGCAGATCGAACCTTTATGCAATGGGGTCTTGACTTCATAGGAATGATCAATCCTCCTTCAATCATTGGGCATAAATGGGTGTTGATAGCTATGGACTACTTCACTAGATGGGAAGAAGTTGTCGCACTCAAGGAATCAACTGAATAAGTCATCCTTGACTTTCTCAAAGGAATTATAAAAAGGTTTGGTGTTCCTCAAACCATTATTTCAGATAATGCAAAGGCCTTCCTTGGTATTAAAATTTCTTACTGGGTGCAAAGCCTTTGAATATATTTGAATACTTCTTCCAACTACTACCCTCAACGCAATGGCTTAACAGAGTCAAGAAACAAGAACTTGATCAAAATCATGAAGTGAAAAATGAATATCAACCACAGAAAGTGGCATATAAAGGTCTCAATTGCTCTCTAGGTAGATAGAATAAAAATGAAGAAGGAAATAGGCACTTCACCTTATAATCTTGTCTATGGCAAGGAGGATACACTTCCTTTGTTACTTGAGTTGAATTAATTAGCACTTATTGAGTAGCTAGAATTCGAAGGCACAGACCAGATAAAAATTAGAATGGTAGAGTCGGTTGAACTTGAAGAATCAAGGATTTCTTCCATGATCAAGCTAGAACAACATTAGTAATCAACAAAGAAATGGTTCGACAGAAAGGCTAGGCCTCAATATTTCAAAGTTGGGGACTCGGTCTTAAAGTGGGATGCTGACAAAGCTAAACATGGGCGTCATTCCAAGTTTGATGTAATTTGGAGTGGTGAATACATCATTAGTTCTTGCAAGGAGTCTAACCAATTCGAATTATCTCCTCTTGATGGAGGCATGCTACCTATCTCATTCAATGAGATCTATCTCAAACCCTTCTAATAAACTTGTTGCATCATTTTGTATATATTATAGTATTTTAAATTCCTTCAAGTGTGTTATGCACATATTGTTTTATTTATACATATTTTTTTCTATTTGTGTGTTCCTCATGCGTGCTCTTTTATTTCTTCCATAATGTCAATAATCTTCTAGTAGTTATAAAAAATTTTGTAGGATTCAAAGTAGATTTTTAAAAAATTCATCAATGATTTCAGGGGCAATTCTTGTAAGTTGTAGATCAGAAATTTGTATATACACTCAATCCATACCCAATGGACGTTCTAGGCTACTAATCTCTTTCATATAGATGACATATGGCCTAAAAATTCACCAAAATTTCATCAAAAATAACTCCATTAGTTATTTTTACATCTTACATTCATATTCTGACTTTGAAGTTGAACACTGTAGGTTGAGCGCTCTATGGTTGCTTCCACAACATAGTCTGCTTGGTTACAACTCCTTGTGTGGCCTTTTGCACTCTCCATTTACTTTTTACCTGTCATCTTCCCTTATTTTCCTCCATGTGTCCCGTATTTCCTCCAACCCATTCTTTGTACACTCACCTTTCTCCTAGAAGCTCATCCACCCTTCGCGCGCACCTCATACTTGCTTCCCAAAATTAGCTAAGTCCCTAAAATTCTTGCCCATCCCCTTCCTTGCTATGGTGTATTACATTGTAATGATTACGCCAATTCCACAAACCTCCTACAATTATTCCAATAGTTCCTCCCATGTGCATTACTCTTGCACATCTCCTTCTACTTTCTTCTTTTGCGCTTCTTTCCTTTGCACGCTATCATGCCTTCTGTTGTGCTAGTTCTTGTGCCATGTGGAATGTTAGACATTGAGTGAACCACATGTAACCTATCAAAGCATGCAAAAATGGTGCAAAATTCTTGTAACTAACTAAGGTGTGACACATGGTAGAAGATGATGGAATAATTGATGACGTGGGTTACACTCTAGATCGCTGAAGTTCAAATTTGAGTGGGATTGGGTAGGTGAGAAGCTGGAAAATGTCTCTAATAACATTAATACAAGATTTGATTGCTCCAACCACATAATTTTATTTATATATTTCCCCTTTCCTTCTCTCACATGCAGAATAGACATGGAGAAGTGTATTTCAAATATTTATAGGTGGATTTGTAGGCATTCATTGCTGGTTGTTGGTGGTTGAGTTTTCAAATTGGATTTTCCCTCCTTCTCCTCCATTTCCTTTCATAAATTTATCTATAAATATAAGAGCATTTATCATTGATAAGGGTTGGAGAATTTTAGTTTGCATAAGTGTTTCCTTGCATTTTGAGTTGCATACCTTTAGATCCAGTTTATGCATGTGGATATTGGCCTCAGACACCATTACAATCAACTGTGTATTTCTGGAAGTAATATAAGCATTGTTTTATGGCTATTCTTTGCCTTGATTTTTTTTTATTCTTCTTTCTTTCCTTTCCCTTATGTTGTGTGTTTATTGTGTTATCTCACGTCCCTTACATCTCCTTTTTTTATTGTGTCTCATGAAAATGGTTGTTCAGCTACGTTCTAGTTAGTGCTACATGTTTCTAGCTTTCCTTTGTACATTCTCCCTTGTTTTCACTCAAATATGATCATGTTCATCCCCTTATTTCTAGTGCTATCACCTTCTTTAGTTTAGTTTTCCCTTTCTACATATCCTTCTATCCTTAGTCCCTTGGAAATTTTAGCTTAGGATTTTCTTTTCAACATTAGGATTAACTGTAGCAGTAGAAATAGGTAGACAACCCAACCTTCTCCGGAGGCTTGTCTCATGTGCGCAAGGTCCCACAACTTGGATACAATCCCATTGGTGTCTCAATGAATCAGTTCTACTTGATCTAAGATGGGTGCAAGTTAGAGCTCTAACAAGAACCAAAAAAAAGGGTGGAGAGATTCGTAGTGTGTGAAAATAGGAATAAAATGAAGTAGGAGAAGGTAGAAAAAATTCCCATAGTCCAAAACAACATTCAAATCCCCATCTGTGTGGAGCACAATAGATTGAAGTCCTATAAGAAGAATAAAGTATGCACAATATATCTGGAAATGTAAAGGAAGGAAAGAAATGCATTATGACACAAATTAGGGATAAAAAACCATAGAACATGTATTTAATTGCTTAAAAGGATGCAAAATCCATTATAAAGTAGAAACGAGGCAAGGATCCTTTGCAAAATGCCCAAATTCGAGGCCTACAACTCATAAGATTTCTGGAAAATTTTTGACAGAGTTTGTTTACCTTATTAGAAAATACCCCATTCAAAATGAGGGGGTTTACAAATATTTAGAGAATTTAGCTCACCTACCATGCATTAATTTCTTGACAGGTAGTTGAGCTACCCAATTATGCAACCATTAATGCTTAGCCTATAGTTGTTCTTCCTGTGTCTAACTGAATGCATGCATTTTCCCCCCAAATGGTAGCATTTCATTCCCATATGTCCGGTTGAATAAACCATTTGATGTTAGTTGGGAGTAATTTTTCTCTTATCAGTCGGTTGCATCAATCCTGCTGCCAAACGATAGCATTCCTCTTGGTGTCGGTTGAGAGAAAATGCTCTATCTCATGTTCCTGCATATTTTGTTGTCAGTCGGTAGCATTTGTATAAATGCTATTAGTGCCTCCTCTGTTGCCCAATCGGTCCTTCATTTTGCCTTCGTGATACTAGTTGGTAGCATCTAAGGATGGTACCAGTTCTTTCACACTTCCACTTCTCTTAACCCCACCATTCTTCACTCCATTGATTTCTCCTGCTATTGGCCAGTAACAACCTATAATGTTGTCGGTTGGTAGCATGTAAAATGCTACCGGCTGGTAGAAATTTTTGGCCTCTTCTTCTCCACTCGACTAACCAACTTAGAAACTTATAATCAACTCAGCTGCAACACGGCTGAGCCATCCACGACATACTTTGGGCTCCGCCATATTGCACTCCGTTAACTTCCAATGCCCAGACCTGTTAGGTTATCCAATTTGCAAGGGGTGTAAAATTGGACAACACATATTTGGCCTACATAAAATGTTCATGGTCTTTACTAATACTATATAGGGAAAAGGGTGTCATAATTGTTTTGATAGTTATGTCTTATTAGATGATGATGTTAAATGTTTTGAAGAAAAATTGATAATAATGACATTGTTCATTATAATACTCATGATCAACTAAACAATCTTTTAACATATTCCATAGTTAATCTCAATCCTACCTCATCATATAGTATATACACATCAAAAATCCCTAAATCCATTTTAAAGATTTCATTTGTAGGAATATAATCCTCAATTATGTAGTATGGATATGACTATTCCTCTGACTGCTACTATGTGTACATCTCTTCTAGTAGAATATGGGACAACTTTGCATAGGTTTATGCAATTAAGAGCTCTCTATATTATTATTGAGTGATAGTTTTCACACACACACACACACACACACACACATTTTATAAGATCTTTGTAAACAAAGGAGTCTTATACTCTACCTCTGAACATGTCAAACCAAAAATAGGTGGATTGTTTTAATCACCAAAACGAATTACATGTACAGAGTAAATATAAATTAATAGATATATGACCCACACATGCTAATTCCTAACATTACTCCCCTTAGTGCGAACATGGGGAAGGAAACAACTAAAAAATAGAATGATATGACATTGTATTATTTTAGGTTTCCATAATGTTATTCGGATCTTACTGCACATGATCACCTACGTAGGAGAACTTATTTGGCTTTCAATTTTAGTGAACTTTTCGGTGGACGATCATATTTCAATGAAGTATGATAGTAAGAGGATCTCTGTAGTTAGAGAATGTCTATAGTCAGTTTCCCTCCTATACAACCGTTTTTACATTTATGCACCTTCCATGTCATTTCACAATGCATTCAACAAAAAATATTGAAATTGCAAATATAACTCATCTTCTAATCTTATTCACACACATAACCAAAAATAAAAATGTGCCACTATTAAGATGTGTGGTTTGATCATTAGTGGCTAATGAGAGGTCATTGATTGAAATCCTTCCTTTGTTACCGCCATTGTCTAGTTTTACAATTTGAACTCAGTAGAATGTGAATATGAAAAAATTTTGTTTCCACATTGTGTTTATTCTTTTCTACTCCCCACAATGTGAAATATATTATTTTAGGACATCAAATTACACCAAAAATATGTCCATGAGATATTTTTTACTTACGCACTCTTTTAACACTTGATTCACAATGATATAGCGGAAATTAGAACATGACATAATTTGAACCTTTGCCAGGTCAAATAACTAGAGACTTTGAAGACTATCTAATGACTAGTGTACAATACATTCCAAACAAAACTTACAACTTAGAATCCCATACAAAGACTTTATTGATCAATGGAAAACCTTTTAATCCACATAATAAAACAATCAAAAGAGACTTTTTTTAAAGCAAGCAATAGACTTTATGAAACGAGTCAACATGCGAAGTGGAGATGGCCCACTCAACTAAAGCGACGCTTCCATTTGAATCTTTCATATACAAGCTTTGAGTTGTATGTCACGTGCAGGTGTCACTATTTGGTACTATGTTATCTAATAAAGGAATGCAAATTCTCATATGGTGGCAACAGGGAATGTGAGGCGTAGTTGTTGCAATCCAAAACATAAATGCCAATGTGTCTTCCAATTCAATGTGAATGGACTTTTTATACAAATCCCATTAGATGCTCATTGTTAAGAATGGAGAAGTGAATCATTCAAGTACCGAGCAGATCAAAACCCAGATGTCAATACAATCTGATCTGATGTCGAAACAATTTTACACGAGATGGATCAGATTTAGACACCTAGTCTATTCACAAAAAGTGTGGCGAACAACTGGTAGATAATTCGATCAGATTGGCACAGGTTTTGAAAAGACCACGAATTTTTATTTATTTATTTAATTGATGATGGCATAAGCACAATATGTACTTTTCACAAAGATATTAAATCATGCAAATACGAAAGGTCTGAGCATGGCACAAAAACTGTAGATTAGGCTTTTTCTCTTCCAATTTTTTTACATAGAAGTGCATATGCTGGACACTTATTTGATGTATGAGAATATTGTAGATATAAGGAAGACTACATATGGTGCATGGAAAACAACTACAAGGATACTCCACAAGAATCATGACTCAAAGAGATAAACATTAGTATTTTAAACACTATAGAGTATAGTATTATAACACATACTTTCATACCAACTAACCTCGACGTAACACGAAGATACAAAATGAGATATGTATTTGTCAGTCAAGCATACATACAGATATAGACGACAGCGCAGATTCATATTTGACTCCAATGCTGAGTTATATCTGATGGACGTAGTGATAAATGCAAAAAAACCTTCAATCTCTAAATGCAATGTGATTCAGAATTCACATCATTGCAAAGCCAAATCATAGAAGATCTGAACATCTAATCACATATTAATGATATACTCTGGAAAGGAATTTATCTTACTCTGATTCCATATGTAGAATATGAAACAGATTTGCATATGTTTTTGCAATTAAGAATTCTATATATTATTATGAGCGATAGATAATAAGGAGTCTTATAGTATACATAGGAGAGCCCTATGATCATTATTATTGTTACTTTGACCCCCCTCTACTGTTAATACTTTTGATACCATTTATATCTCACATCAGTTTCTTTCTAATACACTATATATTCCTTCGTTTCTTGAGAAACATCCTACATGAAAGCATTTGGTCAATATCAATACTCCCCATAATATGCGCACTTTTAAGTTACTTCAATGTCTTGTATATACTAAGAAATATGTCATAGTTGATCATCAGACACACACTGGGAATGTTTTCGAACCCCTCATAGTAAGATCATATATCTTCGATCTCATATTCATGGAAGACTATTCTCTTGCATCACATGACATGAATCTATGTTTATTTTGGCTTCACAGCTTCATAGTTGTATGTCTCCTACTCCAGGTATGTGTTATGTTCATTCACAATAACAAAGTGGTTAAAATAACAGGTATTACATTCAAGGATTGTAACCCACTATATATTGACACAAAACATATGATTACCACACCTAGCGCTAATGTATCTATAGTCAATTATATTATTTATTACACTATTCCTGATAGGACATCACCCTCAATTACATCAATGCATAATAATTCTAATTCATACATTGTTTCTATTTGGTCTCATGCTACCTCTCTTAGTACTTATTCTCTTGGGTAGTTTTCTCGATCATCTAGAACACATATTACATCTCATAGGAAACATTTTCCTTGGCATATATTAGGTCACCTTCACTACATACTAGTCATTATGAAACACCTTACTTAAGCTCATCTACAAAAAAATCCTATTGATCCTACCCAAATTATACAATGAGCATCATTTGTATCTTTTGACACTTTTGTTGCCCATTTCCTTTACTTCTTGAGTGTAACATGCTTATTCGTGATTCCCTTAATAACTATCTATTTTGTTATCCCCCTTCTTTTACATAGATATTTTCAAAAACATCAAAAATATTCAAATAATCACATGATAGAAATACATAAAAATATGCAAAAAAATATAAAATCGCAACCTATTTATGGTTTACAAGGATACATTGTTATTGTTGGAGCTCAAACTTGCACCCGTCCTAAATCATAACAATCTAGGGCTTTGAGACAACATGGAACTGTCTCAAAGTTGTGGGACTTGCCCTGAGAAATACGTCCAGAGAAGGTGGGTTCCTCATCTTATTCCTACTTTTAAACTACTCCTAATGCTAGAAATGAAATTATGTACTCCTAAGCTAACTTTCAAAGGGACCAAGGTTAGAAGGAGATGAATAAATTGAAATCCTACACTACAGGAGGTGATAACACAAAAAATAAGGGTAAATATACTTCTGAAATAGAGAAAATTGGTACAAAAAAGTGATGGAGAGGGTAGAGATGATAACCAAAGTAAAAAAAAAAACATCTAAATTCCCATTTTCAGACAATGCACAATAGAAATAAAACTTGTAACATGAGAAAACACATACAACATACCTACAAATAAATGAAGAGGAAAAGAAATACAATAGATCACTAGTTAAGGTAGTAAAGAACCATAAAACAAGTAATTTTATTGCTCCAGTATGATGCATAGGTCATTACAATGAAGAAAGGAGGTGTGAACTTATTTGTAGAATCATATTCCAATGGATGCGACTCTAAAACACTTTTTGATGTAGCCTAGAATTTACCAGTAAAAGCCCAGGCACGCTGGCACATCACTCAACCTAGACTGAGCACTCACTTGAAGCACACAAAGATACCAAGCCCCTCTTTAGGGTTGTTGTTGTATGAGATTAACATGATGAAGACTTAATGCATCAAGATCCATAACTAATATATCATTTTACAGTGCATGTTTAGATCTAGATCTAGAGAATAACAAACTTAAATGATAACCATGATGAAATCAAGCATGCAAGAACCAACTTATACTTAGGATTTGATACTCTAATTCATCTAATAAACTCCATTGCATTAAACATGATAAATACACAAAAGCTTATTACAATAGATAATAACATAGTTTATGTGCGCATCAGATTTGGCAGCATAACCTCACAATAACTCAGTTCTCACATATCACTCTTACTTATATCTATCTTTGTATATATCTCATACTACACAGTCCATCACATATTTATAAGGGTGGGGAATTTCCCTTCACCGCTTATCTAATCCCAAAATAGGTGGCATGCTATTATTAACCACACGCCATTACAATAATAGCCACACATGCAAGTTCGCTAACAATAGACTTCTTCTAGTTAATTGTCAATAGAAAATCCATTCTCAGCCTATACCCATGCAAAGTGCTTCATAGTCGATCCTCAAAAAATAGCCAATGCATTTCACGTAATTCTTTAACTAGTTTGTGTGTTCGGCATGCTATCTCCAAACATAGCTCGTACACGTGAAAATAACTTAGTCCTGAATCTATCTCTCTTCTTTGTGTGCGATTCTTTCCTGACCCTTCCGTGCCTTTGAACGTGCTCTTTTCTTCCATGTGAACCTTCTGTATGTTTTTCACTAAGTGTTATACATTGTCTATTCAACATTACCCAACAATAACAACATTGCCACCCCGACAATGGTTGCCTCCAAAATGAATCAAGGAATATGAATAGAAGAATAGAAAGAATATTTATGAATAAAAGAATTGATTTTCTCTGTAGCATCTTCTGCTTCAACCGGAAGAATCAATTATGGATATTCTTCTTTTATTTCCACCTCTAAAATCTGCCAATCATTAAATGTGGCCTCTTCCTTTTCTGGGATATCTACTACAATTGACTCTAGCTCATCTTGTGCAATTTATCCTTTCTCATTCTGCAAGACCAAAACAATGCCGGACATTGTAGTCATTCTTCCTTCTAATAATTCCATATTTTATGCCATGAGTTTCCCAAGCTCATCTAGCCTTTCCATGTGTGGTTCTTATGCTGTTATAAGGGCCTCATGCTTTTGTTTGACAAGTGCTAATCATTCTGCATAGCCCAAGGTCTCATCCTTTATGGATTTTAGGACTTCATTTCCCTCTACCATGGTCCTTATCCTGATGACCACCTCTAGAGCTATGAAAATGCTCAATGTTTGGTCTACTTTTCTCATCTCCTTTTGCAAGCTTTGGAGAAATGCCTCATATGATGCAATCTTCCTCATCACCGAAGCCTTTTCCCTCTCCGCTTCATGTGCTAGATTCTTTGGTGCTGGCATGCATAAAGGCCCATCTCCAAGCACCAAGTCCACCAAGGTACGTACATAATGCATCGCTAAAGGAAAATTTTCTAGTACCTTGGATTCGAGGTGTGGTCTCACCTTCAAGACAAGGTCTCCTATTTTCTCTGTCATGCTTATAAATGCACTATTCTTGTTTTTCTCTAAGTCCTTTTCTTGATTTAGGCAAGCTATTTCTACATCCTTAGTTTTGAGTTCTTCTCTTAGCACCCTAATTATTGCAGCCTTATCCACATTTCATCGTCTCACCTCTGTCGAGACTTTTACCAAAGCATTACTCACTTTTTCACCTAACATAATAATAAGCTTTATTCTTATGTTTATGGCCTGATGTGTCTTCTTCAACCTCCTTGATACACATGACTCTTCACATACATCAAAGTTTGGTTCTACCATGTGTGTGTGCATAGACCATGACAAATACTTCCTTGTACGCATAGTTTCCATATCTTCATCCATCAGCTCCCACCCATACAACTCCTCTGGTGTTAGTGTGCTTTAAAATTAGGAGCGGACAATTTTACTTGTCTCCTCATCGTATCCCATGACAGATGCAACATATTCTCCACTTGTTATTTTCAATCTTGGCCCGTTAGGAACTTGAGCATCAAGATTTAGAGCTTGTTCTAATATGCCCTGAGCAGTCTCTTACGTTGTCTCATATGCCTCCTTTTATCCTTCTTCTCCATTCTTCATTTCTTCATTCTTTGGCTCTTTCACGTCCTTCAGAGGTGTAGGATATTCAGGTGTGCTCTCCTCAGACTCTTACACCTCCTCATTCATATTTAACTTCCTTGTTATCTTCTCAGTTGGCTCCTTCTGTTGAGAGATTCGTGGTGATCTGTGTACTAATTGTGGAGTATCACCTTGGGTCCTAGTTCTCCTAAATACCCTTTTGAAATGGCACTCTCCTTGGATTGTATCCAAGTCCTCATCACCTTCCTCTTATGGTTAGGGTGGAGTAGTCACGTGCTCAGCTTCTACCCTATCTTTAGGTTTCCTCCTACCTCTGTGCTCTAAACCACCACTATCTTCATGCTCCTCTTCTTTATCATCTACTTCTATTGTCTTTGTGGGCTTAGGTAACAGAACATTTTCCATTGTATGCTTACCTTTTGGTGGCTCTGGGAGCATGAACTCATTCTCCACATATGTATTTTTCTCCAGCTTGGGCTTGAGTTGAAGGTACATAAGCACTGCTCTAGTATCCCCAACTACGAAGCTTACAGGATTCATGCTTATAACATTTGAGACTAGCCTCTCAATGTAGGCAGTCCATCCTGGATATACATATGTCTTTCTCATTGTATTGTAGTCACAATCTACCTTGTTTGTATTGAAGCTTAGGTGGCACGCATTTGAAAAATGGTGAACTGATGCGCATAAAAATTGTGTTGTGAAGGCATATGGTAATTCTCACCATGGGCTCCAAGAACCATCTTTCATGGCAAACTGCACGATGGAAAAGTGATGGTATACCGTGAAATGCACTACCTTTCCTACTACCAAAGGTAACTCCTTGGGTATGCGCCATTCTTCTTTGAAAGCTACACGAAGCCTATCATACCATTTCTCCGTCTTCTGCTTAAATGGTCTGCTCATTGATCCTTTGTATAAGTACTTACCAAATCTTTCCGCAAGTGACTTGTTATCTATAGGATATTCCTAGATTTTCTCCTTTGCCCCATCAGGCACCTTGATTTCCATAAACACCAGAGATAATAGAATAACCCCGAAACTTATTTTCTCTCCTGTGCATGCTTCTTCAATGATAGTTTCCACGATGTAACTGGAGATGTTGTAAGTCATTCCCTATGACATCTTCTTCATAATGTGTAGCCACATTGTGTTTAATTTTGACCATCTTTCTTGGTATTTCAACTATTTCACTAAGTGTGCAGCTGCTTGTATGATTGAGTACTTCTTTCATTTATCAATGTCCATGCCGTGCAGACCCTTGTTATACCCTAACTCCTTCCTTATCTCTAGGATTATGGCCTTATTAGTTAAATCACTGTCTAGATCTATCCTTGTGCCTTTCAACCATGTTACTATTGAGATCAACATGGATGTGATCCTTACCCTACATCCTATAAAGTAGAAGAAATATTCATGTACCCTTCTCATCAACCACTGGTACAAGGGTTCATATTTACTGAAGTAGGGGAGCTCATACAACTAGTAAACTCCAATCTTCTTCAAAAAATTCTCCCCAGCGTCATCATACACCATCATGTCTTTTGTTATGCATTCATTTGTCTTTATGTTTAATAAGGCATCCAACTCCTTATTTTCAGGTGTATGATGTTTTTAATCACTGATATTGCTCTTATGGATGTGGGAATCCCATTCTTGACCCACAATCACACCCTCCAGATAATGTATCTATGAGAAATTACTCTCAGGATTCATTTCAACCTCTACTTCCACTTTCTTCTTCCCCTTAGATCCTACGGTAGGTGATTTCTTTAGTGTCATCTATAACCTACAATATTCTAACTTCAAATACTCACCTTCTATCTCCTGCATCATGTAAACCCAAACCCTAGCTCAATTTAGTGTGCCCTAGTTGAAATTATGTGCCCTCGCTCTTTTACAATGCCTTGCTTCACTAAAACCCTTCACAATTGGGGACGCAAGCTTCCTCTGTGCAAAAATCAGCTCGTCACATCTTGATTCACACTCTTCGCACCTAAATACTCTTCTCATAGCTCAGCCACACTTGGATTTTTCAAATTATCATGATTACAATGGTAGGAATGAACTCACATCCCCTCCTTTTATAGATTTTCAAAAATTTAGTGTATTTATTTCTCCTTCACCTACCAACAATTCTCATTAATTGATCCCTTTTTTTTCCATTTTCCATGTGGTACATCTTCGCGCCCCAGTCATAACCTTCTAGCACACCCTCCTACCTTCTGGCTAAATACTTCTCTTGAGCGCCCTTCCATGCACCTGAGTACCTTGTCACTGCACCTTCCACTGGTAGTCTTCACGGCCTCTGCTTACCTCACGTTATATTATTCCATCATTTATCTCTATCTATCGTCATATTGTCTAGAATAAATCTCTTTTCTAACAATTCTCCAACTTTGAATAGCACCCATAATAGTTTGTTCCTTTCATATGTACTTGTTTTTAACAATCATGTACCTAGATATCAACAACCACCCCACACTAAGGGTATGTGCAGTGATCTGCACATATAAATTCTTCATATAGTAATTAGCTTCTGACGTGCAAATGAGCTTATTACACAAAAAAATGAAACTAAATTGACAAAGCATAGTGACGATGAATGAAATACATTAAAGAAAACTGCAATAAGGGAAACCTAGTCTAACTGGCAATACTGCCTTATTACAAACACCAAAAAGACTTATTTATAGTAGGGCTTCAGCCTACTCCTGTTGAAGTACCCCGGGTAATAGTGTTCCATCAACCGCATCTAATTGGTAAGTGCCTATTTCAAATATGTGAGTGATAACATACGGCCCCAACAAATGTACTTTAAGCTTTCCTAGATGGTGCAAAAAACTTTGAGTCATAAAGGAGCACCATCTATCCAATCTTAAACTTCTTATCCTAATCTGACCATCCTTCTTGATATTAATCACCATTAGACTAACCCATTCTAACTCATCTAGGGGCTTGATAATTCCAGACTTCAACATTTTTTCAATCTCTTCTTTGACCTTTTCATGCAAGCTAGTGTTCATCATGTAGGGTATCTTTCTAACTAGATGTGCACCCTCTTTAAGCTTTATCTTCATTTCTCCTAATGATTTATACATCCCTTTAAGCTCATGGTAGCCCTGAAGGAATAAATCTTGATAATCCTGTAGTAAATATATGTTTTTTTCCACTTCAAAATCTAACCAATAGTCCCAAATTATGGCCTCCTTAGTCTTAGCATCTGATCCAATATTGAATTTATTTGTCTTCATAGGTTCATGATAGGCGCACGTGGTATTAGCTGCACTGTCCAACACCTCACGCCTACTTGTTAAATAGTTTTTATCTAGATTTTCTACTTCTTCATCATCCACTAAGTAGACCATTTTTTCCTTTTTCTTTCTCAAGGAAAGCTTGCTGAAGTAGTGTGGCATCGACCTCTATTTCTTCAATGAAATGTGCTCCTGAGTTTCCTTCATCAAATAAATCCTAAATGATTTCTTCAGCCTTGACACTATCTCCCATAGTTAAGTGCTTTATGACTTTTAATGCCTCTTCCATTGGAGGCTTGGTAGAGAAAAAGTCAAACATCTTGGTCATTCTTATAATTAAATCCTACCAATTTCTAGTCCATTTATGGAGTTCTGCATAGACATACCAAGCACACACGTAGCCTTGTAAAGTGGAATAAAACTTGTGGACCAATAAGAAAGGTGGTAAATCTTCCTGCCCCTCTATTCAGAGTCTCTCACACTTCTGAATGTCGTGCTAAATAGATTGATTACCATGATAAGTGTAGATTTGAGTAGGTACATTGCTCCTAAAAAACTTAGTGGTAAGAGCAATCCTTATTTCATTACATCCTACTAGATTATACTTGTGGACCACCCACTAGCACGCTGTTGTCCCGCATAGGGTATATGCTAGCATATTCCTTCTCTCCAACTAGTCTAGCCATTGTTTTTCCATGGCACACAAGAACACCAGAGGGTCTCCTTCTCCGATGTAACTAGATACCGAGTTCATACCTTTTGTCCTCATATAATGTGGCTTGCTAACCCTGAAAAATATGATCTTTACTTCATGCCCTACCAACTCATAACTGCTATGAGCCCAATTATTGCAAGCAAAACTTGTAGTATCGCTAATAGACTGTGCATCCTCCCACTGAAGGATTCCTTCTTTACATGGCTCAAGCACCTTTGGATCCTGGATGGTGCATACATAAATCCTATTTAGGTATTGTTCACTCAAAGGATTAACATAAGGCTCATATTTTCCATTTTTTAATGGGATAATAACTCTTTCCTCCTTATTTTCAAATCTGATATAACCCTTATTGAACTGAAGATCAACATTATTTTCATAACACCAAGGATGCCCCAATAGAGCTGGGAAGCTATCTGACTCTGCCAGTGCTAAAACCTCAAAATCTTTAGTGAACTTGGCTCCTTGTATGGTAATGGAGGCATCCTGTAAAGTAGAAGAAATATTCATGTACCCTTCTCATCAACCACTGGTACAAGGGTTCATATTTACTGAAGTAGGGGAGCTCATACAACTAGTAAACTCCAATCTTCTTCAAAAAATTCTCCCCAGCGTCATCATACACCATCATGTCTTTTGTTATGCATTCATTTGTCTTTATGTTTAATAAGGCATCCAACTCCTTATTTTCAGGTGTATGATGTTTTTAATCACTGATATTGCTCTTATGGATGTGGGAATCCCATTCTTGACCCACAATCACACCCTCCAGATAATGTATCTATGAGAAATTACTCTCAGGATTCATTTCAACCTCTACTTCCACTTTCTTCTTCCCCTTAGATCCTACGGTAGGTGATTTCTTTAGTGTCATCTATAACCTACAATATTCTAACTTCAAATACTCACCTTCTATCTCCTGCATCATGTAAACCCAAACCCTAGCTCGATTTAGTGTGCCCTAGTTGAAATTATGTGCCCTCGCTCTTTTACAATGCCTTGCTTCACTAAAACCCTTCACAATTGGGGACGCAAGCTTCCTCTGTGCAAAAATCAGCTCGTCACATCTTGATTCACACTCTTCGCACCTAAATACTCTTCTCACAGCTCAGCCACACTTGGATTTTTCAAATTATCATGATTACAATGGTAGGAATGAACTCACATCCCCTCCTTTTATAGATTTTCAAAAATTTAGTGTATTTATTTCTCCTTCACCTACCAACAATTCTCATTAATTGATCCCTTTTTTTTCCATTTTCCATGTGGTACATCTTCGCGCCCCAGTCATAACCTTCTAGCACACCCTCCTACCTTCTGCCTAAATACTTCTCTTGAGCGCCCTTCCATGCACCTGAGTACCTTGTCACTGCACCTTCCACTGGTAGTCTTCACGGCCTCTGCTTACCTCACGTTATATTATTCCATCATTTATCTCTATCTATCGTCATATTGTCTAGAATAAATCTCTTTTCTAACAATTCTCCAACTTTGAATAGCACCCGTAATAGTTTGTTCCTTTCATATGTACTTGTTTTTAACAATCATGTACCTAGATATCAACAACCACCCCACACTAAGGGTATGTGCAGTGATCTGCACATATAAATTCTTCATATAGTAATTAGCTTCTGACGTGCAAATGAGCTTATTACACAAAAAAATGAAACTAAATTGACAAAGCATAGTGACGATGAATGAAATACATTAAAGAAAACTGCAATAAGGGAAACCTAGTCTAACTGGCAATACTGCCTTATTACAAACACCAAAAAGACTTATTTATAGTAGGGCTTCAGCCTACTCCTGTTGAAGTACTCGGGTAATAGTGTTCCATCAACCGCATCTAATTGGTAAGTGCCTATTTCAAATATGTGAGTGATAACATACGGCCCCAACAAATGTACTTTAAGCTTTCCTAGATGGTGCAAAAACTTTGAGTCATAAAGGAGCACCATCTATCCAATCTTAAACTTCTTATCCTAATCTGACCATCCTTCTTGATATTAATCACCATTAGACTAACCCATTCTAACTCATCTAGGGGCTTGATAATTCCAGACTTCAACATTTTTTCAATCTCTTCTTTGACCTTTTCACACAATTTGGGGTTCATTCATGTAAGGTCTCTTTCTAACTAGATGTGCACACACTCTCTTTAAGCTTTATCTTCATCTCACCTAATGATTCATGCATGCCTTTAAGTTCATGGTAACCCCTGAGGGAATAAGTCTTGATAATCCTGTAGTAAATATATGTTTTTTTCCACTTCAAAATCTAACCAATAGTCCCAAATTATGGCCTCCTTAGTCTTAGCATCTGATCCAATATTGAATTTATTTGTCTTCATAGGTTCATGATAGGCGCACGTGGTATTAGCTGCACTGTCCAACACCTCACGCCTACTTGTTAAATAGTTTTTATCTAGATTTTCTACTTCTTCATCATCCACTAAGTAGACCATTTTTCCTTTTTCTTTCTCAAGGAAAGCTTGCTGAAGTAGTGTGGCATCGACCTCTATTTCTTCAATGAAATGTGCTCCTGAGTTTCCTTCATCAAATAAATCCTAAATGATTTCTTCAGCCTTGACACTATCTCCCATAGTTAAGTGCTTTATGACTTTTAATGCCTCTTCCATTGGAGGCTTGGTAGAGAAAAAGTCAAACATCTTGGTCATTCTTATAATTAAATCCTACCAATTTCTAGTCCATTTATGGAGTTCTGCATAGACATACCAAGCACACACGTAGCCTTGTAAAGTGGAATAAAACTTGTGGACCCTAAGAGAAGGTGGTAAAGCTTCCTGCCCCTCTATTCAGAGTCTCTCACACTTCTGAATGTCGTGCTAAATAGATTGATTACCATGATAAGTGTAGATTTGAGTAGGTACATTGCTCCTAAAAAACTTAGTGGTAAGAGCAATCCTTATTTCATTACATCCTACTAGATTATACTTGTGGACCACCCAGTAGCACGCTGTTGTCCCGCATAGGGTATATGCTAGAATATTCCTTCTTTCATATTAGTCTACCCATTGTTTTTCCATGGCACACAAGAACACCAGAGGGTCTCCTTCTCCGATGTAACTAGATACCGAGTTCATACCTTTTGTCCTCATATAATGTGGCTTGCTAACCCTGAAAAATATGCTCTTTACTTCATGCCCTACCAACTCATAACTGCTATGAGCCCAATTATTGCAAGCAAAACTTGTAGTATCGCTAATAGACTGTGCATCCTCCCACTGAAGGATTCCTTCTTTACATGGCTCAAGCACCTTTGGATCCTGGATGGTGCATACATAAATCCTATTTAGGTATTGTTCACTCAAAGGATTAACATAAGGCTCATATTTTCCATTTTTTAATGGGATAATAACTCTTTCCTCCTTATTTTCAAATCTGATATAACCCTTATTGAACTGAAGATCAACATTATTTTCATAACACCAAGGATGCCCCAATAGAGCTGGGAAGCTATCTGACTCTGCCAGTGCTAAAACCTCAAAATCTTTAGTGAACTTGGCTCCTTGTATGGTAATGGAGGCATCTTTTAAAACTCTGATGGGAGTGGCCTTAGTTTGGTTAGCCATGAACAAGAAATTCAAAGATGGATGAAATGGAGGTCTCCCCATTTGAACCCGTGCATCTAAGGTAAGAAAATTGACTTTCACACTTATATCAATCAGTATATTACTCAATAGCCACCCATCTACAATAACATTCAAATTTATTTCCTTGTCATAATCTAGGCTATGAGGGGGAAGATTTACATGTAGGATTTGCCATCCAGTATTAATACTTACATGTGGAGTGTTTCCTTTTAACCAATTCCCCAACAATGGAATGATATTCTCGTGGTGCAACAATTTGATTCTCTCAAGATATCCATATCAGTTTGGATTGTCTATGATGCTTTCTTTTGCTCCATATTTTGTGATTGCTCCCTTAAAGAATGTATTTCACCTTGAAGATTCCTGAGTACCTCCATGGTTTCTTGGTAAACCTCCTTCTGATGGGTGGGATCTAGGTACCGTGTATGTAGAACATCCTCCTTAGTGATGGTAGGCTTCTGCTATAATGATTTTTTGGTGCGCGCTACTTTAGTGCGGGTCGTGATATTTTATTGCAATGCCTCATATTCTAGTTCCAACTTGGGAGTCCAGTCATTTACCATAGCGCGTTGTATCTTAACCATCCCTTCACATATAATTTATTATTTATGTTGCCTATAGTGGTCAAGAGATCCACATGTGTAGCACGTTCCACAAGGGAACTCACTTCTTCCACCACCATGGCCTCAGCCTCCATATGACCTCCTTCAAAACATCCATTTTGATCATAGTGTGCTTGATTGTGTTCATGATGCTCACCTTTTCCTTGAGAGTTATTTAATACTCTTATCTGTCACACACCAAATATATATGACATCATGGATTTGACCAATCAACCTCCACTCTTCCATATCGTGAGTCGTGGACCTGCAAATTTTAAAATAGCAAGAGACATTCTTCTTTATCGCGTGTTGTAACAATGGGAAGTGACTGTCATCATTGTTTAAGTGACATATATCATAGTCCAAGAGCAATGAGTGTACTAATCTGTGGGGACAAATATCCTTTGTGTGACCTTCAACTTCACAATTTGTGCACCAAATCCTTTTACACGTCTCATGTGCTAAATTTACTGATAGATTCTCCAATTACTTCACCATAGCTGCGATATGTGCTTCTAAAATGGGCTCACCCTAGTGTCTATACTTCCAACTACCTTAGTGTGTAAATATTCTTCGAGTGCTTCACGTGGATCGGTGTATGTCTTATGTGATATATCCCTTATAAGAGGTATTATTAGGCCCCCAACGAACCATTGCGCATGCTGGCTTGCATGAATATCATAAGAAAGCTTGGATAACAATGTTTTGAAATGAGCATCATACTCTCTGACACTTTTAGTATTGCATTACGTAAAAACCTTAAGTGCACTTATACTCTTCTGGTTGAAGTCAAGGATGTCAAACTTTGTAAGGAAAGCATCTTTTAAAGCTGCATAGTCTACACAAGTCTGATCAGGGTCAACCTTTCTGTACCAACTATATGCGCACCCTTATAATGTAGTAGTGAATTGACTTTCCCTACGCTCAGAAGCCATGATTCCTTTTTTGTGCCACATTATTTAACATATGTGTACATGTTAAACAACATGTTTTATGCCCCTATACTCTAGGAGATGAAGAAACATCTCCATATAAATATTTTGGGGTGCGTGTGAACCTTTCCCACCTGATCCAAAACCTCATGTGTTTCCTCTACCTCTAGAACCACTAGATCCACTAGAACTAGAGCCACCTATACTTGATGATCCGTAACTCATAGCTAGAGTCAGACCAAAAGATGTACTTCCTTGTGTCACAAAAGTAGTAATGAACTACACCCCGACAATCAGTGAAGTATTACTACTTCTAGAAGAGAGTCCAAAGGTCCATGTGCCTGAATTTTATGTGGATGATACACCCAAAAATGTACTCCCACATAACAATGAAGAAATTTGTGTTGCCATCACTTTTATTTTTATATGACTCACTCCTGCTCCCCCACTGCCTAAATTATCTTGTTGACTGTTTATTGTACTAGATACTGGAAAACCAAGTATAAGGGAAAGGTTTCTAGGTGGATTCAAATGCATGCCCGCATCACAAGTCATCTCTGTTGGCGTGCTTCTACGTGAGGTTGAGGAGGTTTCACTTTCATGCTTTCCCAAATGAGGGATTTCGTGATGCTCAGGTTCCATGGCTTCTACGTGAACTTCAAACACTTCCTAAACTATCTCTCTCCATCACACCATTTATTTTGTAACATCCCACTACTTCTCTATCTCCCTCTCATGTGCCTCATTATACTTAATATGCCTTTCCTCTCTTTTCCTTTCTATCACTAGGTCTATCATCTTTCACCCAACTTGCTCCTACCCCCACACATGGTGGGGTTTAGTTCGTCATCAGTTTTTCCTCCAAGTTTAGGGTTACCATCAAAATTTTGATTTCCAGTGGAATTCCTTGTAGGTAATACCTCTTGGGATATCATAAAAAATGGAATTCAGCTATCTCTAAGCATGAATAAGTGGAAAGTGATTACTCCAAGATATAGCTATTCAAAACACCACAGAACCACGTATCCATAATGTGAGTCCAAATCAGATCAGCACCATAAAGGGTCTAAAATTGTTCCTACATCCAAACAAGTGTGTGATACCTCCAATTCTGTTTAGACACATAAACAACCAGCCACTTGTACAGTTCTACTGGAAAGATAGTGAAGAAAATCTCATACAAATAGTCATACAGATTCTGCTCCACCTAAGTGTGTGCGTCAAACTCAAATCCAATGTTGAACCTCCATGTGTATTCTTATTCTAGGTTGTGTATCCACTCCTCAACACTTACTAAGGTCAACCAATATGTCTTCATTGTGAACCATCTTGAAAACAACTAAAAAATAGGTCCCAGCAATGGAACCAATGATGTAGCCTAGAATTTACCAGTAAAAGCCCAGGTGCACTGACACATCACTCATCCTAGACTGATTTCTCATCCAAAGCGTACAAAGGTAACAAGACCCTCTTTAGGGTTTTTGTTGCATGAGATTATCATAATGAAGACTTAATGCATTCATATCCATAACTAGTATATAATTTTACAATGCAAGTTCAGATCTAGATCTAGAGAATAATAGACTTAAACTATAGCCATGATGAAATCAAGCATGCAAGAACCAACTTATACTCAGTACTTGATACTCTGATTCATCCAATACACTCCATTTCATTAAACATGATAAATACACATAAGGTTATTATAATATAAAATACCATATTTTATGCGTGCATCAGATTTGGCAGCATAACCTCACAATAACTCAATTCTCACATATCACTCTTACTTATATCTATCTTTGTATATAACTCATACTACACATTCCATCACATATTTATAATGGTGGGGAATTTCCCTTCACTACTTATCTAATCCCAAAATAGGTCACATGCTATTATTAGCCACACACCATTACAATAATAGCCACACATGTAAGTGCGCTAACAATAGACTTCTTTTAGTTAATTATGAGTAGTAAATCTATTCTTAGCCTATACCCATGCAAAATGCTTTATAGCTGATCCTCCAAAAATAGCCAATGCATTTCGCACAAGTCTTTAACTAGTTTGTGTGTTTGGCATGCTATCTCCAAAAATACCTCATACACGTGAAAATGGCTAAGTCCTGAATCTGTCTCTCTCCTTTGCATGCAATTCTTTCCTGACCCTTCCGCACCTTTGAACATGCTTTGTTCTTCCACATGAACCTTTTGTATGTTTTTTTCCAAGTGTTATACATTATTTGTTCAACACTTTTGCATCAATACAATGATGCCCTTATATTCCCAAAGTATCCATCATTATAAATGAGCCTTCCTTTATAATATATAGAGAAGATGAGAAAGAAAAAAGAGGAAGAAAAAGAAAGAAACTAAAATTTTTCCATTCAACCACCATTAAGATTCAATAAATGGCTGAAAAAAAACATGGGAAACCTTACAAACCCACTCCCCCATTGTACATTGCTTTAGGAAGAAGAAATGGGAACCATACTTGATTAAATATTATTCCAACTACCTTGAACTTGGTATTTTAATGCTGGAGAGTTTTCTTCCTTTTTCACTTACCAACTCCCACCTAACTCTAGATTTGATGGTTCCATGATGAATTTCTCTAAGAGATATTTCCTAAAGGTCTAAGACCTTTAAAAATGGAGCACCTGAGTGAAAGATATGACTGTGCAGATTTTCGTGTGTTGTATGGAACATGGGTTCCAAATTCATCATTACAGTCCGTAGTTATAATCATTTCTCTCCCTTTTTCCTTTAGAAAATAGATAAATTGGTTAAATCAGGAACTTGAGGAACTGGGTCACTTCATCTCATACTTTCTACATCCTTGACATTTTATTCTCTTATAGCTCGCACCTCCATCTCCTTTGTTTCGTGGGTGAATAAGTTCCATGGAGAATTGGAGCCCCCATAGAACTTGTTGCATCTAGGTCTTCTAAGCCCACACTACACATCCCTCCTACAGTACAAAAAATCCTTCCACCTCCCTTGTAAATTGGGTAATTCGGCCCCGTGAGGGACTTAAGCCCCCTAGGAACATGTACCTCCTAGGTCCCAAAATTCTGCATTCCCCAAAATGAACTAAATCCTTTATATTTTGGTCGTGATACCCCTCTTAAGAATACTTAGGTCTAGAGAACTTGTTCCATCTGTTCCACATTTATCTAACTTACTTGCAAAACTCTATCTCCTTAGCATTGCATCCTTTTTAATATTTCAAAGAACTGGAGCCCCTAAGGTACTTGTACCGCTTGTTCTTCTTGGACCAAAATTTTTCACATTACACTGAAAATGGCTCTCTTTTTGCATTTTTCTCAAAAAATTTAACTTTTCTATTTATTTCTTCGACTGAGGAGTTAGAAAAAATGGAGTAGAGTGCCCCTAAAGCAAAATTTTCTTAATTCTACAATTTTTAATCAAGATGTTGGTGAAGTATGAAATTATGAATCCTGAAAGAAAAGTGAATTACATCAAATGATCACAAGCGCCCATGAAAACTACTTGTTTTCAGATTCTTCATTGCAGTTCCATGAAAGTGCTCGAGTCTAATTTTCCTCAATTTGTCTAATTTTTGCAAGGGATATAAAAATGAACAAAAAATTTAGCGATTTATAAGGGCCATCTACCTACTAGATGAGTTGATCAGTGGCCTTGAAGCATCCATTGGACATGGAGTCATCCTAAGAACATGAAATTTTATCTGAAACTTGAAACTCAACCCCTAAACCACTTGAAAAATTGCTTGAACCTGGAGTTAACTTGTCTCTCAAATTTTCTAACTTTTATAATAAATTTATTGAATTTTATTCAAGTGGAATTTTTTTGAATTTGAAATTTACCCTTTTGTTTTGTAATATATGTTGAAACTGAGTAGCAGTAGCCCCAATATCAAGTGCTTACTCTCTTTAATCTTTAATTTTGATATGTTTGGGTTGAATAGATGAAAAATGGAGACTTTCCAAAAAATATGATTTTATTTTCTCTACATTTGATTTTATGAAGCACTGCAACTGATCCTTGACACCTTGAACCTCATCCCATAGTGAATTTTCTAGAAACATGCCAAAAAATGTGCAACAAGACCATCCATGAACAACAAAACTATACATAGTACTTAGGGAAAGAAACCTACTCTATCAACACAATAATGTACAAAAATCACTTAGAGGAATTGAAAAATATGCTAATATGTACATGATGAAATGACTAAATTAATGCAAGTGTTTGAGATAAATCCCACTAACTGGGATTTGTAATGCATCTCCATTAAGTTCTAATAACTTAAAAGACTTGGCCTCTTTGAAAGCAATAAAAATTATGGCCCACTCTAGTTTGCATCAAACTTGGAGTATCTTCTTGGTTGATTTTTGATGTTGTTCTTGCTTCATCATGGAATATTTCGTTAACTCCTCAGGCTCTACCAATTCTTCCATCCAGATCTCTCTTTGGTATGCACTTTCAAATTCTAGATGTTGAGCCAATTCTATTGAAGATAAATTAAGTGAAAAGGAAGCTTGGATTCTTTTTCATATACTAGATTGTGAGGGGAAGTGACAATTACTTTCTTAATTATAATCTTGACAGCCTAGAGATCATTTCTCACCTTTGTGTGTCACTTCCTTTGATTGATATCTATTTTTCTTCTCATGATCCTAATCAGATTCTTGTTAGTAGAATTTTTCAATCCATTACCTTGGGGATAGTTATTGGAAGAAGTCTTATGATAAATACCAATTCTAAGAGCCCAATCAAAAAATTTGGATCACAAGAAAGATTTTTCATTATCATAAGTGATTATCTAAGGGATACCAAACCTTGTATCAATTTCTTCAAGAAAGTATAGGATAAATGATTCAGTGTCTACCTTAAATGGCAAAGCTTCTTTCCACCCGGTAAAGTAACCTGTTCCTGTCAGGACCCACTTATGACCATCACTTGATGGAGGATTAATCATGCAAATGAAATCAAGACCTCATTGTGTAAATGGTTGGTCAACTTGAATTGAATGAATTGGAAGGGAATCAACTTTATCTTACCTATCAAGAAAGCACATTACTTACAATTTCTGACCCATTTGTAAGCATCAATAAATAGTGTGGGCCAAAAGTATCCTGCTTTTTTAATTTTCATGGTTGTGGCCTTAGCAGAAACATTTCCATTTGAGAGACCATCATGGATCTCAGTCAAAACCTTGTCACACTAGTCACCTTTAATACACCTGAGTAGAAATCCATCAATGTTTCTCTTGAAAAAAATACCATTAATTAGGGTGGTGGTGTAAATTAACTCGCAATAATTAGTATGTTGTTTACTAATCCATACTCATTTATTCATCATACCTAGGGAAAAAAACCTTCAACACTAAGAGTGTTCGATGCACAGTTACATGTGCTTAAGAGGTATAAAATAAAATATTATTGTCACATCAATTAGAAAATACAATGATGGAAATAAACTAAGTTATAGATGAAAGTAGATGCTAAAGATATATAATTAAGGAGGTAAAATCATAACAAAAGTAAATGAATAAAATTTTACAATTCTAATCTATTCATGCAAGGAACTAAAATGAAAAACAAAAAGGAAAGGAGGATTAACAACCCATAAGTGGAACCTGCCTTGGGTGCTAACCCTTCCTAAGGCTTGTGTCTATAAAAAAATGATAGAGGTCAGATTTTATTCATCAGCATGAAGATCGTATAATGAAACTCACAAAAATTACTTAAATATGGAATGATCCCTTATAACGTCTTGACATTCACTTTATATTCAACAGAGACTTGAAGAGACCCATTCAAACTAATAATTACAATTCGATTAAGTATAAGATCATTACCAAGAAATCCGTAGATTCTTATGCATGTAATAGAACCTATAAAATGTGTTCTAATACAACATGACTAACTATTCAGTCTAACAATCAGTTATCAAGTTAAATCAACTAGTTCCCAATTTGTAGTTGCATAGCATAATAAGGTATTGACATGATATTTGCTTCTTTTTGTCATAAGTGCTTCTTTATTGACATGCGCAAACTCAAGTGAAGTATCCATGTTGATCAAGTTTCCCAAAATCACAGTCTTGTATATGCACATGTTCTCATTTAGATGCAGGTGCTTAAGAGGTATAAACTAAAATATTTTTGTCACAAAAATTAGAAAATGCAATGATGGAAATAAACTATGTTGCAGATGAAATTAGATGCTACAGCTAATTAATAAAGTAGGTAAAAGCACAACCATGATGGGCTCACTTAGTATAAGTATGGTATAGCATGTGCGTTCGAAGGGTATTAAAGAATACCCTTAACTCTAGTTTTTACCTCTAACTATTAATTGATAATACTCCCTCCTGTTATATTATTAGAATGAAAATACCCCCTATTTTTTCCATGTACCTTACCTATTTTTCTATTACAATATGATTTACCCCTTTTTATTTCTACCCTAATATACTAAACAAAAAAATATCATATTTCTCACTCATTTTTTTTATATGCATTTCCTCTCGAAATATAGTTTGAAGTCATTCAAGACCTATTTCCAATTACCTTATAAATTTTAATTTTTAATCATTTATCAATAGTTCATAAAATAAAAAAGATGGTGAAATAATATCACTTGTGTTGAAAAGCATACTCAATCCTAGTTTTCTACAATCTTATTATTTCTTTGTTAAGAATTGCTTAATTGAGATATTTTTATTCAAAAATATATTACAATTAACTTTATGACCATAATCCTTTTGTAATTTTAAAGTATTTAGTTTTAAAATTTAGGGTTCAAATGTTTTAGTTTTATATTAAAATTAAATCTCCCTTTCCTTTGGCCCACCTCTCTAACCTACCCCCAATACCTGATTCACAATATTACTAAATTAAACCCTTTCAGCCCCTCATGTCTACCAATATATTGAATTTAATTTTATTAATTTTAATTACCTCAATATGAAATCATGTGCTAGGATATTGCCTAGCTAATGAACCCCACGTGAGCACAACACAAGTAAAGGAATAAACTGTTGTAATTATAATCTATTCATGTAAGAAGTTATAACAACAAAAAAGGAAAGGGGGTTTAGGAAACCACAAGTGGGACATGCCTTTGGTGCTAACCCTTCCTAGGGCTTGTGTCTACAGCAAAATGATAAAACTCAGATATTTTTCATCGCCGTAAATATTATAGAATGAAACTTACAACAATTTCTTAACTATGGATCAATCTCTTCTATAATGTTGACATTGAATTTATATTTAGCACAAACATGAAGAGACCCTTTCAAACTAACAATTTCAATTTGGTTAAGTATAATATCATTACCAAGAAATACCTATATTCTTATGCATGCAACAAAACTGAGAAAAGGTGTTCTCATACAATAACTTGACTAACTATTTAGTCTAACAATAATTTATCAAGTTAAATCAACTAGTTCCATAGTTGTAGTTGGAGAGCATAATCAGGTATTGGTGTGAGATTTGATTCTTGTTACCATAACTTCTTCTTTATTGACATGTGCAAACTTAGGTGAAGTATCCATGTTTAACAAGTTTCCCAGAATCACGGTCTTTTATATGTGCGTGTTCTCCTTTGGTTACAAGTGCTTTGCTGTGGATGATTCCTAGTTTATCAATGTCAGTTGTTGCAAATGAGTCCCTTTATATTGTGGTAGAGTTTCTTTGGATGCATGTTAGTGGCTACATATAATAGCTTCTTGCAAACACATATGGAATTCAGACAAAGCACTATTAATCATTTCATTGTATGAAAGAGATTAACATACACATTCAAAATTCATAGAATAAAGTAAATTAGTAATAGTTATATTAATTAATATAAGTGCCACAAGTTCAAGATTTATTAGATATGTTCAATAGTATGTACGAAACAAAATTTCGGGGGAGTATACATGGACAAACAAAATACATAGATGAGGAATTTAAAACAGTAAATAAATGGGCTCATCACATCCCCAGACTGAGCTTCTTGAATGTACTCTTTCAATAATTCATGCGTTCTTATTCCATTTTCTTGGGATCAGCCTAAATATTGTTGCACACCCTTCTGAATTCCAATGGTGTTGAGCTTCCTTCTGAACCACTAAAGAAATAACCTGCATTCTTTCTAAACTTTTCCATTACCATGTCCTGCAGTTCCTCATCTAGCTCTATATTTCCAAAACAATGGGGGATAGGAGATTGAAAATTTTATGGATAATAAGAAATGGGTAACGAATATTTTCCACACCCCTTAGAGACTTATATATAGTAATTTATTCTTCTGAAAGTTTTAATGATATTAGGATATGAATGCACTTATTTGCTCTTCATCTATGGTGACATTTCTTCCCATCGTGCTCTGTAGGAATGTACTATTTCCAAGTTATTATAATTAATGAAGTCTCTTACGTCATCATGGGATTTCTGTCTCATCCTATATATTGTTTTTTTATTTATTACTCTACCATAAACTTCCCATAATCCTCAATCATTGCTTTAGTGTTTCCAGATTATTCCCTGATCATCAAAGGTTGCACCTTACACATGTGTCTATAATCCACCATTTTTTCTCCTTATATAGCTCATTGTTGAATTAAAAACACAATGCCTAAATTTTTACATCCCTAATGTACATTATAGGGATCTAGTCTCTGTCATACTCCAAAACATAATTATACATATACAGTTCACAAAGAAGTAGCTGGATCTCATGGAGCATTTTTAGATAAATTTTGAAAAAAGGTCTGGCTCCACTAGTATCAAATGGGATATCATTGTTAATATAGGTATATTTCAATTCAAACATTTTTTCTTTCAATAAGACAACATAAATGTTTGTTAGTAGCTTCTTTTTTCTTTTTTAGGCTTACAATTTCATTGTCTTTAGCCTCGAGTTGTCCATCTTTTTCCTCCAAATCCTAATGATGTTGGAAAAGTAACTTTTCCTTCTCCCTTTCCCATTTCATTTATAGCTTGTTAAGATAATTATAAAATTGCTGCACCCAATAGTCTAAAGTGGTTTGGGTTACCATATCTCTGCATACTAGCCTAGGAAGCTCTCTAAGAACTTCTTGTAAGACCAATTAACTAAAACTAGACAAAATGGAGCTAGCTATGAATAGTTAATCTAAACAGAAACTAAGTGCTATATTGGAATGTAAGGATTAATTTTTTATATTTGGAATATATAACAAAGTAAAAGGGAAATATAAGGATGCGTTACTAACCTATGAATAACTTACCTCACTATGTACTAGACTATGGCTGACTAGTATGCGAACTAGGCAAGCTATGGAAAAAAGACCTCAAGAAGGGTAAAAGCTGATTATTTGTATATAATTAGGCACCTTGAGTGGTACTAGGGTTCCTTGGGCACCCTGGTATGTGTTATGGGTTCTACAGACTATGGAAATGCTCGAAACCTAAAACTGGTAGTGTTGCAGTATCTCTATGTTATCTTTGCTCCTGTCATATGGGTGTCACAATAATGTCATCTATGTCACTGTAACTATTGTATGGATATATAACTGTAAAAACCTGTCAAAATCATCAATCCCTAAAAAATAAGAATGCATATGAATAGGTTAGACTAACCTCAGCTGCCAAACTAGTGGTCTTATGATGAGCACTACACTACATTTCAGACCTAATGTAGTTTTCTGTGTGTGTTTAATTTTGTGCCTCGGATGCCCTAATGCCAATGACATGGTAGTAGGGGGTGATAACCAGATGTAAATTAAAAAAATGGTTGATGGAATGGAAATAATATAACCATTCCCCCTATACTTGTGTGATGCATATGTAGAAGAAGCCCAAATACAGTCCCTTTCCTTAGTAGATAGATACCCTTGATGAGTAAGATATCCACCCATAATGTAGTGAGTATGTTTTGTTTATATAGGTATCACTTGTTCAAATTTCAACACTAGTGACCCGAAACTTCCAATTATGACTAACGGGAATACACAGGGTAACCGTTAGGACTGAACTCAAACAAATAAATTAAGACCACAAATTACGATGACACAAATGCCTAAAATCATGGATTGGGGCACCTCGGGGTGCCCCAATGCAACCCTAGGAATGCTTATGTAGACCTAAATATGAAAACTAAACAAATTACAACATCTAATATACTCTTAAAGATGGCAAAAAATGTAAAGACAACTGACGACTAAACAAATAAAACACAATGACACCTAACTAACTAATAACAAGACCTAGAAATTGGACCCAATGGATACTTTTATTATGCAAGATCCATATATAAATTATTATATCTATGGGTATAAATGTAATAGTAAGTGCATGATTTTGTGACTACATTTACCCCCAATTTATGTTGGTGAGCAGAAATCTTAGTAGCATAAAGTAGATAGATATGTGTACTTCAGAAAAAGATGAAGAAGCCCAAGTTATGGAAGAATGCACATATGTGTATTAGAAGTGTGCTGATAGAACAATAGAAGCATTCCAAACCATGGATTAGTGAGTTAATCCATACAATGTATTGAAAAGTGTAAATATCATGACAAGGTGTGAAAAATGAAAATTTTGATTAGATGATTTTGAACGCAGTTTAATAACAAATAGGTGGGTAGGGAGTGATAAATTCCTAACCAAAATAATTGCATAAGAATGTAACTATTGGAGGATCTGCGCATCCTGAATCCAAACGAAGAGTGTAGGGAGAAAAGTGCATATTATTCAAACTTTAATTGCATCCTAAAGATCTGGCCGCTATAGAAAAACTCATATCAAAAAGTGGTGATTTTGGATCCAAATGATTTTGATTAAATAGTTGACCCATATGGGAGTGATAAGGGGAAATACCCTCTTTCCCCCACTCCACGGGTTTTTCTATAATGTAAAGGTTTCCATGATAGTTCATCTTGAAGCGAATGTGATAGAGAATGATATGGATTATAATTTGGGTCATCTGGAAGCGAATGGGTAATATAGTATAAAATCCTAAGTTAGGCCATATAGGAAAGAATTGGTGAATATTACCCCCAAGCTAGGTCATTTGGGAAATTTCTCATGGATTTGTATGATATATTTCGATTTGAACGTGTTGATTTTGATTGGTTTATTGATTATATCAATTGGTTACTCATGGAGAGGTTTTTCGCTAATTGCCCCTAGGTTAGGTGATTATAGGAAGGTTGCTAGAAATTTATGATATGTCACATAAACTTATTTTTAGTCACTTGTTTCCCCCAAGTTATGTCATTAGGGGGAATTAATAAGTTATGATGTATGATGGTGTTTAAAAAATGTTAAATGATTGTTTCACCCATATTAAGTCATTAGAGGAGATTGGTGATGAAATTTTGTAGTATAAATTATGAGGTATTGGATTAATGATATTGGTCCATGTGGTGACATAAGGGGGATTATAGGGGGACCCAAAATGATATGCCCACCCTTTCGATGAAAGAGGGAGTGATGAGAAAAATGAAGTCTAAGCTAAAAATAACATCAAGAGGTTAGAACATGATTGTAAGGATTACAAAATAACATTAAGTTGTATAACTTATGAGAAACATGTGTAGTACAGTGGTAGGTGGAATTATTAAAATAATTCCACAAACAGGGTGAAAATCAGATTAAAAACGCTCAAGATATGACTAAAAGGGTGTCACGTGTATTAGTTATGGTATTAAGCGTGAAATGTAGACCATAATAAAGGTGGAAATTGTAACGTGACTATAATTAGTAAAGTGAAAAGGTAACTTATCACTTCATGTGTTTCCATTGTGAGTGTAGGAGTGTGTATGGAGTGAGTAGGGATGCCTCAAGCGAGACCGTTACATCTGACCCGATTTGGGAGAGTAGCGATTGCAGCAGTGTTACATAGTACTACAAAGTTTATAAGTTTGTCATATTTACTAAAAAGTAGGATGTAATAGGCTACTTAATTGAATTTTTAAAAATTTGAGATTTTTTATCTTTCTCATTATTTGGGACCTAGACAAGAGTGGTGATGGTGTTAGTGACCCTTCAAACTGGAACTCCCATATCTAGGTGCTATTGTCCTGCTCTGGGGTGCCCCAATCCTGTTGTTGGGAACCTTGGTCCAAAAAATTTTGATTTTGTGGATATGACTATGGAATGTGTTTCTAAAATGTTGAGTATTCATTTTTGATCATATAAAGTGTTCTAATCATTGTGTTTGTTGTTGTTGTGTGTTGTGTAGAGGGATATCCACTCAAGGGAGTTCCGTAGTGGTCAACACTTGAGTACACTACTGGGATTAGGTTTTTCAAATCATGAGTGGGATGTGTTAGACTGTGTCATCCTACAACATATATCATAGATGGGGGATGTGCCCCATAATATTCCCATGTTAATCGCATTGCATGAGAGATGGTGTGCAGACACATCCAAATTTTGGTTACCTATGAGAGAGATGAAAGTGATGCTGGAGGATATATATCGCATATTGTAGTTGCAAGTGGTTGGGGAAAGAGTACAAGTGATGGTGGTAATGGATATGGAGTGGTAGATGTGCTTAGCTAGATGATATTTTGTAGGGGCCCAAGTTCTTACAGAGGCTCATATTTGTTTGGATGTGATATTGCATTCAAGGGTTCCACATTTGTGGAATTTAATCAAATTGGTGATAGTGTCTTGTATAATAGTTGAGGGAGGGGTTATCGACATATTGTATAAGATGCATGACATATGTCAGTGGATAGAGGAGGATGGGACAATATATGCATGTGCGTTGTGTGTGTTGGCCCACATGTATATGGACTTGTATCGGTTCATGCACGATGAGCATCATGGGGATATAGGAGCCACCACACTGCTACATGTGTGGGCATATGAGCACATAGCCATATTGAGACTAGTTGCAGGGCCACGATGGGATTGGGTGCAATCAGAGATATATGCTCGACTCTGGGTTGATATCCATGGTAGGAAGATGGACACAAATATTTTCAGGGCCTTGGTAGATAGGATGAGGTTATAGTTAGTGACATGGAGGCCATATCATGATAATGAGGGATGGCTTGAGGATGTGATACAGTTGTGATGTATTCAAAGGACCATGTGGTTAAAGGACCACTTTCCAGGTGTAGCGTATATTTTTCAGGTGGAGAGATTATCATGACAGTTTGGGATGGCACATGATGTGCCCCCAGATAAATATGTATGGTTATAACTTGTCAGATCCCATAAGAGAGTTCATGTGAGGAAAGGACCTATAGAAGATTAGTTGATACCATCAGGGTTAGATATGGTAAACCCAATAATAGTGGTTGTGGATGGCGATGACACGGGGTGCACAAAGGATTATCAAACATGGTAAGAAACACATCAGTGGGTGTTCTTATATCCAATATTTATGGGTGATATGGATTTACTAGCAGGAGGAGTGGGTTAGGGAGGTGTCCCTAACCTTATAGCAATAGTGATGACAGAATGTAAGTATTTGTTATTTGTTAATATTGTGGGTTAATGAAGTGATGAGGGTGTTGTGCATATGTTTGACTAACACGAGGTTATATGTTGCATTTGCAGGATATGCCTATTGGTTGTTGATAGTAAACACTTCTTTTCACATATTGATGTGGAATATGCTTGGTGATATATTATGTGGAGGGATACTATAGTGCGTGGATGACATCATGGGTGAGCATTGCCTTTGTTTGAGTCAGTGACCATAGTAGTGGTGACATGTACATTGTTATTTGGCAAGAGGGATAAGGCATGCGAGGAGACTCCCCATGCCTAAGAGGAAATAGGTGGTGGTCCCTTAGATTAGGACGTGTTTTCATGATATGTGGATTTGTAGCATCAATTCTTGGTGAAGAACATGGATATTTCCATGTTATGCAGATAGGTGAAGAGGTTTTGGGGTCACAAAATGCAGTGTCACCTTCATGGCAAGGCATCTAGTTCCAGAGCTCTCACAGTACATGAGAGCGATAGTGATGATGAGGTGTGATAGTGATGAGTGTATATGATGTAGGGTGCCTTTTCCCCTAGTGGTGAAACATGTTTTTACGACAATTATTTCTATGAGTGATATATGTATGGACACCTATTTTTGATATAGAGATGAGATCAATGATGTTATGTGTTGCCTTTGTGAGATAATGGATATCATATGGTTCTTATGGTTATTGTCCTAACATGCATGATGATGTATGAGTAGTGGTAGATAAAATATGGATGGTAGATGATGAAGTAGATAACTAATGTAATTGATAGATGAAATATTGGATGAATGAAATATGTAGCGCATAGGTAATGAAATTATGAGAATAGAATAATTATGAAAATGGATAAATATATGCTAGGAGAATGAATGGAACCTGATGAACAAGTGTGAATGTAGTGTACATGTATTGGTGATGAAACTAATAGGTGGGGGGATGAATAATGCCCCTTGACATGTGAATGAATAGGCCCATGTTAATAAAGACCCCTCAATAGTCAAGTATGAGTCATGTAAGAAAGAGTGTGTCATTGGGAAATGATTGAGGTGTCCTAGATGAATGAGGAAGCATGTGACGAAATCTTCTTAGAACTAATCCCTCAATAGTCATGTAAGAACTATAAGAACACAAGTGCATTATCGGGGGGTAAGGTTATAATGATCACCTACCAACAACCAGAACGAAATGTGGAGGTGGATGTATATGGAATGGATGGATCGCAAGTATATGGACTGAAGTGCATGTCATATGGAGTGACCATGGGATATGTATAAATTGGTGAAAACACATGGGATGCATGTGATGGATACTGTGAATGAGGGGGATGCAATGAATATGGAGGTGGAAGCAATGAAGGTGGTGGATAGTGTGCATGCACCAGTGGTGAATGAAGAACAAATTGAGTACTAGATAGAGATGAATCAGGGGGTGTATGCCTATGTTTTCATTGTGAAGGAGATAATGATCACTGACGAGATGTAAAAGATATGACAACAATTTCCTCTAGTTATTGTAACCTCTCACGTAAAGCAATATAGTCATTTTCATGATGGCCAATAATACGATGGTTATTATAGTGATACTGATCATGTTGACATTTTAAATGGTGTGGAAGGTGGTTTTGATGGGAAGGAATCCAAATTAATTTATCATCAAGTAATATATAAAATACATGATGAGGTTGAGCATTAGGTGGAAAAAAAAAAGATTCATTGTACTAAGGTGAAGTAGTAGTAATAATTGGTTGTAGAGTTGGAGAGATATGTGTAGGAGGTTTAGGAGGGGAATGGGTTTTTTGCCTTTGCACTTTAGGATTAAATAGGGGTCGCTTTGTATTGTTTCTAGGAGGTGTAGTAGGAGGACCATGCTTTGGTTTATTTTTAGCCAAGGATGGAGACCACTCAGGATGTACAACTGAAGGTGTAGGTGGAATGACAAAGGATATGGTAATCAGAGAAATGTGAGAAGGCTCTGCTAGAGGAGAATCACAAAGGTCCTATTCTATATCAAGAACCTTGTAACACAAAAGTATAAAGGAAACACAATTATCATATTATAAGCATTGATTTCGAGGAGGAATAAGAACACAACAAAAGATGAACTTCTTTTCCAAGTCACTTGGATGAAAGATAATCTGATGTATACATGCATTAAAGTGTAAGATGTAATCATGAATAGGTTCAGAAGATCCCTAATGTAGAGTAGGAATGTCATCATATGTGACCCTAGATCCATTACTAATAATAAAACTATGTAGGAAGGAATCCTCCAAGTCATCAAAAGTGATAATAGAACCAGAAGGGAGATGGGTATATAGTTGAAGGGTGTTGGACCCATAAAAAGTAACTAAGTACCTAGGGCAAAAAGACTTATGGCATGTGGCGAAAGGGCGCGTACAAAAGTAGTCCTCGGAGAGGCATGAAGGGTCAAGCTAGGATAGATTGGAGTTACAACTTAGTAATTTTTTGGATAAAATAGAAAAATACGTGCATAAGGAGCAAATGGAAAAGTGATAAGATATAGATGTGGATAAGCTATGAAGACTTGTAGTGTAGGTAAAGGATATTCCAAGGAATCATTACTGTTATCATAGAAGGATAAGGGATCGAGGTGGTTAAGGATTAGCTGGCATAAGCATGCTAAAGACACTCGATTGAAGGAAATGCATGGCTGCACATGATAGGTTCCTAGGTAGTGGTAAAACAAACATGAGAAGATTCTAGTAGGACTTCGGGGTGATGATGAATGGTTAGGAGAAGATTCCTTTGACTGCTTGATATAGAGGACCATTCCTAGAAGAAAGTTTGTGGGTGAGGAGTAAGAAAGAAGAGAGGAATTGGAGAGAATAATGTAGTGCATGTAAAAGAGAGCTCTGGAATGTAAAGAAAGTCTTGTTATGGATGGAACTGTAGACACTAAAATTAGGTCACACTCCCCTTTGGTCCCTTGACATATAAGCACCCTTTATTACATTTACCTAGCCATGACCCCCCCTTCACCCCACTAATATTAATTTAATTAAATTAATGCATTATCCTCACTATACTTATTATTTGAATATTTTATTTAAATAATATTCACACATACACTTCACTTAGACACCTCATCAAACCAACTCACCCTAAGACCTTTTCTTTGTAAGTTTCCATAACTAACTAAGACTTACCCAAACCCTAAAAATCAAGGCCTACATTCCCTCTAACCACATTGCCATATGCTCAAAAGAGGCTGTCATTCTAATCCATGGGATAATGACACAAGATCCAAGGAAATTAGGAGGATCTCCCTAGTTTAGTAAACCTAGGAAATCCCACCTTGACTGATGTCAGTTACCCCTAACCGTTGTCGGTTAAGCCAGACCGTCGTTTGTTACCCCTTTTAACCCCTAAACTACCTTATTGACAAGGTTGGAAAAAATTAGGAGAAAGTTGACGAGCAAGAACACAGAGAGATAATGCATCTTCAGAGAGCAAATTCCAGTGAAAACTCACATGCAAGGAAGGAAATTGAGCATCTTCTCCTACATAGCCATCCCAACCATGATCTGATTCATCCAAGCAAAGAGGAGTGTACGTGCAGCCCATGTAAAATATTTTCTTCAGTTAGTGATCACTTGTAACTTTCAAACCCATCATTAGCACCTCCATGCCTCACACATAAGCATTTAGGAATTCCAAGTAATTATAACATCATAATTTCCTGGTTTATTTCATTTTGTCATCATTTTATCATCCATTGTTTATCTTGCTCCCTATTTACCTTCATATACCCATTAAAACCTCACAAAAGCCTTCTCTAGTAACCCAATATTTCACCCCGACTCACCAAAGTCCTTTATGCAATCACAAATGAGACCACAACTTGTTCTATGAAATTTTCAGATCTCACAGTAACTGGCACCAGTTACACCTAACTGCCGTCGGTCACCCCTAACTAACACTGGTCTCTGTATTTTCCCACACAGCCTAGAACAGAGACCTACGCACCAAATTTCATATCACCCCCATTCTCTTGTGATCTACCCAAGACCTCTATCAAACTTGCAGAGACCCAAAACCAATCATTTGACCTTTGGATTCTATTCTAGCTTAGCCTGTTAGATTAGATCTATTTCTTATTGTGTTTTTTAAGTGAGATACCTAAATCATTTTAAATAAAAATAGGATTTACTTTGTTTACAACATTAAATTGTTTAAAATAGTGGACTGACAGCCATCTAGGAAGTATCATACTTCCCAGATCTAGCATATGCTAGGTAGTTCATTGCCCATATTGTTTAATTCCTTTTGGTGGTCTTGTTTTCATTACAGGTAGTTCCTCCTAGCCAAAAGGAAGATCTCACAATCAGTTGTGGATTCAGAAGTCATATGCACACAACAACCCATTAACCAACATTTGAACAGGTATTCCTCCTACACCCATTACCCCATCTGTTTCATCAACACTTCAAAGAAATGATCTAAGAATCAAGTGAAACATTTTGGCATTCCTGGTGGGACCCATCCAGGGTTCCTTGCATTTCATTCATTCCTAAGAACAAAATGTGTGTTTGTTTCCCTTCTAAAAAGTGTACACACTAATTTTCTTCCTTGGCAACCCACCTCTTCTTTCTATTTGCTCTAAAGGAAACTTTTATTTTGGTGTGATTAAAAAGAACCATTTCTTCATTTTTTTTTGCATTGTAATGAAAGAGTATCCCTCTTTCTCTTCATCTTATTGTGTCATCAAATTTCACATTTTCGATTTGGGTTTCAAAATAAGTGCATTCCATTTTGATTTATTGCATTATCTCACATTAATTGAGGGAAACCTATATGTTAGAATTCATACCCAGCTGATGGTTGATAAACGAATCATAGAAAAGAACTTCTATCCTTTTCTCTTCATCTGAGTCTTACCAAACCTCACAAAAATTCAAAATACATACATTCTTAAACAACATTCTACCCAGAAGAAGCTATAGGTGATCACATGATCACGGAACCATGGGCACCTAGCTCACTACTCTGTCGAGTCATACGTAAGATTTTACCTTCTGCCTCGTTATTTACTCACTATCATTTTCTACAGTAACTGGTAGCGGTTAGCCCTCACCGGCGTCAATTTTCCCTAACCGGCATCGGTTAACCTGTTTCACATTCCAGCCACCATTTGGTACTTAATCTACTTTTTATCACCAGATTCATATGTTCCTACTATTCTCTGTGTCATTTATAGAGAAAAATCCCTACCTGATCAATACTAGTTCACATGGTGCTAACCTGAAGACAAGTAAGCGCCCTCATATTTTACGCTAGTTTTCAACCACTCCCACCTAGTCTTTCACCACCTTCTATTTTATCACTAGCCATGGATCCCATCTAGCCTATTACTATCACTACCAGTGATGAGGAGTTCACATAACTCCTTGACCAGAACCCTACCACCTTTGCAATTTTACCCTTTCCACTCGTCCACCCGAGACACCTTAGGTCAGTTGATATATGGTATACCTGTATCTATCCCTCCAAATCTCACACCCACTCCCGCATCGGCCCCATCTGGCTTTGTGTTGCACACATCCACATTACCCCCAGTCGTTTCACAGTTAGGTCCTATACCTGCTATGACTTTTATGTTTGCTACCTCTGTGGCACCCATTACATCCACCATACCCTCGACAACTACCCCAAACACAACCTCATCCACCCCTAATGCCTCACACATACCTATAGCGACATTACCACTTCTAGTGTCGGTGACCCCTGCCCCATTTCAGAATGTGGTTCTTTCCATTCCACAATCATTAGCCCCTATTTCCACTAGGGTTACCATGACCCTTCCACCCCCATATACATACTACCAACAACCTCCTATTTCATCCATTATGAATTATGGGTACGTACCCCCTATTTCACTACCTTCTTCTCCACCACCCTACATGGCAGCCCCATACATTGGAGTGCCATCCCTATTATATGCCCAAAACCAATCTCGTGCTATGGGAGGCATCCAATCATCACAACCCACTAATGACCTAATTAAATTGATGTTGGACAAGATGCAGACATTTGAGGCATCAGTTTCTAGCTCCTACAACACTCTCACCTATGATGAGATTTGCAACGAGCCTATTCACCCATCCATTCCTATCTGTTCACACCCTGTGCATTGGGAAATTCCTAAATTCAATCATTTCAATAACAAAGAAGACCCACAGCAGAATTTACAGTCGTTCAAACATAGATGTTATCTGATCACTCATGATGATTCCTTGCTTTTGAGAACCTTTCCCATGTCCCTCATTGGACCTACATTAGATTGGTATAGTGGGTTACCTAAACACTCTATATTCTCATTAAATCAGGTAGCCCAAGCCTTCTTGGATCATTTCTCTATCAATATCATCAAAAAGGTTACCATGACCGATCTATATTCCACACATTAGTATGAGGATTAATCTATCGCATATTTTGTCACTCGTTGGTGCAACCTGATCAGTAAACTTACCTTCCAACTACCACAAACTGAACTCATCAATCTCTTCACATGGGCTTACACTAGACATATCTCCCTGGCCTTGCAGGTGCAAACCTTTTGAACATTTTATGAGGCATTCACTATGGCACGAAAGTTAGAGATTCGGGCCATCAAAGAGAAGAAAATCTAATTACATGATAAGAATTCGACATTCAAGTCGAATTATACCTCTTCTTCTTCCAAACCACAAACCCAATATTCAACAGCTAAGGGCACCGCTAATGCAGTGGTACTCAAGGCTGGCCCAACTCATCCATCAAATTAGGCTACAACCTCATCTAATCTCTTACCTATCCAAAATTTTCAATTTAGACAAGAGCAGTGAAAATATACTTCAATTAGGGAACCTTACTCTTCTATCTTAGAAAATCTTATCAAAGCCGGAGCCATCACCCTTCCACCTATAAAACCACACACTAGTTTTGACCCTACTAGCCCCATGCCCGCATGGCATAAATAACATGATTTCTGTGACTATCATCAAGTAAAGGGTCACGGTGATGGAAACTACATCAATTTCAAAAATATTGTCTAAGAAATGCTCGAGAAAGGTGAGTTAACTATGGATAATCCCAATGCCACCCCCAACAAAAATCTACAAATCTTCAAAAAACCATTTCCCAACCACACCCCTTCATCCAATCGAACCAGTGAGACATCAACTCATGATACCTATACCCAAGATGTACCTGTCACCTCCCAATTACCCCATATTCCTTCCATATAGGAGATCCTAGCCTGAAATCCTCCTTCCGCATTGGAACCAACCACCCCTATTCCTTTAACAATAGAGGAATGCCTTTCATTCCCTTCATCATCAACGGAGGTGTCTTTCGCTAACACTGGGCCCATTTCACCCCTAGCTTCACCACTTAGAGAACCTTTACCTACAGTACCTCCTCCACCCATAGAGGAGCTCCCATTATCTCCTCCACCCATAGTAGAGCACCCATTGCCTCCTCCACCCATAGAGTTGTGCCCATCTACTCCTCCACTTATAAAGGAGCTCCCATCATATCCTTCACCTATCATTGACCCAGTTGAGATACCTTTTCCTCTTTGTGAGCATTCTCCATCAGCTACCCAAAATCCCACCATCCTACTTTCAACTCTCTTACCCACAAAAGCTAAAGCTAGCTAATTCCCCATCTCTAAGACACATTTTATGGGAATTCCATTATGTCCTCACCAACTCCACCCATAGACGTGTCATTCTCACATTTGGCTGATCACTTAGATTATGTGGATAGGGCTTTACTATGGGGGTGCCTCTTACTCCTTGTCTCAACATAGATGCAGAGATCCCTCACTAATACCTCCACTATCTACCCAAACACATTTCAACCAATCAAAAGAAATAAAACCACCTCTATCATAACCCCTTCCACGATACATGTTAGTGCTTAAACCACACCCTTACCCATAACCCAATCTACATCTAAAACCAAACCCACACCTACAACATTTGCCTCAACTAAACCTATTACCACTTTAGGGGTCACCCCGACCACCAACCTTACTCATCCACCTATTAAAATGGATTTAGCTACATCCTCCAACATCAGAACTGCACCTACTCTGACACCCAAACTAAAGAACCAAACTCATCGACCTCATACGCCAACCACACCAATGACACCCACACTTGTCCCATCTATCTTAAGACCTCAACTGCCCAACCTGGTCAAGCAACCTTCACCCATCCATAAACCAATAACACAACAACCCATTCCTTCCTCACAAACCTCTAACCTACCTAGGCACACAACATGACTTACACCCGCACCTGCAGTATCTTTACCACCAATACCTCCAATACCCTCAGCTATTGCTTCACTACCCACTACACTTCAGTCATTATCCCTCACACCCCAAGTACGACCCGCATCATCTGCCTTCACAACACCCCTATTATCTCCATGGGTAACTCACTCTCTTCCTCCATCTTCTTTTCCTTCTAGACCTCGTACACCCACATCACCTTTTCCCATAAAAGTGTAACCCAAAAACAAAACCCCACTACCCCACAAAAAGGTAGTCAAAATAACCACACACCCTCCTACTCGTTCATCTATTGTACCCCCACCCAGAAAAACATGACCGATACCTAAAACCACACTGACACCTAAACCCATAGTTTAACCCATTCCTCCTCTTCCAAAAATAGTTCCTGGAACCACACCTGCACCCAAACCCACGTTCACTTCCCATTGTGATCCATTAACAGGATCCTATGGCAAAATTTTAACCAACCTCCTCGAGACCTCTGTTACCACATTACCACCACTCCGACCTTATGACCCCCTCAAACCCAAGCCAAAAGGGTTTGATGATACTAAAATTTGTGCATACCATCGTGTGTCAGGGAATGATGTAGAGAACTACAAGGCCTTGAAACCCATCCTTATCTAAATGTCTCCACTAGAAACCAACTTTGATGACGAAGAACTTCTTGACAAGGATCCTTCTTCACCAACACCCATTCCCACACTACCCACTCAACAACCATAACCTCTACCCTCATAGCTCCTAGAGCCACTCCCAATATTTAAAATTAACATGGCTTACATCATCAAACTTTCCATGCCACCACCCCAATGTCTTTGCACCGAGCTCACCTCACAAGGTTTTTCACCTCCAGTAGGTTTTTACCCGTCGTGTCATTATACAACTCACCCTACACCTTCTCCATTTTCCAACTTTCCTCAAATCAACATGATACATGTCACTACACATGCAAATAAGGGAAAAGAAAAGGCAACTGACCTACCAACCAATCCTATACCCAACATACCATCTACACCCATACTTAAAATAACTATCCGCAACCCCACATACCCCATTTCTAATGGCATCACACATCACACCATGCTCAAACGATTACAAAAATCTTCCCTCAAAATGTCCTTATATGACCTCATCCAAACCTTAGAATCCCATCGTTAAGCCCTCATGAAGGTTCTTTAATCTATTGAGGTTTTACCCAATGACCCTACACCCATAGCCTCCTTTAGCCTCATGTAACCTCTCTCACCAAATTACCACCTTCATCTTCACCCCATCCTGTTCACCAAGTGGCCTCCCTTAGCTTCTCATAAGAAGAGATCACACCACATGAAAATGATGACCTAGACCTAGCCCTCTTCATCTCCATCCACATTGATGACATAAGGGTGCACCGTGTGATGATTGATGGAGGTGCTGACATTAACATCATTTCATCCCATGCATTTTTTCAAATGCACATACCTGACAATTGCATGCATAAACATCCAGTCATGTTGAGTTCATTCAACGACGTGTCGACATTAAAATTTTCCTTCGTAATTTCTATTTTATTAATGTATGTATTAGGAATAGGATGTTGTTAAGTATAATTAGTAGTGGCGTCTAATAGAAGATAACGGTGCCATCAGTACGGTGCCACCAATAATGTAGAGTATGGTAATAGTCAAAGTACAATAGGAATGTTGTAAAAAGTAAATATTTGTCGTAAGTGGTCCGGTAATGTTAAAATGTCAAAGTTGGGATAAGTAGAGAAGTAGGGTCTACATGATTAGGAATTAGAAATATTATATTTGTAATAAGGACAAAGAGTGATGTCATAAATATTTTGTATATTTTATTTGTGGAAAAGTCTAAAAAGGTGGAACCCATGTGAGATGATAAGGTTTATCTTATCTTAGAAGATAAGCCTACATGTAAAGGCAAGAGTTTAGGCATGGAATATGATTGGCCGGAAGATATTTCCTATCCTATCTTAGAGATAAGGTGGATAAGCCTGAATTCCTATAAATAAAGAGGCCACCCCCCCTCATTTAGCATAGAGAGAAGTAGTGAGAAATATTGTATGAGTAAGTGTGTAAAGGAAGCCATCATTTTGAAGGTGTGTTAAAGAAGCCATTAAGAGGTGTAATTGTGAAGTTTCTCCCATAGTTATTGTTTGAAGGCAAGTGAAGTTAATAACACTTGAAGAACCTCATGGGTGAGATTGTAACAATTTCATGTTGATATTATAATTTACACTGATATTTCAGATTTATCATTATTCTTTCTTATCATAGTCTATGGTATTCTTGTGTTATGTTTGTTGTTGTGTTTCCAGATTACATCCACCAAACTAAGAGCTGTGCATTAGTTAATAATCATAGCATGAGGAGTTCCTGGTGAAGAATTATCATAGTGCCGGATTGGTGTTGACATTTTGGTTCCGTTGCTTAGACCATTCCTCGTTGGTGGATTTTCTGGGAGATATTCCCACTTAGTCAGAAATCATTTGGAGGGTAACCTTGTTTTTACTGTGCATAGGAGTTACCATGGTAAAGTCATTTTTACCGTGAATAGTGTTTACCCCAGTAACTTTTTTTTTACCATAAATAGTGTTTACCCCAGTAACTTCATTTTTTTACCGTGAATAGTGTTTACCCCAGTAACTTCATTTTTACTGTAAATAGTGTTTACCACAGTAAAGTCAGTTTTTACCGCTGTAAGTCAAGTTTTACCATAGTTACCATGGTCATTTCTATTTTACTGTAGAAAGGTGTAAAGTCACTTTCTATTGTAGTGAGTCCAATTATTTGTGCACATAAGTCTTACTGATTGTACTTGTGAGTTGGTATTTCACTGTGGTTACATTTAAAAATGGGGAAGATTCCTATTTTTTCAGCCCAATCTAATGAAGATGCTTCCTCTTTCATTCAAGAGTTTAAACGATCTTGTATTTGTAATGGCCTCATAAGAAGGGAACAATGGACTGAATTTTTTCCTACCTTTTTGGATGGTTCAACACTTAGGTGGTTTGAAACACTAGGTGATAATGTGAAAAATTCATGGGATTTATTAACTGAAAGTTTTCTTGAAGAATTTGGTGAACAACAGAAATATGTAGATCTCATGATCGAGATCACAAAGCTAGCCCAAGGAGAGAAGGAGAAGATAAGAGATTATCATGCTCGTGTTCTAGAGCTAAGGAGGAAGCTCGATGCCCAGATCCGGAAGGAAGGATTAGTGGATGGGTTAATGAATGGCGTGGATAATCTCCTCTGTAAGCACTTCATTCTTGGGATGAAGCCAGAGATCAGACAATGAGTGAAGTATGACCACCCAGCTACCATTGAACAAGCAAAGGAGATTGCAAGAAGGCAAGAAGAAAGCATGGAAGAGGAGCCCAAAGAAATTGTTGCTAAAGTAGAGCCTACACCAACACCTTTGGTCTAGAATCCACAACCACTCTCGGTGAGCACAAATCTTTCTCCTAGTACATCTACTGAGTATGAAGATCTGCTCAGGAAGATGGGTTAGTTAACTATTAATCTTCTTCAAGGAAAAGAATTTAGTTCTCAGGGAGGAGATAGAGGTCCAAAAAGAAATATTTCTGAAGTTGTATGTTATGGTTGTTATAAAAAGGGTCATTATAAGTATAATTGTCTAGATAGAGCTTCTACATCTGGTACAAGAGATAATGATAAAGGGAAAGCACCTGTGAATTCTTTTGATGTAGTAGATAAGAGCATAAATAATGAAGTAGATGTGTTTGTAACAAAAAGAAAGAAAGAAAAAGATAACCAAGATGGAAATGATCCTAAGAAGATGAAAGGAGAAACTAGTAAGAAACATAGGAGAAGAAAGTTGGGTGTGCAGGATTTTCTGATTTCACAGGGACAAGGACCATACTCCATCTTAGATGATCTGTCCAAAAGGCCTGCAAATATTACATATGGTCAACTCTTGGCTATGTCTTCTGAGAAGAGGCGGGAGCTGCGAAGTGGACTCAATGCTCAATGAAGGAAGGAGGTTGAGGTCCCTATTTTGGAGGCAGAGGCAGATCCCTACGCTCCACAAGCTGAGGTATTATGTAATGGTATTTCAATTCATGATGTCTTAGTTGATGGAGGTGCTGCAGTTAATGTAATGACCGAGTCTGTAATGAATATGTTGGGTTTAAAAATTGATCACCCCTCAACACTTATGTTAAGGTCATTAAATAAAGGAAAAACTAAACCAGAAGGTGTAGTTTCAAATGTGGCAATATCTGTTATGGGTGTTGTATGTGTGGTAGACTTTCAGGTGATGAAAAATGGTACTGTTGCGTACCCAATGTTGTTGGGAAGACCATGGCTAAGGAGAGTTCATGCAAGAAACTACTGGAATGAAGGCTTCATGACACTTGGACATGGTAGAGAGAGGGTGAAGATAAACGTGATCCCTTGGCATCATAAGGCAGAACCTGTGGATTCAAGTGATGAAACTGATGATTAGACATCCTCTGATTACTCGAGTACTAGTGAAGTGGACACTGAAGATGAAGAAAGTGAGGTTGATGTTTCGGTCATGGATATCCTTCCAGTCACACCGACTCATGATCCCATAAAATTATCTGAAGAATAAATTGATGATCATCTCCAACAAATAAAGATTGGTGATGCTGTGATGGAGAGTGAGAAGGAATCCTACCTCCAGCTCTTTCGAAGGTACATACACATATTCACTTTTTTGGTACATTACAAGGAACTTTTGCCCTATGGTTTTGAAACAGAACTATCTAAGGTCTTATGCATATGATAGATGTACAAGGTAGAAATTCGAGTTTGAATTCTATTGAGCATAGCTCCAAACGTAGATTGGTGCTAAGCCCATAAAGAAATATGCCTCTGTGTTGTGTTATATAGAATGAATCTCCACTAATTATTTATTTTATCCTTAAGATTACAAGGAACTCAGTCAAAATTTGGGTAGAACATTCTATTGAGTTGGTAGATGGTGCTAAGCCCATAAAGTTGCCATATAGAATGAATCCTAATTTTTCCAAGACTATAAAAGAAGAAATAGATAAGTTGCTTGATATTTTATATTTGCTGTGGAGAATTCAGAATGGGTTTCTCCCATTGTGATCTCAATAAAAAAGAATGGGAAGCTACGCATTTGTGTTGATTATAGGAAGCTCAATAAGGCAACAAAGAAGGATCATTACCCTCTTCCATTCTCAGATCAGATTTTAGACGAAGTAGCTGGCCAGGAGTGCTATAGTTTTGCTGATGGATATAGCGGATACAACCAAGTTCGTATAGCAGAGAAAGATCAGCTGAAGACCACGTTCACCACTCCTTGGGGAACGTTTTCTTATAGAGTTATGCCTTTTGGGTTGTGTAATGCTCCAGCAACGTTCCAGCACTTGATGAATAGGGTGTTTGAACCCTACATTGGGAACTTCATCAGAGTATTTCTGGATGATTTTTGCATCTATGGGAGCAAGATGGACCACTTGCACCAGATGGAAACAACATTTCAAAGGTTAGATGAAGCACAAGCCTCACTAAACCCTACAAAGTGTGTCTTTGGATGTTCTAAAGGTGTTTTGTTAGGGCATGTTGTATCCAGAGATGGTATTGGTACTAATCTGATAAAGTTTCAAAAATCAAAGAGTTACCATTTCCTATGAATAGAAGTAAGTTGAGATCATTTTTAGGCCATGTGGGTTACTATAGAAGGTTCATCAAGAATTTCTCAAAGATTGCATAGCCACTAACCCAGTTCTTGAAGAAGGATGTTACTTATGAACCAGGAAATAAGGCGCATGAAGCTTTTGAACAACTGAAGGAAGCCCTGGTGTCTTCACCTATTTTAAAGAATCCAGATTGGAGCAAGCCATTCATTGTGTATACTGATGCCTCAGATGCAGCACTAGGAAGTACTCTGAGCCAAAAGGATGAAAATGGGAATGATCATCCAATTTACTTTGGGAGCAGACAAATGAGCAGTGCTGAGGTAAATTATACTGTAACTGAAAAAGAGGCTCTAGCTATCATTTTTGCTGTAAAGAAGTTTAGGAATTACTTGCTAGGGCAGAAATTTATAGTTGTAACAGATCATTAGGCTCTAAAATATATTGTCAATAAGCCTAACCCATCAGGGAGGATAGCAAGATGGATAATTTTTCTACAAGAATTTGAATTTGATATTATAGATAGGCCAGGAAAGAAGCATGTCAATGCAGATGCACTCTCTCGAGCCTATGATGGTTTAGGTTCATCTTGTGATGATGATGATTTCCTAGATGCAACATTGTTATCTCTTGACACAATCCCTAGTGAATACATAGATATTTGGAATTATCTAAATGAATTCAAGTTTCCTGATGGTGCCAATGCAAAGACTAAGAGGAAGATTACTCAAGCCAGTCGTCCATATTCTATTCTGCATGGAGTATTATTTCGAATAGGACCTGATGGACAGTACAAGAGGGTAGTTGGACGTGATCAAGGGAAGGAGCTGATAGAAGAATTCCACAATGGTACATGTGGAGGACACTTCTCTGGACAACTTACAGTAAGAAGGATCTTGGATGCAGGTTATCACTGGCCCACTCTTTTTAGAGATTGTTATAATTATTGTAAGACATGTGATATTTGTCAAACACATGGTAACCGTAAGACTTCATCAGCTCCATTATGCCCTATTCTTCCACTTGGTCCCTTTGAAAAGTGGGGAATAGATATTGTAGGTCCACTTCCAACTACCCCATGCCAAAATAAGTATATTGTAGTTGCCACAGATTATTTAACCAAGTGGGTTGAAGCTAGGCCATTGAAAACAACTTCCATGGATGAAGTGGCAAGGTTCATATATGAATGCATTGTCACCAGATTTGGTTTCCCATTAGAAATTGTAACAGATCAAGGAAGCCACTTCATTAATGAGGTGGTAGAAGCCCTAGTCAACAAGTTTTCTATTAAGCACAGGAAGGCAACAACATACAAGCCAAGCACAAATGGACAGGTGGAACGAAATTTTTTTTATGTTGTGTCAAATTCTAACAAAAGATGCAGCCTTGCAGGTACATAAGTGGGATAAAAAGATTCATGCAGCATTATGGGCATATAGGGCAACATCAAAGTCAGCAACAAGATACTCCCCATTTCAGTTGGCTTATGGCATTGATCCAGTTCTTCCTATTGAGTTTGATATTCCCACTGTGAGAGTTATGAAAAATGAAAGGATGGATGAAAGTGATTCAGTAAAAGAAAGGTTGGTACATCTTCATTTGCTAGAGGAAATGAGGGAAATAGCGAAGGATACAAGCTATAAGAAGAAAATGAAGCAGAAGGAATACTTTGATCAAAAGATCCATTGGTCTCCATTTCATGTGAATGACTTGGTTCTAGTATATGATTCCAGATACAAAAAAAGAAGAGAGAAAATTTCTTCCAAAGTGGATGGGGCCCTACAAAATAGCAGCTGTGCATGAAAATGGTACATATCGACTGGAGGAATTGGATGGTACTCCCATTACAAAATGGGTCAACCATGACAAGTTAAAGATTTTCCAAGCACCAGCTTCAGAATGTCCATAAGAGTCTACTCCGAGGATGGAGTAGAAGTTAGGAAGGGGGAAAATGTCGACATTAAAATTTTCCGCTGTAATTTCTATTTTATTAATGTATGTATTAGGAATAGGATGTTGTTAAGTATAATTAGTAGTGGCGTCCAATAGAAGATAACGACGCCGTCAATACGGTGCTGCCAATAATGTAGAGTACGGTAATAGTCAAAGTACAATAGGAATGTTGTAAAAAGTAAATATTTGTTGTAAGTGGTCAGGTAATGTTAAAATGTCAAAGTTGGGATAAGTAGAGAAGTAGGGTCTACATGATTAGGAATTAGAAATATTATATTTGTAATAAGGACAAAGAGTGATGTCATAAATATTTTGTATATTTTATTTGTAGAAAATTCTAAAAAGGTGGAACCCATGTGAGATGATAAGGTTTATCTTATCTTAGAAGATAAGCCTACATGTAAAGGCAAGAGTTTAGGCATGGAATATGATTGGCCGGAAGAGATTTCCTATCCTATCTTAGAGATAAGGTGGATAAGCCTGAATTCCTATAAATAAAGAGGCAACCCCCCCTCATTTAGCATAGAGAGAAGTAGTGAGAAATATTGTATGAGTAAGTATGTAAAGGAAGCCATCATTTTGAAGGTGTGTTAAAAAAGCCATTAAGAGGTGTAATTGTGAAGTTTCTCCCATAGTTATTGGTTGAAGGAAAGTGATGTTAATAATTCTTGAAGAACCTCATGGGTGAGATTGTAAAAATTTCATGTTGATATTATAATTTACATTGATATTTCAGATTTATCATTATTCTTTCTTATCATAGTCTATGGTATTCTTGTGTTATGTTTGTTGTTGTGTTTCCAGATTACATCCACCAAACTAAGAGCTGTGCATTAGTTAATAATCATAGCACAAGGAGTTCCTAGTGAAGAATTATCATAGTGCCAGATTGGTGTTGACAGGCGCTATCACTTCCACAGTAGGAACTGCAATCCTTCACATTTGCGTGGGCCCCCACACTATTCCAAAATTGTTTTATGTTTTAGAGGGGGAATTCCAATATAATCTGTTGCTTAGTAGACCCTGGATCCATGTCATGGGTTGTGTTCCTTCCACTTTGCATTGTTGTGTAAAATTTGAACACGAAGGACACACTTATACCATTCCAGCTAACCCATCACCTTTTCAAAACATGCAACATGCTTTACCAACCTAATGATGTGCTCATACCTATCAAGCCGTCTACCTCCATAACCAATACCACTTCACCTACACTTCCATCTACTAGTACAACCACTGCTTTCACCACACATACCTCCTCCATTTCTACCACTACTATAACCTCCACAGCTAACCCAATAGCTTCCCAATTTGTTAACTCCACCTCTGCATCGACCTTTGACACATCATCCATCCTAGCTACCTACATACCAACCACTGACCCCTTGGAAGGTGTTTTTTAACGCCTCACTCTGGGGAGTACCGCCTATATAGTGTTAACACATTCCTTACTCCACATGAGTATGGTAGCCTTCACCAACACCCTCGCTATGATCACCATATAGGAGAACACCTCCTTTATGGTCCTCTTCATCTTTGTACTAGTCTCACATATGGGGGACTTGATACTACCACTTACACACCTAAACCACCATCACAAACTCACCCATTTTCAACTGACTTCCAATCACTTACCAATCACCATTTCTCCCACACCTTCCTACACCGCTGTGCATGGAAGGGTTTTGGTTTTGGATTTTATGAGCAAGGCCACCATACTTTTATTCTATGTACCTCCCACAAACATAACGATCGTAGTGGTATCAACTTCCCCGAACCTCCTACCAAACAGGCCCACATTGAACTCATTGAGAACCCTAGCCCTTCTCCACCTTCACCTACTCCACCTTCATCACCACCCTCACCGACGGAGTTGATGGATCCTAATTCTATCCCCCCTAACTTTTTTTTTCATAAACACTATTTCCTTGGGGCCTTTGACTTATCAACGTGAAGGCGAGGCTGCTTCCACTCTTCCATTCCTGTATCCTGAAATGATCAATGAAGACACCTAAAATTAACATCATTCAATGTCAGGATGAGGAATCTATACTCACCTACCTTCACATCAGTTGTTACCCTCTGAGATGTAAACCATGTTGAATGAATCGACTATCGAGATCAACATTCATACTCAGGATGACTCGTACATCCTAAAGATTGGACAATCTTTAGATGCTAATGAACAAGAAGCCATCACTTCTTTTCTCCAAGATCATAACCACGCTTTCTCTTAGTCTTACGTAAACATGCCCGTTATTGACCCCACTATAGTGGTCCATAATATCGTAACCGTTCCTGATGCCAAACCTATGAAAAAAAAGCTGAGGAAAATGCACCCTCGCATTGCTCTTCTCATCAAAGAAGAACTTCAGTGCTTTCTTTCTATTTCCTTCATCTTACCCATTGATTATCCTCATTGGATTTCTAATATTATCCTTGTTACTAAAGTAATAGGGGGACTCCACATTTGTATGGACTTCTGTGACCTCAAGCTAGCCTGCCCAAAAGATGACTTTCCCTTACCTGGTATTGATCAACTAGTTGACCTTATCATTGGTTATGAGATTCTCTCACTCATGGATGGTTTCTCAGGTTATAACCAAATTTTTCTTGCCCTAGAATATCAACACAAGACCACATTCATCACCCCTTGGGGAACCTTTTGCTATCGAGTCATATCTTTTGGCCTTAAAAACACTGGTGCTACATATCAGCCTGCTATGACTTACATCTTCCATGATATCATGCATCACATATTGGAAGATTACATGGATGATCTCTTGGCCAAATATAAAGGTCACTCTGAGCACCTCTCCATCCTTAAAACCATATTTGACCGCCTCATTAAATATTATGTTTACCTTCAGCTGAAAAAGTGTATCTTCATGGATCTCTCAGGAAAGCACCTAGGATTTATCATCTCCCTAAGTGGTATAGAAGTTGCCCCTACTAAAGTCAAAGCCATGCTGGAAATGCCTCTGCCCACTAACCTTAAACAACTCCATAACCTGTAAGGTAAATTTCAGTTTATTCACCATTTCATTTCCCAATTATCTGATCATTGTCAACCATTTCATCATCTGCTCAAGAAGGATGTCTCCTCTAAATGGGATTATAACTGTCACAAAGATTTTGAGGCCCTAAAAAAATACCTTCTCCAACCACCTGTACTCATTCCACCTAAAGACAATCAACCTTTTTACCTATACATACTACCAATTATTCCTTGGGAGCCATGCTTGCTCATCATGATGAACAACACAGGAAGCAAACAATTTATTACATAAGCCATACTATTTTGGACTATGAAACCCGATCCAACCATCCAGAAAAAATTTGCTTATCCTTTGTTTTCATTTCCACCAAACTCCACCATTACCTACTCAACCACAAAACCTATGTTGTGACCAACACTAATCCCTTACACTTCATGTATGCCAAACCTTATCAAAATCAGCGTGCCACACAATGGCTTATTCTTCTAGCTAATCTTGACCTCAAATTCATTCATCAAAAGTCCATCAAGGGCCAAGCTATCGCTGACCAACTGGCCGACACACTTATTTCCAAGGGTCAACCCTCTAATTTTGAATTTCCCAATGATTAAATTGCTACTCTTTCCATGGATGAACCCCCTTACCAAATGACATTGTTCTTTGATGGTTCCAAGTGTCACCGCGAGGGTAGGGCTGGTATTATCCTCATTCCTATGGATGGAGAACCCATTCCTTTGTCTTTCAAACTAGACTTTTAATGCACCAACAATATTGCCGAGTACGAAGCAATCATACTAGGTCTCCAAACCGTATATGCCCTAGATTTCAAATCAATCCACATCTTTGGTGATTCACAATTGGTTGTCAACCAAGTCAATAGTATGTACCAATGTTGTAACGATATACTTCAAAAGTATAAACATCATGTAGACTTACTTTTGACCACATTTGATTGTTACACCCTTCAAACCATCCCACGTTCAACCAAAAAAATTTCTGACACCATGGCCTGCCTAGCTTCCCAAATACCCGCTTCCGCTTCCGATTCCAAAATATTTGTCACTGCATAACACCTCCATTCACCTTCTTATTTACCTCACAATGTTTACTCAATTGGAACCGAAACCCCTGACCCGAGTGACCTTTGGTATAAACAGTACTTTGACTACCTTTCTCTCTCAATCTTACCTCTTGATCTCACCTCTAATGGACAACGTGCCTTCCTTAAAAAGGTATCTCATTTTGTCATTATGGGGGACTCCTCTATAAACGTGGCTTTGATGGTATTCTCTTATGATGCCTCACAAGTTCTGAAATTCGTTATACCATTAAGGAGGTTCATGATGGCATTTGTGGAGGTCACTTTAGTGGCCTTGCTATTGCTAAGTGTATTATTTTCCTAGGCTATTATTAGCTGACCCTTAACCATGATTGTTGCGACTATGTCAAACGTTTTGTAAAATGTCAACAACATTCCAACCTTCATCATACACCCAGTCATGCCTTATATGTCACTTGTGACCTTTATCCCTTCTCTTAATGGGGTTTAGATCTTATCGAAGAAATCAATCCTCATTCTTCTCGATGCCATCAATGGATCATAACTGCTACCGAATACTACACAAAATGGGTGGAAGCCATACCACTCATCTCCAAAAAAGCTAAGAAGATATGTGAGTTCATTAACCATCACATCATTTGTCACTTTGGTGTTCCTCATCACCTCATCACTGACAATGGAAAATAATTCAAAAACACAACATTGTAAAAAAATTGTGATGCCTTTGGCATTCAACTTAGTTTCTCATCACCTTATTACCCAAAAACCAATGGCCAAGCCGAATCCACTAACAAAAACCTCAACAAAATTCTCATGAAATTGGTTGACAATACTAGGAAGGATTGGCATATGCAGATTCCTTTTGCCCTATGGGCATACCACACTAGTATTCACACTTCCACTGCGGCCACACCCTTTTCGCTGATCTATGATACAAAGGTTTTTCTACCATTTGAAGTCCAGATCCCCTCACTCCACATTTCTCTCCATGACATGCTTACTGATGATGACTTTCATCAATATTTCTTAGCACAACTAGAGTTATTAGACGAGCATCGTATTAACACTCTGGATCACCTTCAAGTTTACCAACAACGTATCAAATGTTCTTATGACAAACGTGTTCATGAACAAACCTTCTTCGTCGGTGACCTTGTCTTGAAATAAAATCAACACGTAACCAAAGTAGAAAAAACTAAACGGGGAAAATTCACTCCTAATTGGCTTGGACCATACATCATAACTCATACCTATGGATCAGGTGCCTATCATTTATCCTCACTTGATGGTAAACCCAAACCTGATCCCCTTAATGCATTGCATCTTTGACCATTCTATTGTTGATTAATTGTCCTACCTCACCCTTTGTCTCATTACAGGATCATCCCTTGAGCGCTATCCACTCCATACATTTCCCTAACAATTAAACAGGAATCATGTCAGTACTCGTCACTTGTTATCTTCTCTTGAATATGTGTACTACGACACTGTACAAAGCATTATTCTCATGGATACTTTGTATCTACCTTTAGATGAGATCCCATGGTTGTTCCACCTTTCCTTTTGAACAAGAGTCCCACCCTCCACCTTGGTCTTGTCTATGACTTAGACGACCTCACATGGGACCAAACTCCTTGAGTCAAACTTCTAATAAAAGATGACTCCCTCAAAAGGACATCTTCCTATCAAATTTTTTTTTGCTATAAATAGATTGCTCCCTCGAAGAACAACTATGTGAAGCTCTTAACCAAAAAAAAATGAGAGAAACCGAAGCTTCCCACATTGATCAGCTTCAGGAAGACCTCAAGGAGTACCATATTCATTATCCCATATAGACTTTTCGCATTGATCAGTCTATCAAAACAATAAACTTTTTAGTCATGGACTTTCCCACTATGACCTAGGACCCCTTGCCCAAGGGCCCTTTCACTCAAAACATATAAAATTAGCTACCTTTCACCTGCCTTATTCCACTCTCATTTCCTCAATTGCCTCAAGGGAAATCTGTGAATTTAGACATTTGGTGATCCTATGACTACCATCATCGTAGAACATGTCAATCATGTAATGTCATTAGGGTCTTATATTCCTCACCTCCTCCAAGGTATGATCTACTCGGTATGATCCTACCCAATCAGGTGGCTTTGCCCCCCATATTATCTTTTAACCATCTTTGTTTACGTTTTGATCACCTTATACAGGACTTGGTCCTGGACGCTTACCTTTGAGGTAATCCTCCCCTTTCACCATAATCACCTTCACTTGTATCCTTTTACCTATAATCTACCCACAACATGCCCAAAAACCTACCAACTCATTTTCATATTCTTCCCTAGCTCATGGGAGAACTACATCGGCCTGAGGTCCCTTTTCTCTGGCACCATGTAGGTAGCACTCTGAGGGTATGGGGCCCTTGGAGGTTAGCTAGACCATTATATACCCTAAAATAATTCATCAACCATGCCTAACTCACCATTTACATCACATTTCACTTAGTTCCCCTTTTCTAACAAAATTAAAAATTAAGCCACATACATAACAAGTTGTTTACCACAACATACATTTATTACACCTACCATCCATCTATCATCACTATGCATAGATTATACAACATTTCACATATGACCCATATTATCATTCATTGCAAAAAATAATTAATCATAACTAAACCTACTTTCAACTTGACCATGCCTAACTAACACCAAACTCAATCCATGCCTAACCAAACCTGACTCGATCCATGCCTAACCAAACTTGACTAGATCCATGCCTATAACCTGACTCGATCGATGCCTAACCAAACTTGACTCGATCCATGCCTATAACCTGACTTGATCCATGGCTAAACCAACCTAACTCCATCATGCCTAACTCACCTAATTTCAAACCACATTAAAGTAACAAATCTATATCTCATCTAATACAAGTCATAAACCAATGTCTCATACACACATCAACAAATCACAAACTACCATGAATCTCATCATATAAATCAATAAATGTAAATCTCAATATACATGTCTATCTCATCCTGTTCATCATCTCAAAAATGTTAGCACACAAGTTGATATATATATATATATATATATATAATACAAAATGTCATCACCACATAGGCCGATATCATATATACAAAAAGAATGAATGAATCAATACAAAATATCTTCAGCACACAGGCTGGTGTATGCTCAAAATATACAAAAATCACTCATACATCCTGACTGTCTTTAGCATGCAGGTTGGTATGTGATCAAAAATACAACTACTTCATCACGTAGGTCAGCATATATATCCAAAAATCACTAGTATACATAAAACATTAGGTGACCGTATCTAAGGCATATCACTAGATGTCCTCCATCTCTGTGTTACTTGTACCCTCGGTCTCCTATGTCCCTGCTATCACATAACCTAGCTCTGGTCATCATGCGCTGGTGGCCTCTCCCTGATCAAGCCTCAGAGCTCACTGACCTCATGTGCTCTCCACACTATGTGTGTAGGATCTCGTCCTCTTACTAGATGCCTGCTATGCTCTGTACTCTTCGTAGGATAGGAAGTATATCCCACCCACCATGAGCTGATCCTAATAATATCTCACCTCACCTAGGGCATCTCGTAACTTGGATACATGCATGGTCTATGGTGGTCCCATAGGTCTCGGCCCCTGTACCTACCCTACAGCAACCTACCCTGCACCAGCCTGTGGTGGTGCCCCCTACCCCTGTACCCGTATATGGGCCTATAAAGCCCCAATCTATACTTGGGCTATGGCCAACTAGCCCTGTAAACTTGCCACTTGAGCTAGTAAGGTTGCCACCTAACCATCTCTATCTCCATCTCCTCCATCCTCTGCCTATGCCATCTAGGCCTATAGACTAGCCACCTGTACTCATAGCTCTATTACCTCTACCTTTGATCCCTCCAGATATGTCTACATTATACCTATCTGGGTAATTAGCATCAATACCTACTCTTGTAGGGTATCTCTATGCATCGTAATGGTAACTAAGTCTAGATGCCCCAGTCTAGGTGGTATGGCTTGTAACTGAGCCACCCACCATTTCCTATACATGTCTGTACATCCGACATCATCTATCTGCCAATCCATTGGCTTCTCCTCCTCCCTGTAGGCACTGTAGGTTGTGGTAAAGGTAGAGTACTCTCCACTTCATCTCTCTGATACTGTGGGAAAGACAGAGGAATATCCTGTACAAGCCCGAATTGCCACCGGACCCTGTCTACCAAGATCATCTCATCCTCCCCAACGTGGTGACCCTGTATCCACCTCTCTAGCTGGAGCTTAGCTAGCTCCTCATACATGTGCCTATATTAGGGGAATCCTACATATGGCCTCTAGATAATGTCCACTTTGGACAACCCTTCTAACAACTACCAAAAATGGGCCACATCATATGTCGGCCTAACTGATCTCCGCTCTCCTATAACCAACACCCATCTCTTGTATCCCACCCACACAGATCTCATGGGAAATGCATCTACTTGGGGAATCCCTATAGATTGAACATAGACTATGTGCTCGTAGGCCCAACAATGTAGTATAAATGTACAACATAGGCTAAACTTGGGTAACCACCCATATGCCCACAACTCTCGGTATAGCTGCACAAAGAATGTTAGTGCCCAGGAAAACCGGGTCTCCTCTACCATCATATCGTGAAGCACCCCCATTAGTGATCGGGGAAAGCATCCACCCTCTAAATTTGGTAGTGCATAGAAGCACACTTCCTCCATCAATAGAACCACTAGCCTCGTCTCATCCAGATGGGCTAGGTACATCTCGCCATAGCTCAAACTGGCGCTATGGAATTTTAGATTTGCCACCCTCTCACCAAACACTTTCCCGATCAGCTCCTCTGAGGCCTCAGAGGAGATAGAGTAAACTTGGGCACTCAATATGGTAACTACAAAATCTGGAACATGTCCTCTAGGGTGATAGTCATCTCACCCATCGGAAGGTGGAACGTGTTGGTCGCTGAGTCCCATCTATCAATGAGCGCGACCATCAAGCTGGGCTATCGAACAACATGTCGGTAGTGCCAAATCCCACTCAAGCCCACTGCCTCCACATGTTACAGCTCCAGAGGGGTTGCTAAGTCTTGCAATGTCACAAGTAGAGGCAGAACCCTATCCCGCATGGGTAACTGCACTCTCCCTTGCATCCAATCTAAGCACTAGCTTAATCCTTATTTACCATGACCGTATTCATCAATTATCATTACCCCCCACCATATTTTTACCCTACCCATCTCAACTACCTAATCTACATCACTTTTGCACCCTTGTGCCTAAAATCCTGACTGCTACCAATTTATTCTAACCGACTTCAGTTACCTTTAAACTGGCATTGGTCACCTATTTGGTGATCTCTACCAGTTCATCTTTACTAACCATGGTTACCACTTATTGGCATTGGTCACCTATTTGGTGATTGATACTAGTTCTACCCAACTGACACTGGCCAAGTTTGACCGACATCAGTCACTATCGCAGAAAATTCTGCGGCTTCCCAAACCCCCCCTTTTTAAAAAAAACTCTCCCACATGTCCCTTTTTCCCCACCTATAATGACCTACACTACCCCAAGACCCCTACCCACCCCACCTATACAATTTACTACCCTCTCCCCCTCTTTTTTTCCTATTATTCCCCCCATACCCACATTTTATTTTTAAACCACCCACAAAAACCCAAAACCCACAAAACCCTACACATAACAAATACCAAAACCTCTAATCTATCTAATCACCAATCTAGAGTTAGGTGCCTACCTCGTGGCGCTGCCACCATCTCAGTGGCACGTCTGTACGATGTGCCAGTGGTCTACCTAATCCCTCTCCAACCTCTGACTAATTAACTCTCTTCCTGTGATCCCGTGGACCCGTTACTCACCTAGCCAACCCTCATCAAATTAGATTGCCAGCTCACTATCCCATTTCTTCTAGACACTTTTCTCTCTTTTCTCTCTCTTTTTTTCCATTGCTTCAGTTCACAAATAACAAATGAATAATAAAAATGTGGATTTTTTGTTTTTATAAACCACCCAACCTAACCGACATCAGTTACCATTGACCAACATCGGTTGAGTACCCTACCTAACCGTCACCGATTTTCCTATACCGACGTTAGTTATCCATGACCACCATCGGTCACCCTCACCTACACATTGCCCTTACTTTTCCATTTTACCCCACTCTTTACCTTGCTCCTTTACCCAATCCATTACCTTACCTTTCCTGACCTCATCACTTCCTACCTCCATTTGTCCTCCTTTGGGGACTTCTTATTCTCTTACCCCTACCTTGGCCTTACCCATCCTGTGACCTAGATATTTGGACCTGGACCATCACTAGTGACCTTTGACCTCATGTGTTTGTTATACCTTGTGGCATTGTTACATGTGTTTATTGACCTAATGACCTTACCTAGCCTATTGCCGTGACCATTTATCCTGACCCTACCTTTTATGTACCAGAACATACCTAAACGTTCCTGCACCTAACCTACATTGTGTTTCCTGACCATATCCTATACCTTGGATACCAGATTCACTTCAACCTTGTTCGGATAAACCTATTGACCTTAGATGATGTAGATTTTTCCTGCTCTTCAGCCCGGTAGTGTGCTACAGTTTATACATGTACGTGTGTTTGACTATTGCTACCCTTAACCCTGACCCATTCCCTAGATTTCCTGAGTAGACCTTTCACCCTTTTTCCCTGTACCCACTTGTCTTTTCCTCACATTTACCTTTTATCAAACCACCTTACTGCTTCAGCCTGCTGCCTCGTCAGTTCCTTGTTTGAGGGGGATCACCTTCACCCACACATGGGCCAACCACATCTTATTTTTGTTAGCATTGCTTACCAATACAAGCTACACAACAAAAGGGGAAAAATGTAGAAACTAAAATTAGGTCACACTCCCCTTTGGTCCCTTGACATATAAGCACCCTTTATTACATTTACCTAGCCATGACCCCCCTTCACCCCACTAATATTAATTTAATTAAATTAATGCATTATCCTCACTATATTTATTATTTGAATATTTTATTTAAATAATATACACACATACACTTCACTTAGACACCTCATCAAACCAACTCAACCTAAGACCTATTCTTAGTAAGTTGCCATAACTAACTAAGACTTACCCAGACCCTAAAAATAAATGCCTACATTCCCTCTAACCACATTCCCACATGCTCATAAGAGGCTCTTAGTCTAATCCATGGGATAATGGCATGAGATCCAAGGAAATCAGGAGGATCTCGCTAGTTTAGTAAACCTAAGAAATTTCACCTTGAACGACATCGGTTACCCCTAACCATCACCGTTTAACCCAGAACGCCATCAGTTACCCCCCTTTTAACCCCTAAACTACCTTATTGTCAAGGTTGGAAAACATTGGGAGAAATTTTATGAGCAAGAACACATATCAGAGAAATAACGCATCTTCAGAGAGAAAATTCTAGCAAAAACCCACATGCAAGGAAGGACATTGAGCATCTTCCCCTGCACAGCCATCCTAACCATGATTTGATCTATCCAAGCAAAGAGGAGTGTACATGTAGCGCATGCAGAAGCTTTCTTGTAGTTGGTGATCACTTGCAGCCTTCAAACCCATCATCATCACCTCCATCCCTCACACACAAGCATTCAGGACCAGAATCCAAGTAAGTATAACATCATACTTTCTTGGTTTATTTCATTCCATCATCATATTATCATCCATTGTTTATCATGCCCCCTATTGACCTTCTCTGGAACATTTTCACCTCTATATACCCATTAAAACCTCACCTAAGCCTACTCTAGTAAACCAATATTTCACCCCGACTCACCAAATTCCTTCATGCAATCACAAAGGAGACCAAAAGCTTGTTCTATGACATTTCTAGATCTCATAGTAACCGGCACCGGTTACACCTAACCCCTGTCGGTCACCCCTGACTGACACCAGTCTCTGTATTTTCCCACATAGCCTAGAACAAAGACCTACCCATCTAATTTCATTTCACCCTCATGCACTTGTGATCTACCCGAGACCTCTATCAAACCTACAGATACCCAGACCAATCATTTGACATTTGGATTCTATTCTAGCTCAACCTGTTAGATTAGATCTATTTCTTATTATGTTTTAAGTGAGATAACTAAATCATTTTAAATAACAATAGGATTTACTTTGTTTACAACATTAAATTTTTTAAAACAGTGGACTGACAGCCATCTAGCAAGTATCATACTTCCTAGATCTAGCATACACTAGGTAGTTCACTGTCCATATTGTTTAATTCCTTCTAGTGGTCTTTTTTTCATTACAGGTAGTTCCTCCTAGCCAAAAGGAAGATCTCACGATCAGTTGTGGATCTGGAAGTCATACGCACACGTAGTAACCCATCAACCAACATTTGAAAAGGTATTCCTCCTATGCCCATTACCCTATCTATTTCATCAACACTTCAAAGAAACTATCTAAGAATTAGGTAAAATAGGAAAATCTGAATGTAATCTTGGCTATTGTAATTGAATCATCAATATAATGAAGGAATTCGATAATACCCTAGAAATTAGTCCTGATGTGTTTTTTTTATTTGTTCATATGGGTGTTATTAGTTTCCTCAATGTTGTTTCTTGACTATTTCCACTTTTAATTGATCATGTTAAATATGTGTTTAGAATATATCTCCTAGGAGTATAATCTTAAGTCTAAAATACTATGGATAAATGCACTCATTCTTTAGCAGTATTGTATCATCAATTTAATAAAAAAAAATCTCACAAGGATCACATAAAGGAGGGGATCAATGCCTGTGTACGCCTCGAGTGAGATGACATTAGAGATAGGCTTGGATTAGTTGTTATGCCAGCGTGCCTAGGATTTGTTGCTGAAATAGGATATGGTATTAGAGACCACATTTTTGTTCCATTGTTGGAACCTCTGTTCAAAGTTGTTGTGAGAATGATTTGTGATGACAGAGCGCTTGACCTTGGATAGTGTCAAAGCATGGTTTAAGAGCATGGAGGATGAGTTTTCTTAGAGATATAGTACTAGACCTGAGTTTGATGCATGCATATGGGTAGAATAACACCGTTATCATGAGCTATATGAGACCTTATTTTGTTGCTTTTTAGTAGGGTTGTATGAATGGATTTCAATATATGTATCTAGAACAAGCTGGTACTATAGATCTCATATTTGGACCTAAGATGAATATCAAAAGCTACAAGATACTAATCTGACATGGACATGTGGTGTTGATCATTGGTGAAAAAGAGTGCTAACCAATTATACCCTAGAACATGCTATATGGACATATTCTTTTCTTGATGTTGCTGAGTTTGAGTTAATAAGGGAGCCTATACAATCATTTCTATTTGTTATTCCTTTAGTTATGAAGATCCTAATCATTACTCTGAGTTTGGAAGTATTTCTTATGTCTATCTAAGATTCTTCTGAGCATTGGGAGAGGAAGCTAGGGAGGAGGAAGATGAAAAACATTGCAGATGAAAAAGAGAGAGAGGAGAGATGAATCAAGTATAGTGAGGAATGTAAAAGGGAGTTTTCTAGACAATTCAAGGTTGTGGGAGTGATGGATTAGGTAGGAAGATTTTGTGGGAAGGATTTGAGGTTTGCATGAAAGACATAGAGCCTGAACAGTCTGTGTTATCCCATCTTAGCAAGTAAGGAAGAGATATCCCTTCATCTTCTGATGAGATTTCATTTCTTAGAGAAAGGAGATTCATTGACGTGCATCTAAATATGCCTGGGTACCACCCTTTGGTGCTTATTCTTCTAAATCAAGAGATAAGTATTGCTAACACAATTGGTATTGGTAGGAGTGACTGACCTGCACCTAAGCTATATAAATTTTCATTCGGTACATCTATGGCTACACAATCATTTCCTATGTTTAGAGGAATATTGTCTCGAATGACATTTGGACAAATTACGAGTACACAAAGCTTGGGTATCACATCTAGTAGTGGTGAAATATCACAAAAATTTGGTGCACACTTTAGTTGAACCTTAAGAACACTAGGTGTGACCACTTCAGCCCTAATACCGGCCACATGAGATGGATCTGGCGGAGTCAAAGTAGAAGGACCTAGTGGATCTTGAGGATTCAGTGGGTTAAGAGGGATAAGTCCTGGTGGATATGGTGGTGAAGGTAACACCAAAGGGAATCAAGGTTTTGGGTCAGGTGGAAAAGGGCCTCAACCACCTCAACAAGTATTTTTTGAAATTTCTTTACATCTTCCAAAATAAAAATGTGTCGAGGATGTTGTAGAGCATGTAAAAATGTGTGACCTACTATAGCGTGGGAAAGGGATCACTACCTAACAGTGGAAGGAAATTTAGTTTGCAACAACATTGTAAGGATGTGCACATAGTTAGTACCAGAAATATGACCCCCATCAGACGGTAGTACATTACACCATGCTGTGAAGTGTCTTCTTCGCTGAATTTCATATCCCTAAGTTTTAATAAAAGAGCATCAGCGCGCTAAAGGAGATTCAACAAGGTATGGTAGAGAATGTGTGGGAATAGGATGCATATTTTAAGAGTCTCTTTTCAAATTTTTCTTATGATATTCATCCTTCCAAGTATGCTTAGTGGTTTATTGGAGGGTTGATAACACCTTTTAGGAGAGAAATTTTGCATAATACTTTCACATACCTATGCAAGGCCTTGGATGATTCCCTACACATTGAGGCTTTTGGAAACATGGATATAGGTGTTAGCCCCTTCCTTAAGGCTAAGATTTCTATAATGGTAAAGCAAATAGAGAAGCTATATGTGAACTTGACACATGATACTCACACTAGTCTATGGTGCATGGATTGTGAGGTAGAGGAGCATACAAACAACAGTTTCCCTAGGAGATTGGTATGTGCCATGACAGTGGACTATGAAATTTTCCATGAAGATCATGATGCAAGTGGATGCCCACTACTACAATACACAATCCATAATAATTTTTCTTGCTATTACAAGATCTTCACCTCTATTACCCAAGAAATGAAGGATTGTAGATTGATTCAACAAATAAATGACACCATTGATACTGGTGTGCACTAAACTAGCCTCACAAATAATTCCAAATATGATGGGCATAGCTATGAAGGGCATGTGGATGGAAGGAAGAGTGGAAGAATTTTTTGAGGAGGATTTTTTGTTTGTGGTAACCGAAGAGGAGAAAGAAGTGATTTCTTATGTGGGATGTGTTACAACTTTCAATCCATAGAACACTATAAACGCAAATGCCCTGATCTACTAAAATTCTCTTGGTGTAGGAAGAAGCATAAGTATGAGGAGTTCCCAGAGTTGTTTGAACATAGGATCCAACAACACCAAAAGGACAAAGGTACCAGGATATTAAGCGTGAGGAAGGCCAATTCACAATAGATGCCAAGAGTGGCATGTGAGTCAGACTTAGAACATGTACTAATTACAATGTGTTATGAGGTTACACACTTGAGGAAAGTACTAAGGAAAACACCATTGGTTTTTAGAGGAGAGGTGGTACATGGAAAGTATCTAAACCCTACTCATCAGAAAGAAGTGTATCAAGAGACCATGTATGTGATTCAAATCCTACAAGGAGAAATCTAGTTCTTGTAAAAGCAATCAAGACAATTAGAGCAAAGGAAGAATGTTGAGGTGCCATAAAAGGATCTAGATGAGGTTGGAGAAGTATGTAAGATAATGAGGAAAGATAACATCATCCCCTTACTAGGAGAGTGGTTACAGGAGAAGGTAAAACGCACTAGAGAAGGGCATGAGAGGTAGGTTCTACATGCCAACCTTCCTCCCCATAGACTTGATTATGACAAGGATATTACCTTGAATGTCATTGTAGATGGGTGGATTCTGAGTAATATCCTAATTGACACAGGTGTAGAAGTCAATGTTCTCACTCTAGATGCAAGGCATCAAATGGGAAGGCCCCCATTACAGCCATCCTCGAATGTATTGTATAAGGCTAACAAGAAAAAGGCAATGCCCATTGTTGTCTTGAAGGATGTTGTTATCACTATCTAAGGGGAAATGTTCACTAAAGACTTCAAAGTCTTAGCACTAGCCAAGGCAGACAACTTTCAAACATTACTTGGGTGCCCCTATTATTATAAGAACAATTCCAGCCTAAGTTTTAATAAGGGATACATAAGCTTTGAGAAAAATGAAGATTAGTTCATCCTCCCCTTAACTGATGGAAAATCAACACCCTATACTAAGCCATTGGGAGAATAAGTTCTTGATAAGATCTATGTGCCCTCAATTAGGGAGCTTGAGGTGATTCACCCTACAGAGGGAGTTATTCATTTTGAAGATGCTCATTCCATGATTGATACAACTAGTATGGCGTGTGATAATTGGGCCCACGAGAGTTATGAGTTAAATGGGCGAAAGATAAGAGGCTATGTGACAAGAGGAATGAAGGTGTGCTCATTCAAGTATTTGGGAGAGAAGAAGTTACCAAGTTATTATGGAGGAGCTAACCCTAATGATTTATTATGAGAAATGGAGGCTCAGTCGAAAAATAAGGGTTAAAGAAGAGGGATGAGATGAGGCCAGAATATGTCTGATTAATGTATAATATATGATTTCATCTTACTCTCCTTTTTATTAAATTTGATTGCATTTTGTGAATTTTATTTTATCCAATTTGAGTTAGGATGTAATTGTATATCTTTTGATTAATTGTGATTCTAATGTTAAAAGCTCTAGAATTCCTAACGAAGTGTGTGTTTGAAATTTAGTTTTGTAATAAAGAAGGTCTAATCAATCAAGGAAATGAAGTAGGTAGTGTTTAGTATGTTGTCGGTAGCATCTGTTCCCACACAACTTACTTTTGGAACTTCAAAGATAGTTTTGGAATTCCATCACATAGTCATCATCTAGTTCCAAAACTTTCAGACTTAGTTCGGAAACTCTAGTATTTAGTTTCGGAATTTTCAGACTTAGTTCTGGAACTCCTAGGTATAGCTCAGAAACTCTCACAATTTTGATCCTTAGCGAATTCCTATGGTTCTATAACTTCTCTGAAGTTATGAAACAGATGGAATTTTATCTATCCTAATCACATCCAGAGATTTTACATCAAATACCCTTTCAATCAGGAAAGGATGAGAAGATTTTTGAACACAGATCAAGGGATAGTTATCTTACAACTGTCTGATCAGCCACAATCTGACTCAACATCCATCCTGGGCACGATTCAATTTCATCATAATCATTGAGACAACTATGATTGTACAATGTATATAAAAGAAGACTTGCAGTAGATAAAAGGAGAGAGACAGTAGAATATGATAGAGAAATAGATATAGAATATAAAAGAGACTAAGTACTCAAATCCAATACGCTTTGTAATACCAAATGTTTTATCAATAAAATAGTCATTCTTGTTTGAGATAATTATGAGTTATTAAATCCTGATTCGAGGAGGAGAAAGGGACCACTCCCCTAAGGACTATCATATTCATTTATTTGGTATTTATATTTCTTCAGTAAATAGGTTAGATCTGTTAATTCTGTATTATTTTAATTCTTCCAGTTAAACTCTATTGTATACTTGTTCCTATAGGTATTTAGATAGATTCTTATATTTCTTGGAATCATTTTCAAGCATTCTAAATTGAGTGTGTCTATTTCCAAAAGCAAGTGTGTTTACTTTCAGAAGAGAGTGTGTTTATTTCCATTTTGCAAAGTGTGTTTTCTTTTAGTAAAGTTTTCAGTGTGATTACTTTCAACAAGTTTTCATAAATTATGATTTAAATAAGGTTTTACCAAGAAGTCCTTAAGACATTGAAAAGATCCCCTGAAAAATACAAAAAAATAACTATAGTCAACTACTATATCGATAAGATTACTCTTGTTGCATATATCTTTAAACACATCCCTAGTTTGATATGACATCAACAAGAAGTTGATTACATGAAGGGAATAATGACACCCATCATTGTTGGTATCATTGCTGGGGAACACTAGTTGGAACTTTCTAATTAAGTGTTAGCAAGAGCAACAATCATAGATCTATTAGTTGAAGGATCTTCCCTACTATATCATATAATATATGAGTAGACCAAGAGACTCACAGGGTAGATTCCTCCCAAAAACATCTTCATAATAATTCATAACATCCTCTAGTAAAAATAGGGAAATTGATCAAGAATTGGAGGCACCATCATCCCCTATCAAACAAGAAACATAATTGCCACCTTTGGAATTATTAGATCAGTCAGCTAAAGGAAGTAGAACTTTTAGGAGAAGTCTTATTACTCAAGATCCATTTAGGGTGATTTTTTATTCTCAATTGAGTAGTCAACCTCCTACTCCTGATTTTTCACCTTCCCCAAGGCATACCACTCACCACATTGATTGAGAGGAAAATTTAGAAAATATTTTAAAAATGGCACGAGAAGATAAAAGAGTACCTGATAGGACCTTTACTTATCCAATCCAATTGGGAGATGATGATATATAAATGAAAAATATCTCACCTACACATTTACCAACATTTAGAGGGATGTCATCTGAAGACCCTGACCAATTTCGGTTTTAGTTTAAGGTGCTATGTCAGACCTATGAATATAAAACAGATAATCAAAAACTCAAGTTGTTTCCATCTACTCTAAAGGATGCAACAATGTGGTGGTTCATGGGATTACCATCCAACTCTATTAGAACTTGGGGACAAATGGAGACTTCCTTCCTAGAAAAATACTAGGATTATTGTAGAGGTAGAAATAGGAAGGAAGAATTCTTCAAAATCAAGCAGGAGGAAGATGGAAATATAGAAGACTATTTAGACAAATTACTCTGTGAGCAAAAGATGTGGATTATTACTTCAATAGGATTTAAGTAAAACCATTTTTCTTTAAGGTTTGGATGATGAATCTAGGGAATCCCTTAATTTGATAGGAGGTGGAGACATTGATCAGTTAAGAATGAATGAAAATAGGGAGATTTATAGAAGCTATTCTAGAACAAGGGGTGGACCTAGAAAAGGAAAGTCAGTGAAAACTATGAACCCAGATATGAACAAACTAATGGATGCATTAGAAAATTAAAAAAAAAATCATTTTAGTTCAATTAATCTCTACTATGGATGGATTACAAGCTAAGAAAATGCAAAAATTTAACCATTGGCTATGTATTGTCATAGATGTAGGAAGAAGCATGCACTAAGAGATTGTCCTTTGATAAAATAGAAATGTGTCTTATCTGTGAATCTAAAGAACATGATATTGATGCGTGTTCTCTATTTCCAGTCATAAAGAACCAACTTAAACAAACCAATACATCATCCACAATAGAAGAATTGAAATTTGTTCAGAGACAACCTAACCAATGGCATTTTATGCCAAGATCAGTTCCTAATCCCTGGATGATGTCATGGGATGCTAAGTCAATACCAAAAAATTGGGGACAACCACCTTGGGTACCTCAGAGGAGACACAACTAGAGTTATTAGGTGAACTTATTTTGGAGATGTGCTTTGATGAAGATGAATCAGAGGAGACATAACTTGAGTACACATGTATGAAGAAAGAAAAAGGGAAATTGGTGTATGTGATAGATGGTTAAGAGGTAGAAAGCTTGAATGTTAACTATATAAAAGGTACTGTATATCAAAGAACACTTGATAGAATTCACACAAGAAGTACACATGGAGAAACATGTCATGTTTAAGTGCACGGAGGCATAGGAAGAACTCGTGCGTGGAGGGAAAGTTCAAAATTCAAGACTTAGCTGATTTTGAGCATGAATACCTATTTTAGAAGATGGCGTGTGGAACACACCAATGATGCAGAGACATGTGTGCCATGCATTATCTATCTTTCGAGGATCAGATCAAAGCGTTTTGCATGGAGATGATCTAAGAATATAGTTTTCACTTTAGTTAACTGTAAGAGGTCTATAGATGGCACACTTGCATGTGTAGATATGCCTGTAAATGACGCATGGATATTAATAGCATGCAGCCTATTTATGGAATAGATAAGTGGTGAAGGGAAAGTCCCCACCTTGTGTGTGTGTGTGTGTGTGTGTGTGTGTGTGTGTGTGTGTGTGTGTGTGTGTGTGTGTGTGTGTGTGTGTGTGTGTGTGTGTGTGTGTGTGTGTGTGCGTGTGTGTGTGATGTGAATCACATAGTAGTAGATTATGGTTGAGAGATGGATGTATGGAGGTATAGAGATATGCACATATTATTGGATTACTGTATCATATCCATGCACACATCTATATAGATTGCCATTACTATAAGAAGATTTTGTGTTTATTAATAGATGGAAGATATTGGCTGAAGCTAAGTGTAATTCCTGTGTGTAATTGAGTAGTGCATGTTCTTGATTCAATCATGATTATAATTTAAGCTTGTTCTTTCATAAATATGAATATGGAATGCATTGTAGAATGATGGATTAATTATGGATATATATGTTTCTTCCTTCATCATGCTAACATCATGTTATAACAATCCTAAAGAGGGACCTGGTACCTTTGTGTGCTTAGCGTGAGTGCTTAGTCTAGGCTAAGTGATGTGCTAGTGCATCAAGGGTGTTATCTAGTAAATTCTAGGCCACATCATTGGTTTCATTGCAGGGACCTCTTTTTTAGTTGTTTTCAAGATGGTTCCCGATGAAGATGTACCAGTTAACTCTAGCAAGTATTAAGCAGTGGATACATGATTTGGAGGAAGAATATGCACGACAGTTTAATATTGGATTTGAGTTTTGTTATCCTACAAAATTGACAAGGGAAATTTGTAGGTAACCATACCAAAAATTTTGTTTTGGCCCCTAGGAAGTTTGACAATGTTCGAAAAATCCTGAAATTCCCTTCCGAAAATCAAGTTTTAAGGACTTAGCCATTTTTCAGTCTTTTTGAGTTGGGCACAAAAATTGTTGTGTCAACGTGCTAAAAAGTACACCTAAGGCACTGAGAGGTTCCTGTGAACATGCTGAAAAGTGCACCCAAGGTGCTGAGAAAGTCTTGTCGACATGCTAAAAAGTGCGCCCAAGGCACTAAGAAGTTCCTGTCGACATGCTGAAAAGTGCACCCTTTTACACTGAACAATAGTTTCTTCCTAGGATCCATTGATCATTTTTGTAAAATATTTAAAAAACATGTTGGCATACATGATGGCATCATCCATGTTGCACCATGGGATGTTGCCATCCAAAAACTTCCCCAAGTCAACTGTTGACTTTTTAGATATTTTGTAGATATTTTGTAAGTGGTTGGTTTGTTTTTGTCTTCTTCTCTCCTCTCTTTCTATAAATACTAGAATACTTTTTGTATTTTTTATGGACATTTTTTAGATGAAAAATAGAAGTGAGAAGAAAGGGCTTTGTACTTTTTGTAACAAAAGAAAACATTAATACAAATATTAAGACTTTGTGCTGAATATGTGTGTTATGGGCATTTGATCTTTCTTATGTCAGATCTGTGCATTTATTCTATTGGACCTATCTCTACTTTTCTTGTCATTTGTCCATCAGTATTTCTTTGTTTGTTTATGCAAGTAGGTTTGGCTCCATTTATTACCAATCCCAAAACATAAACCCTCTGACCTTTCTGCTTTGGAATTCATTTCTTTTCTCCCTTTGGACCCATCCTTTCTTTTCGTAGTTGGAAACACCTCTACTGGGATGAGATCCCAAACCCTCGAAGGCAAAATATTGTGAGAATTGCATAGATTCCTGCTAGTAGAATAGCAATAAACCAGTTTTGCTTTGTTGTCTCAAAGAGGGGCTATGCCCTACACACTATTGGCTCGTCTATCCATAGATATGCTCTCATGACAGATTTTTGGACCAACAGTTTTTGGCGACTCTACTAGGGATTCAAAACAAATCTATGCTAGTGGTATATTAGAAAATTAATAAAACCATAGAAACCACTACCTGTTTGCAAATTTTAACTTTTTGCTTAAAATCTAAATTTATTGCAAAAGTGCTCCAAACTGAATTTTTTTTAGAGATCCATAGATCTGGACTAGGTAGAGAGCTTTAGTTCGCTGATTTTTTACAAAAACCCGTATTTTTCTATAGATCTGAGAATTTGACAGTTTACAAAATTTCAAAACCCTCGCAAAAAGTCAACTCTAAGATCTGAAAATCAGCTTGCTAAGTTAACCATTATTTTATCCTCGCTGATATTTGTCGTTAAACCTCAATCGGTTTTCAAAAAGGGGATAAAATTGAATATTTATAAAAGTACACGATGTTGATTTTTTCTTGAAAAATCAAAAATTCAGCAAGTACGACCAAAAAGAGTTTTTAAATCTACTCCCAAAATATTACAAATCTGAAAGATACACTGGCAGGTGAACCATTTACTCGTAGTAGGAGAGCTCGTGGAGAAGTTGATCCTACTTTCGATCTACTTCAAAGGAACAACTTCAGTATTACACCAGCACGCTTCTCATCACTAAGCTCAGCTGATCGGTCATCAAGAAGTGTCTCACGTCTACGAAGGAACCATTTTTCTCAAGGAACCTCCACATCAATTTACATTGCTTTATTTCTCAGTGGAACCATGCTTCCGGCTTGCGTCCTTTTTCTATCTTTTCAGATGGTAGTACCATGGGGAAATGCTATGGGCCCTCTTGCTTTGCCACATCCGGTTCACATGCTCCCCCATGGAAATAGAAAGAATTTTCCCAAATTTGATGGAAGCAGAAATAAAAGCACGGACTCGCATATATCTACATTCATCATGTCATACAGCCTCCTAGATGTGACCCATGAAGATGTGTCGGTTCACCTCTTTCTAGAGACCCTGCAAGGACCCACGGTAGAATGGTTCCAACATTTTCTGGCCGGATCTATCACCAGTTGGGCCACATTATGAAACTGCATTTGAAGAAAGGTATAAGCCTTCAGAGGACGTGTTCGTGTTACTGTCAAAGATCACTCACCTGAAGAAGGAAGCTAATGAAACCATGCGTGATTTCATCACCCATTTCAATTTACTAATCAACTGTGTGCTGCCTACCATACTGCAAACACCAGAAAATCAGAAGTGTTTCTTCGTGAACGCCATGAGCTTGAGAGTAAGTTTCTTACTCTTACAAGAACAAGTCACTACTTTGGTTCTTGCTCAAACCACTACCATTTGAATAGAAGATAACTTGCTCATATCTGGTGAATTAAAATGAGAGTTTTCCAAGCCAAAAGTTTTAACTCCTTCTCAAGCCACTTCATCTGATATGGCATTCCAGAAGATGGTGAACAACTTGCTCGCATTAAAGAAGAAGTTACCTCAAGATTTTCCTAGCACTTCATATCGGGATATCCTGCGGAGAAACTTCACTCCTAACAATGCCCCACAAAGGCTGTGTTTGCTTGTTGTTGTTCCACGGTTGGTACTTGAGGACCCTCCGGTCAATGCCCTAGTTGAGATCAAAGAAGAGGAGAAAATTTATGAAGAACCTTCATCGTAAGGTGAAGATGATAAAGATGTCGGTGAACTGACTGGAAACTCTACAATCGGGTATATGGAATTTGAAGATGAGGAATATGATGAAGAAAAGGGTACTCAAGGATATGTAGGTGGGCAGTCATATGATGTTTTCACCCACTCACAAGGAAAATAATCAGAAGTTACTGCTAGGATACAAAAAGAGAAGGTTGTGTTGAACACGCCTCCAACCATTGTTAAAAGAGGTAATCCTCTTCTTTCTCAACCTCTTATTAAGAATTTCATGAAGAGATATTTTTCCCCTATTTCCCCTCCAAATCAGCCTTCTTCTATTCCCATAAAAATCGGTAATCCTACCCTACCATCACAAAATTAGGGACTCATTCCTTCATCAATGCAACCCTTGGCTACATTCGACATAATTGATCATGCTAAAAAGACCAAGATTCAAATGTCTGAAGCTGAATATCTTCAGTCTAACCCCAAGTAGCTTATAAGATTGACCGAATATATCCAAAATCAAGCTGCCGTAAATTCCTAGGTTTCCCTGAAAGGAATCCTTTCCACTCCTCCTGCATCTCGCATAAACATTTCCTCGACTTCTTTGTCAATGAAAATAGAACCTTTCTATCTCTCCCTCCTAATCAATGGTCACAAGCTAAGAAACTACATAATTGATTATGGGGCTTTCGATAATGTCATGCCAACAAAGGTCACTCATGCTTTGGGCTTCACTCTTACCAAGCCTTTCGGAAGATGTTATTCCATGGAAACCAAATAGGTTCCATTAATCGGTCAGATCAAAGACACACAGTTTTCCTTTGCGGCATTCCTAGAGAAAAGAGTAAAGATGACCATCCTCATTACCGATATCCCTGTAGCATATGGAATTATACTAGGAAGGAGCTTTTGCAAGGAGTTTGGTGGAGATATTTATATGGACTGGTCTAAAGATAGGGTCCCCGTCAAAGGCGTGATGCAGACATTGGAGCCTGAATCGCAAAAGAAGTACTTGGTCACCAATTCTAATGACCCCCAAGCCAAAATTCTCTTCAAATCACCAGCGATGGGAAATTACTTCTTATCTACTGAGTCTAACAAAATGGATGTCCTTGTCCAAGAAAAATAACTTAACAAGGTTTAGACATTGCAGTTTGATGGTAGTTATGCAACTAGTGGGAGCGGCGCTGGAGCCTTACTAATATCTCATGAGGAGGAGATTTTTCCTCTCTCTTTCAAGTCGTAGTTTTTCAACATGAATAATACTACTGAGTATGAATATTGGCTACTTGGCATGCAAGCTGCAAAAGAAAGGGGAATCAAGAACCTAAAAGTGCAAGGCGATGTCGAGCTAGTCATGAATCAAGTAAAAAGGATATATCAAGTGAAGAATGAAAGGCTCAAGCATTACCGCAACGTGGTATGGGAAAGCATTGAGGAGTTTGACACTTTTTCAATTAAAGCCATTCTGAGAGCTTAGAACGATATGGCCAATTCATTGGCCGTATCAACATCCCTCATGCTCCCTCACCCAGGATTGAAGACAGACACATATACCATTGAGGTAGTCTTCTGCCCAAGCATGCCAGACAATTCTTAGCACTGGCAGGTATTCAATGATGAAAATTAACTTATTACCTTTTTGGAGAAGTTGGAAAATTTTAGTGAGCTTCATTTTGAAGGATCTACTTCTGCATGCTATGAATCTGTCATTGGTTAATCAAACAAATCAAAAGAAGGTGACAACATATGCCATCTCAAAGGAAATAAAATCTCAAAAGGTTTAGTTTCTCTAGAATGATTATTTGACAGACATGACCGTTTTTTCATGAAGAAGCGACAAGATAATCCTAACTCCTCTCCAGAAACTGAGCCGGTCAATCTAGGTACTGCGGAGCGTCCGCACTTTGTTAACATCGGGAGGTGTTGCACACCTAAAGAAAAGAAGAAGTTCATCAAATTGCTGAAGAAATATATGGATGTATTGGCAACACATCCAACATGACATCCTGTTGAAAGAAGATGTCAAACCCTTTCGCTAGAAACAAAGGCACTATAATCCCAAGATCTCAGGTACCATCCATGTTGAAATATAAAAGATGTTGGATGCAAGGATCATTTTTCCTATCCATCACAGTACCTAGGTCGTGAACATTGTGCCAGTATGCAAGAAAAATGGCAAGATATGCATATGCGTAGATTTTCGCAACCTGAACCAGGTGTCCTTGAAGGATAATTACCCACTTCCCATAATGGATCAGGTTCTGCAGCCAGTAACTGGTTTAGAAATGTTTTCCATGCTTGACAGTTTTTCAGGCTACAATCAGATCGAAGTCTCACCTGAAGATCGATTCAAAACAACATTCACTACTCCTTGGGGCATGTTTGCCTATAACAGGATGCCTTTTGGTTTGACCAACACTGGTGCCACCTTTCAGCGAGCAATGGATTTTGCGTTCAAAGGTATGATGGGAAAGGTTATCGTAGTTTATTTAGATGACTTGAGTGTGTTCTCTAAACAACGAAGTGATCATTGTGATCATTTGGAACAAGTATTGAATAGATGTCGGGAACACGGGATTTCCCTAAATCCAAAAAAGTATTTTTTCGGGGTCACCGAAGGAAAGTTGTTGGGGCACATTATAAGCAAAGAGGATACGAAGATAGTTGCCGAAAGGGTTAGGGCTATTCAGAGCCTTACTTTACCCATGAGCAAGACTGACGTTCACTCCTTTTTTGGAAAAGTGAATTTTCTTAGGTGCTTTGTTCTCAAATTTTTTGAGAGGTCTTGCCACATATCAAATATGATGAAAGGGTCAAAAAATTTCCAGTGGAATGAAGAAGGAAAGACGCCGTTTGAGGATATAAAATCCTCAGTGGCCTATGCACCAGTTCTAGTATGTCTTGATTTCTCCAAGGATTTTATCATGTACAGTTATGCATCTAAGCATACTGTATCGGCCATCTTAATGCAAAATAATTCTGAAAATGTTGAATCTCCAATCGTGTTCATGAGCTCTCCCCTCAAGCCTCATGAGTTGAAGATGTCTCAGTTGGAAAAGCACACCTTTTCCATTATCAAAGTAGTTAAGAACTTTAGGTATTACATCCTAAACTCTCATACAGTAGTGTTGGTCCCTGACATTGCAGTCAAGTCAATCTTAACTCAACAAGAGTTAGGGAGCTTGAGAGGGAATTGGATCGAAAAGGTCCAAGAGTATGATCTAGACCGACCAAGTTGGTAAGAGGCAAGGGCCTATGCCAGCTTATGGCTGAAAATAAATATTCAGAGGTCCTTGAAGAAAAAGATAACTGCATCGATGGAATGCGGGGTCAACCAAAGAAAGTTGATTCTCTACCTATGGTTCTATTTGTTGCAACTAGTGACAAGTGGTCTTCTAATATCGCTTTCTTTCTCACTTATGGTGAGTACCCAGTTCATTTAACTTTAAAGGAGAAGTGTACTATAAAGCTTAGAGAAACCAGATATGTCATCTGGGATGAGGGTTTATACAAACGTGAAATTGATGGCGTTTTCCTACGATGTGTTGACAAGCCACAGTAGGTAAAGTTACTTGATAGTTTCCATAACTCAGCCTGCGGTGGTCATTTTTCCTCTTACATGACAACACACAAGATCATCTACGCTAGGTACTATTTGCCAATGCTATTTCAGGATACAACCACCTGGGTAGTAAAATGTGAACTCTGCCAACAGTTTGTTGGAAAACCAAAATTGGCTATTTTTCCCCTCAGGTTAGTCGTTATTGATGAGCCCTTCAAGCAATGGGGAATTGACTTTATTGGGGCACTACATCCACAATCAAGTGCTGGACATAGTTATGTCCTAACGATAGATTACTTCACCAAATGGGTGGAGGCCATACCTGTTAAGAATGTCACCTCTGAAGTTGTTTACAATTTCATCAAAGAAAACATCATTGTAGGGTTTGGCGTTCTAAACAAGATTGTTAGTGATAATGCCTCCAACTTCTCCTCATGGGAAGTTATCAATTTTTTCTATGAATACGGGATAACCTTGGCCCATGTCTTCGATTATTACCCCCAGGGAAATGGTCAGGCTGAATCCAATAATAAAAACTTAGTGACCATCATATGGAAGCTAGTTGATAAGAATCAACAGTCGTGGCACAAGTCATTGTATGAAACTTTGTGGGCAGACCTCATTACTCCAAAGAGGTCTCTCAGTATGTCACCTTTTCAAGTATTGTATGGAATCGATGCTAAACTCCCCATCTCTGCGGAGCTTCCCGCCATGTGCTTGTCACGAGTGATTGAGGATGAGACTTTCCAGAATTCTCTAGAAAAGAGGATCATGTATCTAACAGAACTTGAAGAAAAGAGAGTAAGGGTGGTCGACAGAATCACTGAACATCAGAATCAAGTCAAGAGACTGTTCGATAAAAAGGGTAAGCAAAGGGATTTCTAGGTGGGAGATCTCTTCCTTTTATGGGACAAGTGAAGAGAGCCAAAGGGCATGCATGGAAAATTTGACTCTCTTTAGAGAGGTCCTTTCAAGATCAAACAACTCAACAAAGAGAATAGCTTCTATCTCTTGTATCTGGATGGAACTGAGCTCCCTCTTCCCTATAGCGGGCAACATTTGAAGATCTTCAGGAAGTAGAGCTTTCCGTCTTCTTTGTATATTTTTCTTTCGTTGTGTGTTTACTTTCTGTTGTTGTGTTCCCTTTCTTTGTTCCTTTTTGTTTGCCCTCTGGTCACCCTTGTTTTTGACTCTCTGTAACCCAATCGATAGGCACATAAAAATTTGGGATTCTCTACCCTTAAGTTTCACTCAAAGATAGTCTCCAGAAAGAGCCAGCTGTTATCCTGCAAAATTGACAAGGGCAATTTGTAGGTAGCCATACCGAATTTTTTTTTTGGCCCCAAGGAAGTTTGACAATGTTCGAAAAAGCTCGAAATTCCCTTCCAAAAATCAATTTTTAAGGACTTAACCATTTTTCAGTATTTTTGAGTTGGGTGTAAAATTTGTTGTGTCAACATGCTGAAAAGTGCGCCCAAGGCACTGAAAAGTTCCTGTCGACATGCTAAAAAGTGCACCCAAGGCGCTGAGAAAGTCTTGTTGACATGCTAAAAAGTACACCCAAGGCGCTAAGAAGTTCCTGTCGACATGCTGAAAAGTGCACCCTTTTACACTGAAGAGTAGTTTCTTCCTGGGATCCATTGATCATTTTTGTAATATATTTAAAAAGCATGTTGGCATACACGATGACATCATCCATGTTGCACCATGGGATGTTGCCATCCAAAAACTTGCCCAAGTCAAATGTTGACTTTTTAGATATTTTGTAGATATTTTGTAAGTGGTTGGTTTGTTTTTGTCTTCTTCTCTCCTCTCCTTCTATAAATACTAGAATACTTGTCGTATTTTGTGTGGACATTTTTTAGATGAAAAATAGAAGTGAGAAGAAAGGGCTTTGTACTTTTTGTAACAGAAGAAAACATTAATACAAATATTAAGACTTTGTGTTGAATATGTGTGTTATGGGCATCTGATCTTTCTTATGTCATATCTATGCGTTTATTCTGTTGGACATATCTCTACTTTTTTTGTCATTTGTTCATCAATATTGCTTTGTTTGTTTATGCAAGTAGGTTTGGCTCCATTTATTACCAATCCCAAAACATAAACCCTCTGACCTTTCTTCTTTGGAATTCATTTCTTTTCTCCCTTTGGACCCATCCTTTCTTCATCTTTCCCTCCATTCCTTTCTTTTCACAGTTGGAAACACCTCTACTGGGATGAGATCCCAAACCCCTGAAGGTAGCATATTGTCAGAATTGCATAGATTCCTACTGGTAGAATAGCAATAAACTAGTTTCGCTTTGTTGTCTCAAAGAGGGGCTATGCCATGCACACTATTGGCTCATCTATCCATAGATTTACTCTCATGAAATATTTTCAGGCCAACAAGTTTAACGCATACAATTTGGTAGAATAAAATATGTATGATAGCTTATATGAGATATATTTCTCCATATTTATAGTAGAATTATACGAGTGGCTGATTGCTTATGCATCTAAGTGGAATTGGAGGTATCACACACTTGTCTGGACACATGAAGAATTTCAAGCCCTTTATGATGCTGATATGATCTGGAATAGCACTGTGAATACATGGTTTTGTTGTGTTATAAATAGTTATGTTATGGAATATTCAATTTTGACGTATTATTCCCTGAAGGTATCTGAATTCCATTTTTTATGATATCGTAGAAGAGCATATTTTCAAGGTATTCCACTGGTGATCAAGATATTAATGGTAAATTTGAACTTGGAGAGTAAATCGATGGCTAACTAAAACCTCACCTTGCATGAGGGAAGAAATAAGTTTGGTGAAAGATGGCAAACCTAGCGGTAGAAAAGGTAGAGCGAGGAAAGGTGACTTAAGTATAATGAGGCACTGAGAAGGAGATAGAGAAGAAACATACTATTGCAGAAAAGATAACGTTAAGGAGAGAGATGTCTCATGAAGGATTTGAAGCTCACATAGAAGATGTGCAGCTAGCACATTGAAAACTTCCCCATCTTGGAGAGAATGACAGAGATCCACCCTTGCCTTCACAAAAAAGTGTGCCAGCAAAGACTACCTGGGTTACGGGCGCACATCTTAGTCCACTTAGTGACCTAGCCCTTGCGCTTGGTTTTTTAGTATCTAGTATGAAAAGTAACCAAGAAGATAACTTGGGAAGTAGGAGAGAAAGAGTAAGTCAGGGAGAAATTAATTCAATGGTAGGATAGATGACTTCAATGCTATTTAGAGGAACATTTTTAGGCACATTGTCTACACAAAATGTGAGCATGCAGAATATTGGATTCACCTCTGGAAGTGGAACTACCTCACAGGCTATATGGGTTTAGTATATTACTACTTTTAGATCATAGGAGAGTACATCTATAGGTTCTATTCTAGCAACAAGTGGAGGATCAGGAGGTGTGAGTGGTTCTAGTTCTAGTGGATCTATTGGCTCTAGGGACAAAGGAAACATAGGATATTCTGGATCAAGTGGTCAAGGTCCGTAGACAACCATAGAATATCTATATGGAGATGTCTCTTCATCTCCTAGAGTATAGAAGTATAGAGGACGTACTACTAAACATGTGCATATGTGTGAGATATTGTGACATGCTGAAAGGGATCACAGACTGTCTGAGAGACAAGGAAAGTCAATTTGCTACTACATTACAGGGACAAGCACATAACTAGTATAGGATGTTTAACCCTGATCAAACTTGCATGGATTATGCAGCATTAAAGGATGCTTTCTTGAAAGGAGTTCCATGTACCTTGAATTTGAGTAGAAAATTATTAGCATGCTCAAAGATATCAAGCAGGGCACCACTAAGAGTGTACGTGAGTATGATTCCCACTTTAAGACACTTCTATCTAAGCTTGTCCTATGATATTCATGCCAGCTAACATGCATAATGGTTTTTTGGGGGATTGATTATACCATTCAGAAGACTATTATCACATAAGACATACATTGATCCATGCAAATCACTGGAAGAAGCTTTGCATGATAGAGGAAGTTGGGAGCATTGACACTAGTGTTAGTCCATTCTTAGAGGCACAGATTGCAGCTATGGATAAAGTAGTTAGAGAATCTATCAGCAAATTAAGCCCATGAACCATGCACTCAAGAATTTGGTGTACAGATTGTGAAGTAGAAATTCACACCAAGGATAGTTTTCCTCGTAGAACAATATGCCCATTATTGTTGGACTGTGAGATCTTTCATTGGAATCATGATGCTTGTCATTGTCCTTTGTTACAGTGTTTGATAAGGAAGAATCTATCCTATCTTTTGCAAAATTTATAGGTTGCCACGACCCATGATACTGAAGGATTTTTGGTTGATTAGTCAGATCCAGGATGCTATAGACATTGGGGTACGATAAACAAGTATAACATATAAATCTAAGGGTAAGAATGAGCACCAAGATCAGGATCACTAATCAAATGTGCTATGATAGGAATGAGGGGCATTTTGAAGGAGGTTGTTGAAGGGGATGTGGATATTGTGGTGGAGGAAGAGGTGAGTTCCCTTGTGGAACATGTTATACGTGCAGATCTCCTGACCACTATAGGCGTGAATGTCCTCATAATATTCCATGTTATTTCTACAGAAAGAACCATAGCTATGAAGAGTGCCCAGACTTATATAAGCAACATAAGTAATAAAATAAAGGTTTCAGGATGGTTAGAATCCAACACATGGTAGAAGATTAAGGGATGCCCAAGATAGCACCAGAACCTGAGGCCTTAACTTTGAAGATTACTACACGAGCTGAAGTGGCACGTGTAAGAGAGGAATTACACTAGAAACCTATGATCACCAAGGAGGAGGTTTTACATGCAAGGTACCCAGATCCTTCTCATCAGAAGGAAGTTTACTAGGATACCATGGAAGTGCTAAGGAATCTTCAAGGTGAGATACAATAGCTTAAAATTGTAGAAGAAAGCATCAAGATAGTCCAAACTGATATCGATTATCTAAGAGAAGTGTGCAAAATGTTGTGCCAGCGAGAACATTATTCCACTATTCAGGAAGTTGGTTAAAAGGGAACACTCCACGTGTAATTATTGAGACCAGATGGAAGATTTTACATGCAATATCTTGCCTCATGATAGCATTGACTATGACAAGGAAATTACTTTGAATGATTTTGTTGTAGATGGGTGGCTGCTGAGAAACATATTTGATTGATACAGGTGCAGAAGTAAATGTGTCTTACATTAGATACATGAGTACAAATGGGGAGGCCTTCTATTGCATCCATTATCTAATGTGTTGTTTATGGCGAACCAGACTAATAGCCACTCCCATAGGAATTTTGAAGGATGCATCTATAACCATACAAGGGGCCAAGTTCACTAGGGATTTTGAGGTATTAGCACTTGCAGAAGCAGACAATTTTCCAGCCTTACTTGGATACCCTTGGTGTTATGTGAATAATGATAATTTTAGATTCAATAAGGGGTATATCATCCTTGAGAACAAGGAGGAAAGGGTTGTGATACCTTTGAAAAATGGGAAGTCTACACCATATGTTGATCCTTTAAGTGAAGAGAACTTAAACAAGATTTATGTATGCGCTATTCAAGACCCTAGAGGTCAATGAGCCATCAAAAGAAGGCATCCTATAGTGGGAGGATTCTCATTCTATTATTGATACTATGAGTATTTCTTTTGACAATTAAGCTCATGGTACATATGAACTAGTAGGACGCGAGGTAAAAAGTATGGTTTCCAGCAAGAATGAAATTATTTTGGTTCAACAGATAAGTAGCACAGTACCTTGGTATACAGGGATAGAAAATGTTCCTGTATTTTTTGAAAGCCATGGAAAACATAGTGGATGGATCAAATTAAGAGAAGAGATATGTTAGTATATACCCAACGTGGGACAACAGCGCACCGATGGGTAGTCCACCAAGATAATCTCATAGAATGGGAATAGATTTGGATCATCCTATCTATTATGTTTGTAAGGAACAATGAACTTATGTAAATATGTACTTATCATGGTGTTCAACCTGTTCAACATCACATTTAGTAGTGTGAGAGACTTTGGACACTAGGATAGGAAGCATTACCACCTTCACTCTGGGTGCATAGATTGTACTCGACTCTACAAGGATGCACATGCACTTGGTATGTATATGCAGAACTACATAGAGACTAGGAACTAGCAAAAATTGACTGCAAGAATGCTCCAAACCTTTGACTACTTATCGAGTAAACCTCTAGTGGAAGAAGCATTAAAATTTGTCAAGCGCTTAACTATGGGAGATATTTCAAAGGTAGAAGAGCATATTTAGAAATTATTGGGTGAGACAGAGTCTGAAGCACATTTTGAAAGGGAAGAAGAAATAGACTCCATATTACTTGAACATGCTTGCGTTGAGAAAGAAAAAGGAAAAATGGTTTACATCGTGGATGATGAGGAAGTTAAGAACCTAGATATTGAACATTCACAAGGGGTGTGTGAGGTCTTAGATAGTGAAGACAAGGATACACATGCCTATCATGAACAAATGAAGACAAAGAAGGTGAATATAGGTTCAGAGGATGAGCCTAAGGATGCCATCATTGGAGACTATTGGTCAGACTCAGAGGTGGAAAAGATCATCAAGTTACTCAAGGATTATTAGGAATTATTCCCTCAAGGGTATCATGAACTTAAATCCATGCATAAATCACTTGGGGAAATGAAGATAAAGCTTACGGACTATGCACACCCAGTTAGAAGCGACCTTATAGAATGAACCCCAATTTTCCTGAAAAATTTAAAGATGAAATTGATAAAATGTTGAAGTCTAGAATCATTCAAACTTTGGATGAGTAAGAATGGGTTAGTCCAATAGTGATAAGTATCAGGAAGGATGGAAGGATTAGAATATGTGTGGACTACAAGGAGCTAAATTCCACATGTGTAACAAACCCATTTCCTACACCATTTATTGAGGAAATATTAGGAGTTGCAAGAAGTGAAATATATTCCTTCACAGATGGGTTTTCTGGGTATCATCAAGTTAGGATTGCTCCAGAGGATCAAGAAAAGACAACTTTTACTATTGAATGGGGTAGTTTTTCCTATACTATGATGCCCTTTGGATTGAAAAACCCTCCTATTGTATCATTGTGGATAGTTTTTTAGGCATTCAAAGATTTTATTCACAACTTCTTACAGGTCTACCTTGATGATTGGATAGTATATGGGCTTATTAAGGATCACTGCGACAATATGAACTTAATGTTTGAACGATGTAGACAATTGAGTGTCTCTTTGAACATCAAGAAATGCATATTTTCTACACCTCTTTGAATATTGTTAGGACATATAAACTGTAAGGAAGGTTTGCTGGTTGATCCAGCTAAGGTTACAGTTATTCTAGGCCTAGAAGCGCATACCAGTCAAAGTGAGGTGTACGGATTTTTAGGTCATATAGGATATTATAGAAAATTCATCAAAGGGTATGCCAAAGTTTCTACACCCATGGAAGAGTTACTGAAGGGGAAAGGTACATTTGATTGGGGAAAACTGTAGTAGTGCGGGTTTGAAACATTGAAAGAGAAACTTACTACCGTGCCTATCTTACATTTTCCTTCATGGGAAAAACCATTCCACGTGCATGTGGATGCCTCTAGCATGGCCATTAGTGTTGTTCTAGGTCAACCAAGAGAAGGTAATATAGATCATCTAATTTTTTTTACTAGTAGGAAGTTGACTCCTACTAAACAGAATTATACAACATCTCTATTAATGATCTATGCATTGCACAAGTTTCGACAGTACTTGTTAGCAACACCATTTTTGTTTTATACAGATCATAGGGAATTGAAGTACTTGGTAAATAAGCCCATCTTATAGGGGTGCATAAATAGATGGGTACTCCTATTTCAATATTTTTACTTCATAGTTGTGGTGAAGCTAGGGAAAAGTAACTCTAGACCAAACCATTTATCTAGAATCAACTCAGGAGAGGAAGCACAGACAATTGAAGAAACCATGCTAAATGCACAGTTATATAGGTTATAATACATGCCATTAGAATTAGAATACATTGCTATCTTTCTACATAATTGTTCAAAGAGACACTCAATTGTCTACATCGTTCAAACGTTAAGTTCAGATTGTCGCAGTGATCCTTAATAAGCCCATATACTATCCAATCGTCAAGGTAGACCTGTAAGAAGTTGTGAATAAAATATTTGAATGCCTAAAAAACTATCCCTACTATAAATAATTCTTCTTGGTGTTTTTAATAAGGTAGTATTGCCATTAAGATTAGGTTTTTAATCTGTCTTTCCTTAATTTATTTCCTTCATTGTTGTTATGCTTTGTCAATTTAGTTATTGTTCTTGTGTAATAAGAGTGCTTGCACGCATGAAGCTAATTTCTATGTGAAGAATTTTTATGCGAATAGGAATACACATACCTTTAGTGTGGCTTGGTTGTAGTTATCTAAGTAAAATACTATGGAAATTGAAAGGTGAAAGGAATACACTGCTATGGGTGTGCTTTAATTAAAAATAATATTACTTCTCAAAAGTGACCAAGGATGGAGATGAATGAAAGGACAATATAATGCAAGGTAAACAGAGGCCATTATAACTACCAAGAGAAGGTACTGTGATGAGGTACTTGGGAGTAACGACACATGCTGAAGAGAATTTTGTGACCAGAGGGTAGGAAGGTGCGCGAGAAGGTTATAGCTATGGCGCGAAGATGTACTGCATGGAATGAATGAATTTGATAAATGAATGAGAGGATATTTGGTAGATAAAGGAGTAATAAATGCATCAAAATTTTAAAAATTATGTAAGGATGGGATGTAAATTCATTTTTACCATTGTTACTAATAGAGTTTGATGAAAGAGCTAAGTGCAAAGAGCCGAGTGATTGGGTTAAGGTGTGAATGGTGTGAAACCAAGCGTGACAAATAGATCTGTTTGAAAAGAATCTTGCATCCCCAGTGGTGAAGGGTTTGAGTGAAGCAAGGAGACAAAGAGGAGTTAGGTCTTGAAGTTTCCACCTAGGGAACAATTAAATTGACCTAGGGTTTGGTTCCAAATTGTAGAGTTAAAAAGGAGACGATTGCAAGGTAAAAATGGGACCCAAGAAGGTAGTTGTAGAAGGAACAAAAGGAAAGAAGAAGATGGATCTTCTAGAAGGAAGAATGACCTCAATGTCCAACATTGTGTTGGTTCTACAAAATGAAAAATGGTTGATTACGAGGATGAATTGGAGTCTATTATTGTGGACATTCCAGAAAAAGCAAAACAAGCACTCGCTGAATGACAAGCCTTGGAGGCTGAAATAAAGGAGGAGTATCCAAAGTTGATACTTCAAACTGATATAGAAGAGGATTCCTTATAAAAATTCTTTATTCATCTACATTATTTCATTCTTATTATTTCCATTATTCTATTCTTTTCTTCAATTTTTGGAGATACTGATTGTTGGGGTGATAATGAGACTAGTGCGGGGTAATGTTGATCAAAGAACACTTGACAGAATTCACAAAAAAAGTACGCATAGAGAAACAGGCTAGGTTTAAGGGCATGGAGGGATAAGAATAACCCATGCATAGAGGGAAAGTTCAACATTTAGTTATTAGCCAATTTTGAGCATGAAGACCTATTTTTAGAAGATGGTGTGCGAAACACACCAACAATGTAGAGACGTGTGCGCCATGCATTGTCTATCTTTGGAGGATCGGATCGAAGTGTTTTTCATGGAGACAATCTAATAATAGGATTGTCACTCCAGTTAACTATAAGAGGTGTATAGATAAAACAATTGCATGTGTGACTATGCCTATAAATGGCACATGGTTATTAATAGCATGTAGTCTATTTCTGGAATAGATAAGTGGTGAAGGGCAAGTCCCCACCCTATATATATATGATGTGAATTACATGGTAGTATAATGTAGTGGAGAGATAGATGTATGGAGGTATAAAGATATGAGCATATGATTGAATTACTATATCAGATCCATGCGCCCATCCGTATAGATTTCAATTACTGTAAGCAGCTTCTATGTTTATTAATAGATGGAGATATTGGTTGAACCTAAGTGTCAATCCTGTGTGTAATTGAGTAGTGCATGTTCTTGATACAATCATGATTATTATTTAAGCTTGTTCTTTCATAAATTTGAATATGGAATGCTTGTAGAATGATGGATTAGTTATGGATCTATATGTTTCTTCCTTCATCACACTAAAATCCTACTACAACAACCCTAAAGAGGGACCTCGTACCTTTGTGTGCTTCGGGTGAGTGCTCAGTCTAGGCTAAGTGCTGTGTCAACATGTCTAGGGTCTTATCTTGTAAATTCTAGGCTACATCAGGTACATGCAAAGTTAAGGATAGTGTTGATGAGCAAGCGTGCACCTACCATGAACCCCTAACAATAAACAATGTTAACATTGGTTTAGAGGTTAAACCTAAGGAGGCCACTATTGGAGACTATTAATCGGAGAAGGAGGTCTCAAAGATCATTAATCTATTACATGATTTTTAGGATTTATTTCCACATGAATACCGTGATCTTAAAGGTGGTCACCTCTCCTTGGGAGAAAATAAGATCAAGATAAAAGAAGGTGTGTGATCGATTCTAAAAGAGGACCTATTGAATGAATCTAAATCTTCTCGTTAAATTCAAGGAGGAAATAGAAAATATGAATGCTTAAGGAATCATTGAAGCTATGGAGGAATAAAAATGGGTAAGACATATGGTCATCAACATTAAAAAGGATGGAAGGATAAGGATCTGTGTTTACTATAGGGGATTAAATGCAATATGTGTAATTGATTCTTTTACAACCCCTTTTACTGAGGAGATCCTAGATGGAGTGGCTGGGTGCAAAATCTATTCCTTCATGGATGGATTCTTAGGATATCATCAAGTCATAAATACAAAGGAAGACTAGGAGAAAACAACTTTATCCATTGAATGGGGATTTTTTTCCTATACAATCATGTCTTTTGGACTGAAGAACGCGCCTTGGATAGAGCTCTCTCTCAGCTTTCTAGAAAGGTAAAGGTGTTCCTCCATAAGTTCCTTCATATCTACCTTGATGACTAGATGGTGTATGGACTCGTGCAAGAGTTTTTGTGGGATAATTTTCCCCTGATGTTTGAAGCCCGCAGCCAATTGAGGATATCCATGCCACGTGTCAAGGAACTGTGTGGGGGCTACTCCATTTGGAGAACTTGTTAGGGCATTTTTTATGCAAGGAAGTTTTGGTAGTAGGTTCCTGCAAACGTTGTTGAAAATATGGGGTTCTCCGCGGGACCCACCGACGAATCAGGAGATGCACACGTGTCAGGGGAGAATCCTTTGGGAAATGGGATAATGACCAGAGTGTTATGCACAAGCAAAATTTTGCCAGGAGTGGCTCCAGGCCAATAGGAACATGATAGCTAAAACACAAGAGGGTCTTTCATTGGGAGTTTGTGGCACAGAAGATAACATTTGACACTTTGAAGGAAAAAATTGTCTAAGTGTTGGCCGAGTTTTTTGGAGGAAAATTCTTGAAGATAGGGCCTTTCGCACGCGAATGTTGATGCCTCAGGGACAACATGTCCTAGGGTCCAAGGGGAGTTCGGAAGACAGGAAGAAATTTTAAAAGTTTTGCAAAGTCCTTCGTGTAAAAATCTTCAAAGGAAAAGAATGAGCCTCAGTCGCCCCTTGTCAACTAGTCATATGCACTGACATGTGTCCTGGACTGGTGGGGCCATGAGGGATAGAAATCTGAATTTCAGATTTCCAGAAATGTAAAGTTTTCCTCCTAAATGCTCAAATTTTTCAAGTTATGGCTTGGTGGAGTTTTTGTGGGAAATGCGTCACTCTGGAAGGCCCGAAGCCAATGAAAGAGCTGCCACGTGTGCAAGTGGCGAAAAATGTTCAAGCGAAGGGCCTAGAGAGAAAAATTTATCAGGATGAGTCCTGTGGCCAATCACATCATGCCACGTGGCACCTGGAGTGGTGGCAAGGCATGGGGGTTTTTTGAAAAAATGTTCCAAATGCAAAAAAGAGGTAAAATTTGAATTTTTTTGCCCGCCGATCCGATTTTGGGCCAGTTTTTGCCCCTAAATCTTCGAACGGCTATAACTTTCAATCCAGAGCTCATATTTTTGATGTTATTTATATCAATAGAAAGATGGTAAAATTCTCTACATGATTCCATGGTCAATTTTGAATTTTAGTTCAGTTTGGAAGGAGAAAATCAAAAAATGCTTCTGGTATGCGCCCATGGATAGAATTTACATTTCAAAAACCAATTTTAATGCAAAATGGGTCGCATTCTTGTCCAGTATGGTCAAAAATGTCAGGGCATGGGTTTGTAAGGACCTCCATGCTATTTTTAATGCATTTTGGTCAATGAAGAATGGCTCCCACATTTTTTCATGTTTTCTCTCTCCTGGGCTCAACCCATGCACTGTAAAAGCCAGATTTTATTCATTTTTCAAAGGGAGAACACTTTTTTTTTATATAGCAAGCTTTTGTTTTCACCTTAAGCAAGTGATTTTGGAAGGATCAAACCTTCCAGGAGTTGTAATAGGTTTTTCTACCTCTTTGGTGTTGGTATACAATGATTTTGATGTTGAAAATCACAATGTAGGCTCTGTGAATGCTTTTAGTCCTTTGCATGTGTTGTTTGCTTCATTTCAGACCTTTGATTATAACTTATCAACCCATGCATGATGTTTTATGTTACAATTTCTAATTTGTGTCAATTTTCATGAACAAGAAGTGCTCACCACTCCTTTGGTGTATCACCCTTATCATTTTAGTTTCGATTTTTGCGTTTCTTATCCCTGCCTCCTTACAAATTAGGATAAAATTAGGATTTGAACCTCTGTAGTTGTGCAAATAATAGATCTAATAAGAGGAGTTTGAGGAACTGACCTCTAATCTGGAGATTCCTCTCTCTTTTTTACAAGTCCCACACTTGGAGAGAGGATTCAATGTTGTGCAATCACACTGGATGCCTAAAACATCAATTTAGAAACTTGATTTGTATCTAGGGGTGCTGCTGATTTGCAACAATAGTTTTGGCATGCCGGGTGGGACCTTAGAGGTCTCATTTTTACTGCAGCAAAGTTGATGTGCATCTGCTGCAATTTTATTGCTTCAAAAGAGCTATAAATTGCACATATGGCAACTCCAAGGAAGAAGAATCAATTGGTTTTAGCAGTGTAGGCCTGAAACCTCATGAGAAGAATCACCACAAGGTCAAGGGCTGGAGAAGAAGAGGTGTTGTTTGAATACCTACAGTTATCTCCAAGAAGTAAGGAAAAGAGGAAGAAGGATTCAAAGGTCTCCATCTCCACCAAATAGAACTCTCTCAACTCCTCCACCTGGTAGGCCTTTCATTCAGTTAACAAGGGTTTTAAGACCAATTAGAATGGCACAAAACAAACCCCTATGTCAATTTCATAGGTAGCAGCCCACTTGCCCTCAATGCACAACATCCAATTCCAATTGCATCCTTGAAGAACATTTCATACTTCACTGGAGAGAATTAGACTACTCCAGGTGATCATGTTAAAGACATTGCCAACCTTTGTGCAATTCATGAAATCAATGAGATGCAAGTGGCTGTCAAATTGCTGGCATCTTCATTCAAGGGGAAAGATTTGCAATGGTTTAGAAGTCTTGCCTTAGGTTCTATTCAAAATTAGAAGCAGCTATGTATAGCACTTCATGAGCAGTTTGGAGAGAAGGGGGACAACTTGTCTCTTTTGGAGCAGCTGACAACCATCAAGAGAACTCCCAATGAGCAGCTGACTGATTTCAACTTCAGATTTCAAAAGACTTGGGAGAGAATTCCAGTGGTAGTCAGGCCAGTAGCAGAAAGTACTTTTCTCTACTACCTCAAAGCTCTAAATTCTGATATTTCTATGTTGATTCAGTCCATGGAAGGCATAACTATCCCTATGGCTTATAGCATTGCCATCAAGGCTGAAAATTGTTTGATCCAAGCTAGCAAACTAGCCCCTAAACCTCCCATGCCATTGTTTCCAAGTTTAGAGAGCCCAAACACTAATCAAGCACCTAATTTGGCTCCTTCTCCCATTCCTAGAAATCAGAGTTCAAATGAAGCTTCTACTTCATCTCCAAGTGCCCCAAATGAGCTTCAAGAAGTCATGAAGCAATTACAAAACCTAAGTAATGAGCTGGTTACTCTCAAGAGGTAACAATCTCAAGGTTTTAGACCTTTCTTATCAGCCCCAAGCTCAGCCTAACTGGCAGCCATACCAACCACAAAGACCTCCTAATTCAACTGCAAATATAAATAAAACAAGGCCTCCTGCCAATAGACCATTTCAGCCCTATAATCCGAATGCCATATCTGCCTTTAAGGCATTGGTGCCAACACAAAATAATGTTGCTCAGGAGGATGATTGGTGTTTTCCATGCAATTAACCTCACAACCAATCCATGTGCTTCAATGGTGCTTTGAATCAAGCATTAATGGTGACAACTACTTGTGTGGAGGGGTGAGGGTAGTCAAGGAAACAACCAACAACAAGAAACATTCCAACAGCAATTAGCCCCAAATGACACCACACTTGGTAAACTGGCAAGCAGAAGATTTTTGTGGCATGAATTAGAGAAGTTTCTCAAGGTGTTGCAGCCAACACAAGGTCAAAAAGAAGGAATTTGGGTGAAGAGAAGCCATTAACTCCAACCAATATCACAACCTTCCATGGCTCCACAAATGGTTGGCAAGACAAAATCCAATTTTCAAATACACAAGGGCAGCCAAGAACAACTCCTAGACCAACTCAAATACCAGTTGTTGCTGCCCACACATGCAAGGAGTGAATGTGCCAACCAAGGGACAGCAAAGAGATCCTTCATCACCATTCAGTATCATTGATCAGATGAAGAATACAAATATAAATATATCAATGTGGGAATCCCTATCTATCCCAAGGCCAAAGATATTTGCTACAAGTTGCCATGAAGGACTAGCCAACTTCGAATCAGCAAGTCTCAAATGCAAGAGATAGTGCTCACAAATGCTGCCCAGCCTGAGGGGAATCATGGAGGATAACAAGGTAAAATGTTGAAGCCCCCTCCTTTCTATGTTGCATTAATCATTGGAAATCAGTTAGTGCACAATTGCATGATAGATTCCGGGGAAAGTAGCTCAGTGATGCCTAAACAAATAGCTGATCAGCTAGGGCTCCAGTATGAAACCATATCTAAAGGGGTAGTGCAGCTGGATGGGACAACAGTAACAACAGTTGGAGTGATTAGAAACTTGAGTCTTACCTTGCATGCATGTCCAAATGTTGTTTTTTTACAAGATGTATCAGTTATAGACCTTCCACCACTCTTTGCCCTATGTTTTTTCAAGGGACTTCATAGCCAAGATTAGAGGATATTTTTCTACTGATTGGTCACACATGCTGTTCAGAACGAGGTATGGAACCAAAGCTACAATCAAGTTTGAACCTATTGTAAGCATCCACATTGAGCCCTACACTCCAAGTCAGATCAATGCCAATTGTTCAGCATTTGATCAAGAAGATCACCTAAGCACTGATGAAGCTGACACCAAGGTTGGAAGCATCCTGGATCTAACTCTTAATGAATGGGAAAACAAGGTGCATGGTTTTGATCCTTATCAAGAACTAGAAGAATCTAAGCTAGGGGTATATTGCATACATCAAGAAGATCAGTCCATTCCTAGCATCACCAAGCCAAACCACAAGGATGACAATGAGGTATGGCAGCTATTTTTTGATGGATCAAGGAGTCGACAAGGTGCAGGAGGTGGAGCCATGCTTGTTTCACCTCAAGGAGTAAAGTACTATTCAGCTTTTAGATTTCAGTTTGCATGCTCCAATAACACTACTGAATATGAATCCTTGGTGCAAGGGATGCATTGGGAAATAAAGAGAGGAATAAAGAACTTGCAAGTATTTGGTGATAGTGAATTGATTGTAAATCAGGTCAAGGGACAACATGCTACCAAGAATGATCTACTTAAGTGCTACAAGAACAGGGTGTGGGACCTCATTGAGGATTTTGAGGGTTTTGGCATCAAATTCAATTCCTAGGAAAGAGAACCAAGCTACTGACAGGCTTGCAGCAGTAGGGGTAGCCTTTGACATTGTGGAAATCATTTAACAAGACAAGGTACAGCCAAACATCCACGTGATTGTGAGGCCTTCAGTGCCGGATAACAATGTCAGTTGGCAAGTGTTTGAAAATGACCAGAAAACCATCCATTTCTTGCAAGAAGAAGCTGAGTTCTTAGCTAAGAATAAAAAAAAATTGGAACAGCAGTATGGTGACCAAGTGGTACAAATGAGAACTAACAACTTGCCCAAGGGACTTATCACTTTGGAGTCCATTTTTAATCCCAATGATTAGTTTAGGAAGGAGAAAGAAAACATTCAGGTCAAGAGAGAGGATTCAGTATCCATCTTGGTGGAAGAGAACAAACCATTGCAAATTAGAAAGATGACAACTGAACAAGAAAGGTATGAGTTCATGCAGTTGTGTCAAGAGTTCCCTCATGTGTTTGCTTGGAACTATGAAGACTTGAAAGGTTTCAATCCCAACTTAGCTTAGCATACCATTGAATTGAATCCAAATACTAAGCCTGTCAGGTAGAAACAAAGACCATTCAATCCACACATGGAGCCTCTCATGAGGAAAGAATTGAACAAGCTGATCGAGTCAAGGATCATATTCCTAATCAAGCATTCTAGTTGGGTTGCCAACCTGGTTCTAGTCAGAAAGAAGAGTGGAGAGATCAGATTGTGTGTTGACTTCAGAGACTTGAATAGAACATCTCTCAAAGACCATTACCCACTCCCTTCCATGGAGCAAATATTGCAAGTTGTGGCTGGCTCCCAGAGGTTTTCACTACTTGATGGCTACTCAGGATACAATCAGATTATGGTGAAGGAAGAAGACCAGTTCAAGACAGTCTTCAAAACCAAATGGGGAACTTATGCATACAGTAAAATACCATTTGGGCTGTCCAACACTGGTGTTACCTTCCAAAGATCAATGGACATGGCATTCAAAGGTTTGATTAACAATATGGTGCTGATATACCTTGATGATATCACTATTTTTTCCAAAAATGTAGTAGACCACCTCTCTCATTTAAGACAAGTCTTCACGAGGTGTAGGAGATTTGGAGTGTCTTTAAATCCTAAGAAGTGTATCTTTCTTGCACATGAAGGAAAGATCCTTGGCCATATTTTCTCTAAAGAAGGATTAGCAATTGATCCACAGAGGGTTTAAGCCATAAGAGCACTATCATTGCCAAGCCACAAGAAATCCCTTCAGATTTTCTTAGGGAGGATAAACTTTGTTCAGGAGGTTTGTCCCAGATTTTTCAGCTCTTGTCAAACCTATCACCAAAATGTTAAAGAAAAGCATGGCTTTCAAGTGGACAACAAAAGGCAAGGAGTGTTTTGAAGCAATCAAAGAAGCCATCTCTCAAGCACTAACTCTCATCAACCTGGACTTCTCCAAGGATTTCATCCTCTATGCCTTTGGAGGTAATGATACTATTTCTGCCATTTTAGTACAGCAGAACAAGGACAACGATGAGCAGCCAATTGATTTCTTCAGCTAGAGCCTAGATGACTATGAGGTGAGGTATTCTTTTATTGAGAAGCATGTACTTGCAGTAATCAGAAGCTTGAAGAAATTCAAGCATTTAGTTTCAAACAACAAGGTCCAGTTATTGGTCTCTCATGCTGGGAGTTAAAGGACTTCCTCCTCAACAAGGATTTGAATGAGAAAAGGGCAGGTTGGATCACTTGTGTCATGGAGTATGACATTGAGATCAAGGTCACCAAGCTGGTAAGAGGAACAGGATTGTGTAAGTAGCTGATTTTGGGGAAGCAAAAAGAAGTATGCAATGAAGAAGAGGCTGTTTTGACAGTTCAAGACAGCCATGAGCCAAGGTGGCACTCAATAAGAAAATAATGTCTGTCCCCACTCCTTACTGGACCCAAGGTATAATAAAATTCCTAAGCATAGGTCTATGCCCTCCGGAGATGAACAAGACCCAAAGAAGACACTTCAGATTGCAGGCTATGTCCCATATGCCATTGTTGATGGAGTTTTGTTCAAGAAAGATATGAATGGAGTGCTACTGAGATGTATTAGCACAAATCAGATTCATAGGGTGTTGGAAGAGTTCCATCGTGGACTAGCTGGTGGTCATTTTGCACCGAGAGTGACATCTCTATAAATTATGAAGGCTGGTTATTATTGGCCCAAGATTTTCAGTGATTGCTTTGTATGGATCAAGAGGTGTAAGAATTGTGCATTCTTCACAGGAAAAGAGAGACTTGCTGCCCTTCCATTGCATCCAATCTTAGTTGACCAGCCATTCATGCAATGGGGTTTGGACTTCATTAGAGTCATTAATACCAATTCAAGCCAAGGGCACAAATGGATTTTGACAGCCACAGACTACTTCACCAAATGGACTGAAGCATTAGCACTCAAAGAAGCAAATGAGTCTAGCATCTTAGACTTCTATGAGGGCATAGTAACTAGATTTGGCATACCTGCTACAATAATCTCAGATAATGCATTGGCATTCATTGGATCCAAGGTGACTGAGTGGGCTGTCAAGAATGGGATCTACCTAAGTACTTCATCAAACTATTACCCTCAAGGTAATGGCCAGGCCGAGTCTACAAACAAGAACTTGTTGAGGATCATTAGGAGAACTCTTGATGAGAATCAGAGGTCTTGGCATACCAAACTGAAATCAGCCTTATGGGCTGATAGGATAACTCCCAAGAGATCCATGGGTAACTCTCCATTCAAGCTTGTCTATGGAAGAGAAGCAATCTTGCCCATGTCACTTGAGTTACCAACATTAGAACTCATGAAGTAGTTAGAGTTGGTAGAGTTTGAGCCCATGGAGGTGAGATATGCAGAGTTAATGGAGCTTAAGGAGATCAGAGATCAAGCATCCCAAGCAATGGAGAAGGATCAAGCTTTGATCAAGAAGACCTTTAACAGGAAGGCCAAGAGTAGATCTTTCTAGGTTGGAGATCTAGTGTAAAAATGGGATGCAGATAGAGAAAAACCGAGAAGGCATTCAAAATTTGATGCCATTTGGAGTGGCCCATACATGGTCACGAAGTGCAAGAATAGCAATGATTTCCAATTGGCTTCATTAGATGGCGAAGAACTGCATAGATTCCAGTCAATGGAATCTATCTCAAGCATTGCTTCTAAAGGGAAATTCTCCACCTTGTAAATATTAGCTTAGGTTTCCATTCCTCTCAAGTGCTTGTCGCACATTTGTTTTGTTGTAGGTTAGTTTTGCTTTCCTTAAGTGCTTTGGCATAGCTTGTTGTCCGTGGAGATGTTTTGCAGTCCTTGCTTCCATCAGGTGATATTCCATCTTCCTCCTTGCAACACTCTAAGTAAGTTGGGGTTCCAAACAGAAAATTTGATGACTCCATGCCCAATGGGCTACTTCAGGCAACTGGTATTTTCATCTAGTAGGCAGATGACCCCTCTGAGTTGCCAAAATTGTTATCCAAAATGTGCCCCGGCTCATTTTTGTGACTAACTCCTTGTGTTCTTGCCTCTCTTGTGCCTCAGTCTAATTTTTTTGATTTTCAGGCACTCAAATCTTTCTACAAATGGCACCATTGGATAGAGCTCTCTCTTAAATTTTTCCTCCTAACTCCTCATATTTTTAAAGTTATGGCTTGGTGGATTTTTTGTGGGAAATTTTCCATTTGGAAGGCCCACAGCCAATCAGGAGCTGCCACGTGTCCAAGGGTGAAAAAACATCAAGCGACCCGAAGGAAAAAATGATTAGGAAGGGCTCACACCCAATCAAAATGTACCATGTGGCACCTGGAGTGGCAGAGCGTGGGGAAAATTTGAAAAATGTTCCAAAGACCAAATGGGTAAAAATTCAAACTTTTTGCCCGCCGATCCGATTTTGGCCTGTTTTTGCCCTAAAATTTCAAATCACCATATCTTTCGATCCAGAGCTTGGTTTTTCATGTTCTTTATATAAATGGAAAGCTGGTTAAATTCTCTACATGATTCTGTGGTCAATTTTGAATTTTAGTTCAGTTTGGAGAGAGAAAATCAAAAAACACTTCTGGCACGTGGTAATGGCCAGAATTGACGTTTCAACAACCAGTTTTAATGCAGAATGGCTCGCATTCTTCTTCAGCATGGTGAAAAATGTAAGGGCATGGCTTTATAAGGACCTCCATGTTGTTTTTAATGCATTTTGGTCAATGGGGAATGGCTCCCATGTTTTTTCATGTTTTATCTCTCCTGGGCTCGACCCATGCACTGTAAAAGCCAGATTTGGCTCATTTTTCAAAGGTTGAACACTTTTTTTTACACAGCACGCTTCTATTTTCACTTGCAAATGTGATTTGGCTAGTCACACCTTCTAGGGATTGAATAGGTTTTCTGCCTTCTTTGGTGTGGAATACAAGATTTTGCTGTGCAATTTCACCAAGGGCAGGGCTCGGTGGAATGATGCTTCAGTCCTTTGTCATGTGTGTTTGTTTCATTTCAAACCATTGATACAGCTATCACCCTGTGCATGCTGTTTGATGTTGCCAATTTGATTTGTGTGTCAATTTCATGAACAAGAAGTGCGCACCACTCCTTGTTGTATCACCCTATCAGTTTAGGTTCACATTTTGCATTCTTATCCCTGTTCATACAAATATGATAAAATTAGGATCTGAACCTCTACAGTTGTGTAAATAATAGATCTAATCAGAGGAGTTTGAGGACCAACCTCTAATCTGGAGATTCCCTCATCATCTTGCAAGTCCCACACTTGGAGGAGAGGTTTCAATGTTGTGCAATTAACATAGATGCGAACATCAACTTAGAAACTGGATTACATATAGGGGTGCTCCTGATTTGCAACAACACAACCATTGGAGAAGGGGTTAGCATAACCTAGTGATGGGATTGTTACTCTACCCCCTTTACTTTGCAATTAGGAAGTTGACACAAGTGAGATAAAATCTAACACTACAATAATAAGCATGAAGCACTATCGATGATCTATCACTGCATACGTTCAGGTGAGGATCTACTAGTAACACCCCTCATATTTTTACATAGATCACATGGTGTTGAATTAACTTAGTGAAAATCCCATTTTAGAAGGGTGCATATGCCGATGGGTTCTTTTGTTTTAATAATTTGCTTTATAGTTGTTTGTGAAACAAGAAAAGTAACTGTCGGACCTAATCACTTATCAAGGATTGACTCGGAGAGGAGTGTGTAGGTAATTGAGGATATTATGCCATACACACAACTATTTAGGTTGTGATGCATGCCCTATGAGTTGGAAGATATTGTTTTGTGTTTCTCAAAATTAGTGTGCCCAGAGGGAATGAAAACTGTAGAGAAGAAATAATTAGTATATAGTTGCCACAGTACATGCTAAATAGTGGAGACTTTACCGTTAGGCCATGAGAGGTTCTGTCCGATGCGTGGTTAGCCCCTAGTGCATTGCCACCATGGAAGAAGCACATCGGTGGGATTGTAGGAGAAAAATGCATGGACTGCTTACACGCGGAAGATTCTACTTACATGATTTTGTGGGAAAGTATTTACGAGGATTGCATTGAATTTACAAGCTTGTGACCATTACCAACACGTAGAGGCCACGGACAAATAGATTGCGATGGCCCCTAAGGACCTATAGCTAGTGTAGACCATTGGAAAAATAGGCCCATGTGATTTTTTACAACAACTTTCACTTGCCACGCGAAGGAAGAGTCATGCTTATATCAATACCTTTCACAACTACTAACAAGATGAGAAAAGGAACACCTAAAAAGTCTTCATAATGTGATAAATTTCGATCTAGGGAGAACATTAATAAACATGTTGGATTCCTTAACTTGACTAGTGAAGGGGTACACATTTGTTAATGAGAGAGTCAAGATTTTAGTAGATTTCATTTGGGCCCGTATAAGGTACCCATACACCCACAAAGCTGCTGGAAATACTTAGGTGTTTAACAAAATTCTAAGCAATACACTACCACAATTTGCAAAGTGGGAAGAAAAATATTGGAACAAGTTTAACCATTATATGGGCATACAAACAACCGAAAAGAGATTGAACAAGGCACACTGTTCTAATTTGGTGGTTGGCGCGGAGTTGACTGTTATGGTTGAATGAATTTATTGCTACCATATGTGTATGCATGTTGTCGGAGGGTTAGCTCACCAAAGAAAAAGACATTCAAAGAGCGCATGGAGCAGTAATGTTAGGTTGGTGAAAGGGGATCCTTGCCCAATGGAGTCATAAAATGAGGAAAGGCATGACACTAAAAGCAGTGAAATGATCATCATATCAAGAATAAAACAATTGACGGGGGCATATGGTTTTGCTATATGATGAACATTTCTACACCATTAGGTAATGTCTCAAAATCCTAATTCAAATGCATGCCGTTATAGGCACTGAGGGATGAGGTTACTAGGTTGATTTCTAATTGGGATAGGTGAACACTTCTATAATAAGGATTCGTGTGTGATATGAAATAAGGCGCTTTGCCAATTAGTGTAGATTCTATCTTGTGTTGGTTGACTTGTGCGTTGTTATTGTACTAGTAGCTAATTACTTCTAAGAGGTCTATGGTCGGGGGCCACAAAACTTTTTTTGTGGGGTGAGGTCGTAGCCACCTATTGGTAATGATAGGTAGGACGTTGTGAAAAACTAGGCGCGAAAGAAGCCGCACAAGACACAGGACAAGAAGGGACATTGATGGAAAAGGTGCATAAGTTCATTGCCAATAGTGAAAGGTGGGTTGAAAAGGACAAAACATGAATACACAAGAAGGGAGGATCACGTGGGATTCCGGGTGAGTTAGGAAGAACATAGGAAATACTTAGTGAGACCCACAGAAGCTATGACTTTGGCGGGGGATACGTGCGAAGGATGTATGGCAGAGTAGTATAAGTGGTGTGGAGTGATAAGAGCGTTACAACTACAAAGTTGAGGGAGTATCCTAGAAGTTAATTAAGTGAATGAGACGATTTTTATTAAAAGTGACGTTCTTAGACATGTGGTCAGGGAACTCTAAGGATGAAAAGTATAAATAAGAACAGGTAGTCATTCAATACTTTGCTTAAAGAATTTCTTTTGTGATCCCAAACTCAAAGCGAGATGAGGAATTTTTCAAAGAAGAGAAAAGAAAATTACTATCATGAACTAGTGAACTTATACAAAGCTATAGCATGACCCATGGTGTAACACATAGGGAAGAAGACAATGGAACATAAAGGAGGTCATGTGAGAGTGAAGTAGGGAAGTTATCAAGTTTGGGTGGGAAAATTAAGAAACATAGAACCTATGGAATGAATGAAATTAAGAAGATTGGCACCAGAGATTTTGTGGGAGGAAGTTATCTACGAGGATGCATTGAATTTTACAAGGCTTGTGACCATTACCAACACCTTAGTAGGCCAAGAAAATAGATGAGATGCCCCTAAGACCTATAGCTAGTGTAGAACCATTTGAAAAATAGGCCATTGATTTTTTACAACCAATTTCACTTGCCACTCGAAGGAATAGTTCATGCTATATCAATACTTTCACTAACTACTTAACAAGATGAGAAAAGGTAACACCTAAAAAGTATTTCATAATGGTGATAACTTCTATATTCTTATGGGAGAACATAATAAACATGTATGGATGTCCTTTAACCTTGACTAGTGAAGGGGTTACACATTTTTTTAATGAGAGAGTCAAGATTTTATTAGTAGATTTCATTGTGGCCCGTCATAAGAGTACCCCATATCACCCACAAGCTGATGGAACTACTTAGGTGTTTAACAAAATTCTAAGCCATACACTAACCAAAATTTGCAAAGTGGGAAGAAAATATTAGGATGACAAGGTTTAAACCATTATATGGGCATACATAACAACCTAAAAGAGATTGAAAAAGGCCACACTGTTCTAATTGGTGTTTGGCGCGGAGGTTATTTTACTGGTTGAATTTATGCTACCATCATTGTGTATTGCATGTGTAGGAGGGTTAGCTAAAGAAAAAGAAATTCAAGAGAGCATGGAGAAGTTAATGTAGTTGGATGAAAGGTGATCCCTTGCCACATGGAGTCATAAAACTGAGAAAGGCATGAATAAAAGCATTGCATGATCATCATATCAAAAATAAACAATTTGAAGTGGGGCATATGGTTTTTCTATATGATTCGAAATTTCTACACCATATGTCATCTCATACATCCTCAATTCAAATGCATGTCAGTTATAGGCACTAGATGGGATGAGGTTACTAGGTTATTTCAATGGGATTAGGTTGAAGCCCTTCTATTAATAAGGCTTCTGTGTGATATGAAATAAGGAAGCTTTGCCAATTAGTTTAGATTTCTATCTTTTTGTTTGTTTGACTTGTTGCGTGTTATTGTACTAGTAGCTAATTACATTCTAAGAGGTTCTATGTGTAGGGGGCCACACAAACATTTTTTGTGGGGTGAGGTAGCACCTATTTTGTATATGAAGGTAGGAATGTTGTGAAAAAATTAGCGCGAAAGAAGACGAACAAGAAACAGGACAAGAAAGGGAACATTGATGGAAAAGGTGCATAAGTTTCATGCAATTAGGAAGGTGGGTTGAAAGAACATGAATACCACAAGAAGGGAAGGATCACGTGGGATTCCGTGAGTTAGGAAGAACTATAGGGAACTACTTAGTAGATGACACAGAAGTTATGTACTTTGGCGTGGGGATACTTGCGAAGGATGTCTATGGCAGTATAAGTGGTGTTGGAGTGCTAAGAGGTTACAACTACAAAGTTTGAGGGGTATTCCTAGAAGTTAATTTAAGTGAATGAAATATTTTTATTAAAATGTGACGTAGGACATGTGGTCAGAGGAACTCTAAGGCATTGATAAAGTATAAATAAGAAAAGGTTAGTCATTTCAACTACTTTTCCTTAAAGAATTTCTTTTGTGATCCCAAACTCAAAGCGAGATGAGGAATTTTTCAAAGAAGAGAAAAGAAAATTACTATCATGAACCAGTGAACTTATACAAAGCTATAGCATGACCCATGGTGTAACACATAGGGAAGAAGACAATGGAACATAAAGGAGGTCATGTGAGAGTGAAGTAGGGAAGTTATCAAGTTTGGGTGGGAAAATTAAGAAACATAGAACCTATGGAATGAATGAAATTAAAGAAGGATGGCACCAGAGAATTCATGCACAAAGAAAGCACTAGTGGAAAAGCAGGACCCAGTGGAGATCTACTTGGAGATGTAGTACCCCCTAGAGTGATAAAGGCTGAGAAGTGGAATTCAAATATATACCAGTGTAAGATCAGCGAGTACAACCATAGTTGAAAATGAGAAGGTGATGAGGGTGGATCTGGTGTTAAACAATCTAATGGTAGATGATCTTGGAAACACTAAGGTGGATGAAACGGTGAAGAAATAACTACAAAAAAACTGGGGTTTTGCACATATGGGAGCATCCCTTCTTTTCCAAACCTACCCCACCTTTTAGGTGGTTAATGTAGTGAGTGCACAAAGACTTATTCTTCTTCGTGGGAAGGAGAATGTGAATCACATGAAAATTAATTCAAATATTAATAGGCCTTTGAAATACTGGAGAAGATATAGAACTAGATTTAAGCACCACTGCCAAGATCGAGGAGCTAGGAAAGAAGATAAATTACAAGAAGGGGGTAGGGCACAAGTAATTACAAATCTCTCAGACCCAGTGCTGAGGGTCTCTTCCTGACTTATTAGTTACAAATTGGGGGAATCAGATAGGTGGAAGGACATCAACTATAGATTCCTTTACGTGGATTATAGGGTGTCCAAGAGGGCACACTACAACTTTTCCCAATTCATCGCAAACAACATTATTGAAGAGGTGCGGGTACAAAACAAGCTAGGAGAAAATATCACTTAGGTATCCATCCTACTTCTTATCATGTTCTGGGAGATTGGTTTCCTATATGGACTAGATGGGAACATTTGGGTTCACCCACCCATGCACGCATCCCTTACATTCCAATTCACACAGTTCAATTGCAATTGGACTATCTCAAATGCTTACAAGGTGTGAATGAACATGTGGTTTGAGAGGTTGTGAAAAGCCTTTAAGAATAAGTGGAACATTCCCCATGATTTTCCACAAGTTGTTGGTGATAAGGTAAAGTTTCTCACCACAAATTTTTTTTTTTGGAAAATTTCATGATTACTAAAGAAGAGATGGGGGCATGGTGCAAAATCCCCTTTACATTCACTTCCAGATACATGAAGTGAGCCATCAATAGGATTAAGGATACACAGAGGATAGTTTTTCATGTAGATAAGGTGGATTTTTATGTCCACATGTTGCATGGAACATATAGGTATGGTGCTTGTCCTGCCTATGTCAAAGTGTTGGAGCCATATTTCCTAGACTTACACCATCAATTCAGCATTACAATCAAAGGATATGTCCATCATGTGTTCATGCAACTACGCCCTAAAACATAGGGAGGAATTAAGGTGGAAGTTACAAAGTCACCCTTTCCTAAGCCATGAGATGCACCTATCCCACCCATGAAGGAAGTACATGAAGAAGAAGAAGATGAAGAAGATGAAGAGGAAGGAAAGCTACATACTTCATGGAGGAGGAAGTACTACGTGCACCAAAATAAAAGAAATGGCACTGAATTTTCAAAACATGGTGGCACCAACACTCCATCACGAAGGTGCAAGGAAGAGGAAGAAGAGGAGGAGACTGAGGATAAGAAGAAGAAAGATGGTGCATCAAGCCCCATGGTAGGCTTAGAGGAAGGAGAGGAAGAATACCCCACCACATTCAAAAAAGAGTTAGAAGAGGAGCTGGATGGGTAGGAGGATGAGGAAAAAGAAGAAGAGGAGAAATTGGAAGAAGCTGGGGATATTCTTATACATAAGGCCACTACACCACATGATACAAGCCCATAGGAAGACAAGGGGGATCCGTTTATTATAAAGGAGGATAAGGGATTCACCCCAGGGGTAAAAAATTAAAGGACAAAGCATAAGGTGACAAGGAAGAAGTGGACACCAGTGTCCCTGCACATGGAATTTGTGGATGACCCCAATAAGGTCCTACATGTAAGATTTTAGGGCACCCTCCCACTAGAAATGTTACATAGGTGGGACTTATTAGATCAAGATGAGGGTGTTCCTAGAACCAAAAATATGCTCAGCTAGGTTATGCACTACCACATTGAGGGAACCTGAGTTCAAGGTATCTAATCTTATGATCGAGACCATTCACTTGAGGAAGAAGGGAGGAGACACATATAAGGTGGTGGATCCTAACCACCTTATCAATGAGTAGGCATGCAAAAAATCACAAAATATATCTACAGAGGTGGTACAACGTAGTCTGGATATGGGGGCCACTGTGTGGACCTTGGTCGTATAACAGAAGAGCAAGGAAAAGGAGATGGGAAGGTTACCTCAAGGGTTAAAGGGAGAATAGGCACAAAGGAAGGAGTCATACGACCGAGTTGGTGCACTCATGAAGAACATTCTAGGACAATGTCTGGCATTAGTTAGCTAGGAAAGGATGGATTATGAGGATGGGATGTAATATCTTTAGGACATCCTAGGGATGCTACTTGTTAAGACCAAGAATGGCATGGGCCCAATAGCTGTAAAGCTCACAAGATAAAAGGAGGAGATTAGGTCACCGTTGAAGCCCAAATCATTGAGCTAGAAGATGTTTTCTCCCAACTCAAGGAAGAAAATATACTGGTGTATAGGGGCTCCAATAGTTACAAGAAATGTGAACCTATAATCAATATGTAGTTAATGGAGAAAGAGGAAACCCTTAAAATTTTACAGGAGACCATCCCCACTAACAAGGAAGAGTGCCCACAACTTGTTGTTAACACCATGACGAGAGAAGATAAAGACTAGGTGCAAGAAGCTAGAGTTTAGAATCTAAGAACTCTGAGACTCCATCACTGAGTGGATGGATGCATTCAAGGGTGTTTGCGTGGAGTTGGGAGTGGCCATCAGTGCATTAAAAGGAAAAGTGGGAGACATCATCCTGTACCATGTTCCCATATTAGTAGGAGACACACTAGGAAGGGCCTTATCAGAGCTAAAGGCACGGGAGAAACTAAGGGATGAGATAAATTTAGAGTTCCTTCAGCTCCTACAGTTCGTCATATAAGCATCCCTCAAATTATTTAATTATTTTCTCATATTATTTTTGCCACTATTTTTTTTCCTAGGAATAGCATTTTTACCTTTCCATGTTTTGTTCGGCAAGATTGATCCTTTTGTTTAACTACACAAAGGGTTTCCAGGGTGGAAACCATTTTAGTGTGGGGTGATGTTGGACCCCTAAAAATTAACTAAGTACCTAGTGCGTAAAGCCTTTTGGAACATGGTGAAAGGGTGCGAAGGCACGTACAAAACTAGTCCTCGGAGAGGTGCGAAGGGTCGTGCTAGGATAGATTGGAGTTACGGCTTAGTAAAGTTTTGGATAAAAATAAAAAGACATGCATAAGGAGCGAACGGAAAAGTGACCATATACAGATGTGGATAAGATATGAATACTTGCGGTCCAGGTAAAGGATATTCCAAGGAATCATTACGGATATCATGAAAGGATAAGGGGTTGAATTTGTTAAGGATTAGCTAGCATAAGCATGCTAAATACACTCGATTGAAGGACACACAAGATGACACTTGATAGGTTCCTAGGTAGTGGTAGAAAAAACATGAGAAAATTCTAGCAGGCCTTTGGGGTGATGATGAACGGTTAGGAGAATATTCCTTTCACTGCTCAATATAGAGGACCATTCCTAAAATAAATTTTGTGGGTGAGGAGTAAGAAAGAAGAGAGGGATTTGAGAGAGCAATGTAGTGCATGGAATAGAGAGCTTTGGAATGTAAAGAAAGTCTCGCTATGGATGGAACCTCTGAATGTAATCTTGGATGTTGTAATTGAATCATCAATATAATGAAGGAATTATGTAATACCCCTGAAATGAGTCTTGATGTGTTTTTTTATTTGTTCATATGGGTGTTATTGGTTTCCTCAATGTTTTTTTGTAACTGTTTCTACTTTTAATTGATCATGTTAAATCTATGTTTAGAATATGTCTCCTAGGATTATAAGCTCATGTATAAAATACTATGGATAAATGCACTCATCCTTTGGCTGTACTGTATCATCGAGTTAATAAAACACATTCTCATAAGGCTCTTATAAAGGAGGGCCTCAGCACATACGCACACCTCAGGTGAGCTTCTAGGCTAGGACTAGATGTTATGCCAGCACACCGAGGATCGGTTTCTTAAATAGGCTATGGTATTAGAGACTACAAAGGGAATCACCAACTAGACTAAACTGGAAGGCCTTAAGAAAGATTCTATCATTGGAATAAGAGGCCATAAGAGTGTGCTAATGTGTAATATGAACATGAGTGTCACTGGTACCATCGATGCATGTAAATGTGGGCTTGATGAAATCCTTAGGAAAGGCCGAGTTATGGATTTTTTTGGGAACTAGATTACCATGCAAGGAATTGTTGTCTATAAACGCATAATAATACCTACTTTCTAATGTGAGGGAGTGAACCTAAGACTGAAGTTGACCTATAGGATACATGAGAGATAGAATGTCTTGTGATGGAATAAAATAAGATGGAAACAATGTATTAAGAGGTTGAATCTTTCCATTGTGTGTGATCATGGGTATATCAAGAGGTGAGATAGTAGGCTCCAATGCGAAAGATGCAATAGGAGTGTATATCGAATGATCTACATGAGATGATGAAGGGGAAATTTCACTTACATTAATATAAGGAACATGTGGTATGGATGAATTAGAAGAATGAATTATAGATAAAGTAGGATTAGAATGAGAAGAAACAATATAAGGTGAAGCACTCTCTACAGTGTAGAAACAAGGAGAATCCTTAGGAATGAGAGACAAAATAGTATGGTCAATATCAATTAGATAAATACTATCAATAGGATCATCAAGATAATAAGAATGCGTTGATGAAATAGAAAGAGAGGTTGGAGAAACAAAGTGAGAATAGGTAGAAGACATAGTAGTGGTGATAATAGTGGCCAGAGGAGAGGCAGGAGGCATACCAGATTGTGAATCAATTCCTAATAAATAATCAACAATAGAAGGATCTAAAACATCAGGTGGCATATCAACATAACAATAAGAAGGATCACATGCAACTGAATGGAATGACATATAACGAGTAAAATCAATAGGGTCATCAACAAGGTATATGCCTATAGGAGAATTAACAGGATTAGTTGGCACATTTTTTTGACCTTCTAAGACGATTTTTTGAGTGGCATCAGGTAATGTCATAGGAACACTATATAAAGTTGTAATTTCAATGATTGTAGCCTCATTATCAATAGGGTTGATAGTAAAATGGTACATGACGAGAAATGAAGAACTATGCTAATCACTAAGGTATGAAATAGGATCCAAAAGTAACAACATTCTTAACATGGGGTTCACCAAAATGATTAACTAAAAATGTGTAAAATGGAGCTAGCTATGAATAGTCAATATAAATAGAAACTAAGTGCTATATTGGAATGTAAGGATTTAGTTTTTATATTTGGAATATATAAAAAATTGAAAGGTAAATAGAAGGATGTGTTACTAACCTTTGAATAACTTACCTCACTATGTAATGAATTGTGGCAGACTGGTATGTGGACTAGGCAGGCTATGGTTGAATGACCTCACGAAGGGAAAAAGTGGATTTTTTGTCTATATAGAGGCACCTGGAGTGGTACTACGGCACCCTGGGATACCTTGGTTTTTGTTTTGGGAACTATAGACTGTGGAAATGCTTGAAACCTAAAATTTGTAGTGTCGCAGTATCTCTGTATTATCTTCACCCCTGTCACATGAGTTTTGCAATAATGTCACCTATGTCACTGTAACTATTGTATGGATATCTACCTATAAAACCCTATCTAAATCATCAATCCCTAAAAAAGAAGAATGCATAGGAATAGTCCAAACTTAGCTTAGCTTCTAAACTAGTGGTCTTACTAATAAGCACTGTACCACATTTCAGACCCAATGTAGTTCTATGTGTATAATTTTATGCCTAGGATGCCCTAGCTCTAATGACGCAGTATTAGGGGAAATAACTAGATGTAAAATTTATAATGGTGGATGGAATGGAAGAAATACAATCCTTTCCCCTTATACTTGTGTGATGTAGATGTAGAAGAAGCCCAAATGCATTCCCTTACCTTGGTAGATAGCTATTCTTGATGAGTAAGATGTCTTCCCATAATGTAGTGAGTATACTTTGATTATATAGGGATATCTTGTTCAAATTTCGACACTAGTGCCCGAAATAACTGATTATGGCCTAGGGGAATACATAGGGTAACCATTAGGACTGACCTCAAACAAATAAATTAATACCACAAATTATGATGACACTGTTTCCTAAAATCATAGATTGGGGCACCTTGGCACATCCCCCGTATAGACCTAAAGATGAGAACTGAATAAATTATGACATCTGAGACACCTTGAAAGATGGCCAAAATTGCAAAGAAAACTAACAACTAAACCAAAAATACCACAATGACACCTAACTAACTTACAACAAGACCTAGAAATGGGCCACCAGTGAATACTTCAATTACACAAGATCCATATATAAATTAACATACCCAATGGTATAAATGTAATAGTAAGTATGTGATTTTGTGACTACGAAGACAAAATGTGGCTACATGTTGGGTGGTGGCATTTGCAGAGACACATGTTCTGAAATTTCATGAGTATATTAGGGGTAACTAGAGGATTTTCTATGTGAATTGGCTCAAGGGTTTGGAAAATGATTTCAATTGTTTCTTCAATATCAAGTGGGAAAATTTCTACAGTATCCATTACATCATTTTGTGTTTCATGTACTAGTTGCGTTGTCACTTCTTCAGGTTGTTCTTTGTTATCTATAGCCACAGTGGTTACTTACTTAGTTTCCTTGGTCACTACATATTATTCATGTTGTGCATGAATATAATCTATTTCACTAAGGATCTTATGAACATTTGTTAGGAAATAAGGGATAAAATATGGAGAATAATCCCTCACAGAATTGCAATAGTAGAAAATAATATGTTGAAAATATTACGGATCTCAAATAAAATTGTAAAATAAAATAACACAACACAAAGAGACAATATTTAACATGGTTCACCTAATTTGGGCTATGCCCACTAAAAATCACTTGCTTAGATTTTATTACAAGCCACATATCTCTCAAAACAATACCCAAATATGTTTGGAGCTATGCTCAACAAACTCTACAGAATTCACACCCGAATTCAAAACACATCTTCAATGATACATAATACCTACCATATGCATAAAATAATATAAGTTGACAATTGCTTGAGTAGTTTTACAAAACTAGGGGTATCAAAACCGTGGGCTAAAATTGTCCCATAAACCTATGGGTAAAAAATCCCACCCATATGAGAACAAAATGTTTCCCAGTATCAGGTATGTTTTAAGGCCAAAAATAGGCTTCAAACCCCAGCGAGACAGCTATGGAAAGTGTATAGTACTCCGAGAGTATAGTTTTCAAAACTTTCTCACATGAAAATAGACTCCATCACCTAACAATCTCCCACTTCAAGACTAGCTTTCCTCTGAGCAAGCTTCTCAACCCTTCACTAATTTCTATAAAGATAAACTAAAGCTGAACACAACTTCATTTTTTTCCTCGTGACCACCTTGGTCATCATGAATGCAAGATTTTGACTAGTATTAATCTTCTCCAGCTTCAACTTCTCTTCTTCCAAATCCATCCTGATATAATGGTACCTTAATGGTATATGCTTTGTCATAGTGTGGAAAGTAGAGTTCTTAGCTAGGAGTATAACACTCTGACTATCACTATGCAGATTTCCTTACTCATGCTTATGACCTAACTCCTCAAGAAATTTTTGTAACCAAATAATTTCTTTGCTCACCTCTGTGGTAGCAAGATACTCAGCCTCTATGGTTGACAAATCCATCAGCTTCAATAGTCATGAAATATAACTCACTGTTTTCCCACCTAAAGTGTAAACATAACCTGTCATGCTCCTCCTGTTGTCTACATCTCCAGCCATATATGAATCTACATAACCACACAAATTGGTGTCTAATCCACTACAACACAAAATTTTCCCAATGGTCCCTCTCAATTACCAAAGGATCCACTTTACTGCCTGCCAGTGATCTCTACCTAGATCACTCATAAATCTACACACCACTCCCACTACATGGGAAATATCAGACATGGTGGACACCATGGCATACATCAAACTACCAACCACTGATGAGTAACGTACCTTAGATATCTGGTTTCTCTCCTACTCTGTCTTGGGACACTAATCCTTTGATAACTTGATATGGCCTGTTAAAGGAGTCCCAACCAGTTTAGCATCCTGTATATTAAGCCTCTCCAAGACCTTCTTAATGTAATCTTCCTGAGATAAATTCAGCTTCCATTCCTTCCTATCCCAAGATATTCTCATACCAAAGATTTGTTTGGCTACCCCCAAATCCTTCATGGAAAAGGATTCACTTAGATGCTTCTTGAGTCTTTTATTTCCTACATGTTTTTACCTTCAACCAACATATCATCCACATACAGACATAGGATAATATAACTTCCATCCTCAAATTTCTTTGTATCCACACAATGGTTAGAATGGCATCTAATATAACCTTGCTCCATCATAAAGCTATCAAATTTCTTATACCATTGACATGGAGCTTGTTTCAAGCCATACAAGCTCTTCTTTAGTTTTCACACCATCTCCTCTTTACCTTTGACCTCATAGCCCTCTGATTGCTATATATATAGTTCCTCCTCCAAATCACCATGTAGAAATTAAGTCCTTACATAAAGTTATTCTAAGTACAAGTCTTCTTCTACAACTATTCATAGAATAGTTCTAATAGAAGTCATTTTTACTATAGGAGAAAAAATCTCATCAAAATCTATACCTTTTTTCTGTGCAAACCCCTTGATCACCAACCTGGCCTTGTATCTTTTCTTGCCTCCTTCTTCCTCTTTGAATCTAAACATCCACTTGTTCTGTAATGCTCTTTTTCCTTCAGGTAGCTTCACCAAATCCCATGTCTACCATTTATCCAGAATATAATTAGGATAAGAGGCACAGGCCATTGAAGATAAGAAAGAACTTGCTATATGTGCAACAACCTATATGTTGATTAGCGGTGACCTGTACAAGTTAGGTTGGGATGAAACATTGCGTTGTTGTGTACTAGAGCATGAACACACACACACATCATGGAGGAATCTCATGGTGGTATTGCAGGTGGCCACTATGCAGGTGACGCCACTATGTATAAGATTTTACTCACTGGATTATGGTGGGAGATGTTGTATAAAGATTGTAAAGCATATTACAAGGCTTATGAGCACTATCTGCACCTTGGGAAACCAGGTAAACGAGATGAAATGCCTTTATGACCTATTACTAGTGCAAAAACTTTTGAGAAATGGGCTATTGATTGTGTGGGTCCTATTTCACTAGTCACATGTAGGACTAGATTGCACTACATAATTACTTGCACAAACTATTTGACAAGGTAGGTAGAAGTAATGCCTACAAAGGATTGTACAATGGCTATAATAGCTAGGTTTCTATGGGAAAATATTATTACAAGGTATGGATGTCCTTTGAGTTTGAAAAGTGGTAGGGGCACACATTTTATAAATGAGACAATCATAATTTTATTGGATGAATTCATGATTGCACCCCATAAGACAACACCATATCATCCTCAGGTAAATGGAACTGTTGAGGCTTTCAACAAGATTTTGAGCCAGCCATTGAATAAAAATTGTGATGTTGGAAGAAATTATTGGGATGATAAATTGTCTATAGTGCTTTAGGAGTATCGTACAACATGTAAAAGGTTGAAAAAAGATACACCATTTCATTTAGTTTTTGGCGCGGAATCAGTTGTTTCTATGGAATTCATACTACCTTATTTGCTTTTTGTGCATGCTGGAGGTCTAGCTGATGAGAAATCATTAAAAGAATTGATTGAAAATTTAAGAAAGATAGATGAGTGACAAGAAATAACATGTTGGATTAAAAAACAAGAAAAGGCTAGGCAAAAAGCATGGCATGATAGGCACATCAGGGATAAAAATATTGAGATATGACAGATGGTGCTTCTCTATGATTCTAAGTTTTTGCACCATAGAGGTAAATTCAAAGTACATTGGCTGGGGTCATATGTTATCACTCACATACTTGAAATAATTTCTTGTCAATTAGAGGTGCTTGATGGAAAACTGCTACCTGGTTACTTCAACAAGAGTAGGTTAGAACCCTACTATAAATAAGTCTTCTTGGTGTTTTTAATCAAGCAGTGTTGCCATTGAAAAAAAAATTATGATGTTGGAAGAAAGGATTTGGATGATAAATTTTCTACAATGCTTTGGGCATATCGTACAACATATAAAAGGTTGAAATAAGCCACATCATTTTAGTTAGTGTTTAGCGCGGAATCAGTTCTTTCTATGGAATTCATGCTACCTTATTTGCGTATTACACATGCTAGAGGTCTAGCTGATGAGAAATCATTAAAAGAGTTGATGGAAAATTTAATCAAGATAGATGAGTGATGAGTAATAACATGTTGGATTAAAAAACAAGAAAATGCTAGGCAAAAAGCATGGCATGATAGGAAAATTAGGGATAAAAAGATTGAGATATGACAGATGGTGCTTCTCTATGATTCTAATTTTTTACACCATCTAGGAAAATTCAAAGTACATTGGTTGGGGTGGTATGTTATCACTCACATACTTGAAACAATTTCTTGTCAATTAGAGGTGCTTGAAGGAAAATTTCTACCTGGTTACTTCAACAGGAGTAGGCTGAAGCCCTACTATAAATAAGTCTTCTTGGTGTTTTTAATTAGGTAGTTTTTCCATTTATATTAGGTTTTCAATTATATATTTCCTTCTTTGTCGCTATGCTTTGTCAATTTAGTTGGTGTTTTTGTGTAATAAGCACATTTGTGTGCTAGAAGATAATTATTATTTGAAGAATATTTTATGTGTAGAGGAATACACATACCATTAGTGTTGGGTGGATATTGATATCCAGGTACAGGATTGTTGAAAATAAATGCACATGAAAGGAACAAACTGTTACGGGTACTATTCAAGTGGAATAATTATTAAAAAAAGAGATTTCTTTTGGAAATGAGGACCATAGGTGGAAATAAATGAAGAATCAAGTATAATGCGAGGTAAGTAGGGGCCTTTAGAACTACTAAGGGAAGGAACATTGGTGAGGTTCTCGGGCACATGGAGATGTGCTGAAGAGAAGTCCACGGCTAGAAGGTAGGAAGGCATGCTTGAAGGTTATAGCTTGGGCACAAAGATGTAACACACAGAAAGAATAAAAAATGGTCGATTAATGAGAGGATTATTTGTAGGTGAAGGAACAATAAATGCACTAACTTTTTGAAAATTTATATAAGGAAGGGATGAGAGTTAATTATTACAGTTGAAATTATGAGAATTTGAAAAGAGCTAAGTGTAAACGAGCCAAGAGAATCGCGTTGAGGTGTAAAGAGTTTGAAACCAAATGCAGAGAGAAGATTTGTGTGCAAGAGAAGCTTGTGTTCCCATAGGTGAAGGGTTTTAGCGAAATAGATGCATTGTGAAAGAGCTAGGGCATGTGATTTCCACTAGGGCACAAATATTAAAACTAGGGTTTTAACTTTCTCGTTACAGAGGGTAAAAATGAGATATTTTCAAATGGTGCCAAAGAAAGAATTTACAGCAAGAATAAAAGGGAAGAAGAATGTCAAATTCGAAGAATAAATTGTTCTCAACAGTAATTTCTTAGAAATGTAGTATCTGGAGGGCATGATTATGGGACAAGAATGGGATTCCCAAATCCATAAATGTAATATTAGCGATTACAACCATTGCACACTAGATAATAAGAAGGAACTATATGCGTTGTTGAGCACAAAGACAAACAAGTACACATTAGAAGACATGCCAGTGTATGATGACATTGGAGAGAAGTTGCTAAAGTAGATTGGGGTCTACCAGTTATACGAGCTTCCATATTTTGGAAAGTATGAACCATTGTATTAATGGTTGATGAGTAGATTCCATGAGGAATTCTTTTACTTCACCAGACAGAGGGTTATAATCACATCTACCTTAATTTCAATAGTAACAAGATTAAGGGCCTCAGGAGAAGATCTAGAAAACAACTTAACATATAAAGCAGCAATCCTAGAGATAAGGAAGGAGCTAGGATATACAAAAGGTCTACGCATCATGGATATTGATAAATTGAAGAAGTACCTAGTGGTAAAGACATTTACACATCTAATAAAAAAGTTGAATGACCAAGAAAGGTGGTCATAGGTGAATACAATGTGGCTACATGTTACAAGGAAAATGTCTCAAGGAGTGATCTAAAATATCGTGGGTTACATAGAAGAGACAATTGTTTCAGAAGCGCGTACAGGTGAAAAAAATAGTTTTGGTTTCATTTTATTGTCTTTGGTGTTTATGGAGATTGGAGTGTTTGATGGGCCAAAGGAGAAGATTTGGGAGTACACCATAGAAAATAAATCTCTGGAAGAAATATTTGATAAATAGTTATGCAAAGGGACAATGGGTGGGCCATTTAAGCATAGGGCGGATATGTGGTATGACAGGCTCCATGCAACATTCAAAGAGGAATAGCGCATACTCAAGGAGTTACCTTCGGTGGTGGGTAAGGTAGTATAGTTTGCAGTCTACTAGCATTTTTGCATCATGTGATTTACGATGAAGGATGGAGCTTGGAGCCCTTGGTGCAAACTACCATATGCCTTCACAACACACTACTTCTAGGCATTAGATACATGGTTCATAGATGCACACCACCTAAGCTTCATTGCAAATAAGGTATATTATTATTATCACACTCTAAGAAAAACATATGTATATCGAGGATGGACTTCCTACGTTGAGAGGTTTATCTCAAATGTAATAAAAATGAAGCTAGTAAGCTTGATAGTCGGAGACGTTGGAGCAGTGCTTGTGTATCTTTAACTCAAGCCCAAGCTGGAGAACAAAAAATATGTGGAAAATGAGTTCATGATTCCAAGGATGCCTAAGGGTAAGCATATAGAAGATAAGGTACCAACTCCACAACATATAGAGACTATAGTGGTGGATGAAGAGGAGGATGAACAAGAATATAGTGGTGGCCTGGAGCATAGAGGACGAAGGTAGCCTATAGACATGGTAGAAACTAAGAGTGTAACTACACCACCTCAGGTGCAAGAAGAAGATGATGAGGACATGGATGTAGTACAAGGAGAGTGTTATTTCAAAAGGGTATTTAAAAGAACCAGAACCTAAGGTGATGCACCACAATCAATGCATAAATCACCATGACTCTCCCTAAAGGAGACAATTGAGAAAAGAAGAATAAATTTGAAGCTGACTCAGGAGGTGGAAGAGCCTGAGGAAAGTGCACCCAAATCTCCTACATAGCCAAAGGATGTGGAAGAGCCAAAGGACGAAGGAATGAAGGATAGAGAAGGAGTAAAGGAGGTAGATGGGAAAATGCATGAAACTACTCAAGGAATAGCCGAACAAGCTCCAAATCTTGGCACTCAAGTTCGTAAGGGGACAAGATCAAAGAGAAAAAGTGGGGAGTATAGTACACCTATCACGGGCTACTCTGAGGACACAAGTAAAATTTTCCACACCTGTTTCCAAAGCACGGTTGACATTAAGTAATTGTATGGATGGGAGTTCATGGATGAGGACATGGTCACTATACGCACAAGGAATTAACTATCTTGGTCAATGCAGACACATATGGATGAACCATACTTTGACATCTATGAATATTCTTGTGTATCAAGAAGATTGAAGAAGACACCTTAGGCTAGACACATAATAGTAAAGCCTATTGTTATGTCAGATGAACAAGTAAGTAATTCCTTGGTGAAGGTATCAACAAAGGTGGTAAGGAGGAATGTGGATAAAGATGTAACTATTATGGTAATGATAGAAGAGATCAAGGTGAAAGATGTAGAGATAGTGTGCGTACAACAAGAGAAGGACTTTGAGTAGAATAAGAATAATACTTTCATCAACATGGAAGAGGAAATCAGAGACCATGTCCTGAAAGCAAGACCACATTTGGAGTCTAAGGTACCATAAAAATATCCTTTGACAATGCATTATGTACATACCTGGGTAGATTTGGTGCTTGAGGATGGACCTATGTGTATGACAACACCAAAGGATCCTGAGCAGGAAGCAGAGCGCGCAAAGGCTTTAGTGATGAGGAAGATTGCCTATTGCTATGTCAGATGAACAAGTAAGTAATGCCTTAGTGAAGGTATCAACAAAGGTGGGAAGCGGCAATGTGGTTAAAGATGTAACTAATAGGGTACTAAAAGAATATATCAAGGCCAAATATGTAGAGATAGTGGCCTACGATAAGAGAAGGACTTAGAGAAGAAGAAGAACAATGATTTCATCAGCATGGAAGAGGAAATTAGAGACCATGTCTTGAAAGCAAGACCACTTTTGGAGTCCAAGGTACTAGAAAAACTTCCTTTGACAATGCATTATGTACATACCTTGGTATATTTAGTGCTTGAGGATGGACCTATGTACATGACAACACCAAAGGATCTTGAGTAGGTAGAAAAGGCTTCTGTGATGAGGAAGATTGCATATTATGAGGCATTTCTCCAAACCTTGCAGGAGGAGATGAGGAAAGCATACCATGCATTGAATTTTTACGCAGCTCTAGAGGCAATGATCAGGATAAAGACCATGGTTGAGGAAAATGAAGTCCTAAAAGTAATGAAGGATGAGACATTGGGTCATGTAGAGAGGTTGACATTGGTAAAAAAAAGTGTGAGGCCCTCGCAGTAGCGTAAGAACCCCATAAAGAAAGGTTAGATGAGCTGGGGAAGATTATAATGCATAAGATGGATCTGTTAGAAGGAAGAATGTCTGTAATGTCCAACATTGTTCTAGTTTTACAGAATGACAAATGAGAAATTGCCCAAGATGAGATGGATTTTATTGTAGTAGATATTCTAGAAAAGAAGAGGCCGCACTAAGTGAATGATAGACATTAGAGGCCAAATTAAAGGAATAATATCCAAATCTCATTCTTTTAGTTGAAGCAGAGGATACTGTTGAGTAAATCATTCTTTTTTATAGAATTTTTTTTACTATCTTCCATTTATATTCTTTCTCATTCTTTGAGAATTCAAGAGGTAACCATTGCTAGGGACAATGTAGTTAGTGTGGGGTAATGTTGAGTAGAAAATATATAACACTTAGTAGAAGGCATACAGATGATTCACGCAAAAGAGCATAGCACATTCAAAGGCATAGGAGGATCAGAAAGGAATCACACGTATGTGATAGAGATAGATTTGGGACTTAGTGATTTTCATGATTATGATCTATTTTGGGAAGATGGAATGTGAAACACAAAAATGGAAATATACTTGCGCAACATGCATCGAGTATTTTTGGGAGAGTGGATATGGAGTTATTTTCATGGATGTGGGATAAAAATAGAATTATGACTGATAGTTAACTAGGAGAGATCTATTGTTGGCACACTTGCATGTGTGGTTATAATTGTAAAAGAACATGGCTATTTTAAGCATGTGACCTATTTTTGGAATAGATAAGCAGTGAAGGGAAATTCCCTACCCTTATAAATATGTTGTGAACTATGTAGTATAGTAGTGGTACGTGAGAACTGAGTTATTGTGAGGTTATGTTGCCAAATCTGATGTGTGCATAAACTATGGTGTTATCTTTTCTAATGAGATTTTGTGTATTTATCATGTTTAATGTAACAGAGTGTATTAGATGAATCAAATTATTAATCTTGAGTATGATTAGCTCTTGCATGTGTTGATTTCATCATGGATATCACTTAAGTCTATTATTCTTTAGATATAGATTTGTACATGCACTGTAGAATGATGTAATAAATATGGACACAAATGTATTAAGTATTCATCATGTAAACATCCTACAACAACAATCCTAAAGAGGGTCCTGTTACCTTTGCGTGCTTTGGGTGAGTTCTCAGTCTAGGATGAGTGATGTGTAAGCACACCTGGGCTTTTACTGGTAAATTCTCGGCTACATCAAAACCTTTAGAATGATCATCGTGAATTCATACTCATCCAAAAAATTATTGTGCCACTTCTACTACAAAAATGAATATTATAAGTACCTTGATATACTAAGACAATACTTCAAGAAATCCAAGCAACAACTAATTCACATCATGACATACATAGACTCAAAAATCTTGATTGAAAATGTATAGAATGACTCTACACTATAAACAATATACTAAAAACACCATATGAGTTATAGTACATATATTATCATCATGAATACATACATTGACAAAACCTAAAATACTTCATACTTAAAATAGTCATCTTTCCCTTTCTCCAATGCTTCATATGGACCATTATGTCTATAAGAAGCTTAATAGAGAAACAATATCTCATGGTGAATCTAGAAGAAATACTTTAAGAGGTCATATTCCCTCTTATAAACCTGAAAGCAACCTTCTTCTCCATTTTTCTGATTTGTACCTTGAGACACACCATGTCTAGTATCCATGTCAGCTCTTGGTGAACTGGTGTTGTTACTTATAGGTTCCCATGTCTTTCCTTGACTTCTAGCATGCAATATAGATCCCTGAAATCACCTTTATTGCAATCTAGGACCTTGAAATGTCTTAAATTCCCTTGAGTAACCATGATGACATTATTTAGCAACATCACCAACTTTGTTACGAATAGAACATACCATTAAACTCTTTCCTTTCTAGTCTTCAACTTGATTAAGTGGATCATATAAACAATATATAACAACATGGAATTTATCATGCCAATTATAGCACACTACATTATTAAATTAATCCCTTATACTATGTCTCCATAGTTGATCATCTATAGATAAAATCATACACTCCTTTTCCCTATGACCAAAGAAATTACAAGTAAAAGAATAACGATTTAATGATCTTTCATACCTTGAGACCATAGGCTACCTAATGATGTTTGTCATCACCTTTTATTTAGTGTAAATTTCCTTCTTTCATTCCTTGATTCTTTGTCCTTCACCAACATTACTTGAAGAATTGTTCTCTTGCTTCATCTCTTTGTCTTTGGATTCCTCTTTGAAACCCAAACAAGCTCTATCACCTATTGATTTCTGATTTCTAAAAAGATAATCAAGATCCTTAGTAATTTCCTCAAACATCTGAAATGATAGTTTCTTATTGACTGAATCAAACAAATATCTCTTAAGAAGAATCACTTAGTATTCCTTATATTGCAATTTTAGATTCATAGTACTCATCTGTATCTCTAGCTTTCTCATAGTTTCATCAAGGTTCTCTCTAATAGCCCAATGTGTCTCATCTAAGTCTTGAATCTTTGACTCATATTACTTAACTTGATATTTCAATTTCTTGTTGTTATTCTCAACATACTTAAACTTAGATTGGACACATAATAATTCAGTTTCAATATCACCTTATTCTTATTGACAATATTTGCAAGTACCAAATATGAAATCACCTAAAACTATAGAACCATGACTAGTAAATCTGATGGCATCATTTTTCATGAACAAGACTTCATCTCATACATCTCCATAGTGTGATTCATACTCATAGTTTGAAACATCATTCTCACTTATTTCTTAAGAAGAATACACCTATTCCTTTGTGTAAAAACTCTTCTTACCTTTCTTCTTGTGGTCAAACTTCTTGAATTCCTTCTTGTTTTTACTTATTATTTTTAGTTTCATGAACATCATCATTATCATCATCACCTTTCTCTACATTCCTATGAGGACACTTAGTAGAAAATTAACATAATTTACCACAATTAAAACATTTAAAAGAAAATTTACCCTTGTACTTACTAGATCAAACATTCCATATTCTAGAAACCATGGAAAATAATTCATCATCATCAAACTTATGAGAAAAATCATCAACCTTAGTTTTCTTGTCTTTTCTCTTCTTCTTAACCTTAAGGTTATATCCTTCTTGATTGGTTTTTCATTATAAAATCTCATCACATATGCAGTTAGGGTTTCATGAAAAGCCTCCATCTTCAAGAGATTAAAATCCTTGGCTTCTTCAATGAGAGACACTTTAGAATAAATGTTCGTACTTAGAGATCTCAACCTTTTGAACAAAAAATTCTTCCTTGACATCTTCACATAAGCATTTCATGGTATTGAAAACCTTGAAAACCATAAGTAAATATGTAGTAATGTACTCATCATCACTCATTGTTATTCCTTCAAACTGATATTTGAATATTTGAACCTTATAAATTCTTACCTTGGAGTCTCATTCATACAAGACTTGAATTTTCTCCCATATACCCTTATTATTGGTATTTCATCACCTTCCCAAGTGTATATTCACCTAATCCACACATGATATCATTCATAGCCTTTTAATTATAACTACATAGCTTCTTGTCAGCATTACTAGTTGGTGGAGTAGCAGGAGAAGTATAACCATCCTCTAGAGATTGAAAAATATCAAACCCTAGAGATAAGATGTGAGTAATATTTCTCAGACTCAAAAAACATAGTTCACTCCATCAAACAATGGTTCCTTTCTAGTGGGAGAACCACTATGTTGTCTTGCCATTTGTTTTAATCAAGGATCTCCTTTCAAGTGATATAAAGTCTCCAAAAGGGCCTTTTCTGATGCCAATTTTTGGAAGCACAATGGAATGAGAGGGGGGTGAATCATTTCATAATTTTATACTTAAATCATAAACCATTCAACCATTAATTAATGTGTGCATAACATTAAATCAAATCAACAAAACCATAAAATAAACACCATAACACAAGATATAAGTGGGAAACCCTCAAAGGGAAGAAAACCCATTGAACATTATGATTATATTAAACAAATCAAAATTATTTAGTGTAAGCAACAACTTCATAAGGAGCACAAAACCCTAGTTTAGTATAACACCAACCCTATAAAGAGCACTATCTCCTAGTTTAGTGAAGCACCAACTCCAAGATGATGCTAAACACATTTGAATGAAGATATATGCTTTTTTTTGTATAACAACTGATGGATATCACCTATTCATCTCACACACCTTCAAACACTTGTTCAAACCCTCACTTCTTCTACTCGCTATATCTTACTATTTCATACATTTATTTTCTTTAAACCCTTGCACACTCTCTCATAAACATTCCTCATCCTCTTGAACACTCTCTCATCTATGAAACAAATCCTTCATACATGTTACACACACTCTCTCTCTTGGATCACACTTTTTTCCTCTCTAACAACTAGTTTAAATTTGAATTTAAAATTAACTTTTATATGCACTCCAACTCATAAAAATAAAGGAGGTTTATCATATATAATAATTTCAACCAAAAAACCATACAAAATTCCCAATAAATTCATAAAATATTCATATTTGATCGATGTAGGTCAGTCATGGCCACATGTACCAAATAAGCACAAAACTAGCTCAAAACCCCATCACATGGATGAACTAAAACCATAAATATGAAAAACATGATTATTAAAAATTCCAAAGTCATCACACATGTCAAATATGACATACAAAAATCATATATAGCATTTAATTATCTTTCACAAATAAAATTTATCATAACACACTCAAGAAAGCTCATATAATTCATAAAACAGTTGTTTCCAGGAACTTGTCTTCACTTTTGGACCAAAAGAACACACCAAAACACCTAAAATATGGCATATATACACTCATTGGAATCCCCTTGACCTATCTATCACATCCATGCATGATATATATCATGAAACAATCATATGTGTAAACCACACATACTATTCGTTTCACCAAATTGAGATTCCCAAAAATCTGTTTTACAAACTCAATTGGTTCGCACCCTTGATGTTAATTTAAAGGAATAAAAATAACATAAATAGTAAATAACTTCCACCATATTAAATATAAAACTGATAACAAGCATAAAATAAACCATTGCATTCCTCTTCTACCTCATTCTTTTCGCAAAAACAATCCTTTGCTCAGAAACAAGAAACCTTTTTCTCCACAAACAGATTTGGTTGACAAATCAATCCTTATCGTAATGAGAAAAAACATACACCATGAAAAATACCTTTAAATATACTTCCTTGAAAATATTATTTTGCATTGGAGAAAATTGATCCTGTAGCAAGCAATAGGTTACCTGCTAGTCCAGGTAAGTCTTCTAATGTTTCTTCTAAAACTAACTCTGCTCCTAAAAAATCTATTCATTTAAGAGACTCTAATGTACCTTCAAAATCAACTTATTTTTCCCAAACATATACTCCCTTCTCCAAGACTATCTTGAATTCAAAAGAAATTCCTTCATCCCCCTGTCTGCATCTGATCCATTAAATTACTTCAAACATGAAGACAATACCAAAGTTTATATTTCTGAAATTGAATATTTGGAAACACACCTAGAGTAATTCAAGAGGTTTGTCAATGTTGTCCAAGGTGGTAGCAAAAATTCCAAAACTTTAAACCCCGGTTCAAAGGGTCTACTAATGACACCACGTATGCCTTCTATGTAGAAAATTCTTTTTTTGAGTGAATTTAACACTGATAAGGTTGATCCTTTCTATGTCTACCTTCTCGTCGAAGAATACAGATTAAGTAATTACATAATCGATTCAGGTGCCTCTAAAAATGTAGTGCATGTGAAGATCACCAATTCCCTCAAACTTACCTTGACAGAGGACGGTGGCTCTTGTTACTCTATAGAATCAAAAGAAGTCCCACTTATAGGGAAGATCAAGGATGCACAAGTGGCTCTCACCAAATTTCTAGATAAGAAGGTGTCAACGACTATCTTGGTGATGAAAATCCCAACTACATTTTGAATGTTGCTGATTATAATCCTCTTTTGAATGCTGGGAGGAAAAATCAAAATGAATTGGTCTTCCGTAACCATTTTTGTTAACGGAAATATGGAAAATTTGTTCTAGATGAAAAAGATGAGATATATAGTACAAAAGTATAGAAATATAGGGGCCAACATCTTATACCAAGATAGTAGGAAGATGAATAACTTTGTAACATCTGAAGAGGATGATGAGATCCCAATCTTGATAGGACATAACATTCTTTCTTGAGAGAGTGTTAATCTTGAAGAAGTGTTCAAATATTTTGAGTCATGAGAGGGAAACCCAAGGTTTCTAGATGATGAAAGCCATTAAGAATTGGAAGTGGTGATGGATGAATTCCATGTGGAAAAATTAGTAGACAAGATTCCCCATGATGAGGATTTATTCTTGTTCCCATTGGAAGATGAAGATTCTCTCAATCATGTCACTCATCAAGAATAAAATCCAACTTGTGATAAGCCTTCGAAAGAATATTTTGTACAAAAATTTCTAAGAAATGTAGAAGAGATAGAAGATCCTCATCTCAGCCTTAAACTCCAGAAGCAAGTCATAGATTCACAAGACTAGTATGAATCTGGTTTTAAATCCTCGATCAAGTTAAAGATCAGTAATGATGAAATAAAGTAAGGTGAAAAATTTGCTATTCCTCTAAAAAAAAAAATCGATGGACGTGATAAAGAAATTGAAGTTTTCTCATTTCCATTTAAAGAGGAGGATTCTCTCCATAATCAATAAGTTGAAACAAAGAATTTTGAGGTCCTATAGGTTAAGACTCTCCTATAAAAAGAAACATTGGAATACAATGAGCTTTGAGATGGTTAAGTAATGCTTCTGAATGATTTCCTTGAATTCCAAAACAAACGTTCTTCAAATGAGTATAAAAATGATATTTTGATAGTTTCAAAGAAGGAATTCATGTAAAAAATGTTGAAAGTGGAAGAAAACAAGGAAGATCCCCACCTAAGTATTCACCTCTTAACTCATGGTATAGACATACAATATAAGTATGAGGTTACTTTTGAATCTTCATTTGATTTGTAAACACCTCATAACATAATGAAACAGAATAGTGAATTCAAGAGCTCTTGTGGGAACTTTTTTAGTAAGCATGAATATGGAAAATAATGTTGCTTAGGAAATTCAAAAAACCCAATGAGAGATATGTCATGGAGCAATAATGAGATATAAAATGTTAAATCAACAATGTGAAGGAACATGGAATGGAATTTACAATTCGAAATTGGTTACCAATATAGTGATAACAATGGAATTTTTGAGAAAAGCTCTACGTATCAATAATTTCATGCAGTCTCAATCCTCCCAAGGATACAGGTAGTCATGAAAGCACCTAGATTTCATAAGAAATTGATGAAATGAGGCTCATTTCTCTTACTATTCATTGGTTGTGTGTAACATCATCATTCAGTTTTACCTCTTCGGAAATAATTTCTAGAAAGGAAAGGTGCTTCAGTAAAACCTAGTTATCCCTCACATTGTACCATAGGTGATGTAGGTGTGTGTTTCCCTTTCACCATTGTGTGTGTTGTATGCTTCTCTTATTTTGTGTTTCTTATTTCTTTGTTGTGTGTGTGTGTGTGTGTGTGTACTCCATTTGGTCTATCTCTTTTTATTAAAAATAACTCTAAATCTCAATGGATAAAGCACTAGTTTGATTTGTAAATTGATATCCTAGAGTTCTTTCTCATCCTTACCTCACTTTTTTCAATAAATAATGAGTTACCAAGTGAAATATACTTGTTTTCTTATGTTTTTGCAAGGAAAAATTCAACTTAAAAGCATAACAATTATACCCAAGTGTCAACATTTTCCATTCTAGACCTTCCTTGACACCCCTTTAGGTCATTTCATCCCCTTTATTAGGCCTATCCTACCCTATCATGGGGTCTTGTGTTTTTTTTTCATTCCTATCTATAGGTGATGTAGGAAAACAAGTTCATTCAAGTGCTCCAGTGATGATATATTTCATGGAAAACTTTTCAAGATCCTTAGGAATGAATATTCATAGCCTTTCTTAAACATGGTTAGCACTACACAGAGTGGAATTGTAATACTAAAATCATTTGGGAGAGGTATTAAGGATCTAAGAATTTTTTGTAACTCACTTTGGAAAATTTTGGAAAGTTTCAGATGTTTATGGACAAGTTCAATAAAAGCTAGTTTTGAAAGGTGAAGGAGCTTATAGTACAAAACAACCCCTAAGCTTTAGGAAGTGATTCTGGGAGCTCAGTACAGAGTTATAGGTCAAACAAGGCACTTTTGAAAATGTATTTTAGAGCTATATGTGATGTTGGTTTCTTATTTCTCAAAATAAAAAATAAATTCTTTCCACATACTAGTTTCAGTATGCACAACATATATTCCCAAGAAAATTCTTAGTTGTAGGGGTTTTTAGGAAGAATCAAGGCATAAGACCCATCCCTTCCTTCTTGAAAAGGTTTTTTTTGTTAATATCATATAAATAAGCTCTCAAATATACCTCTGGATGCTCAAGATATACCTACCTAAAGTTTCTCTCCAAGGTACACTATAGTACTTAGTCATTTTTCTTGATGGAAACATGTCACTCCTAGGTATGAGAGTAATTTCTTGGCCCAAATTTCCCATCCCCTCAGGAAATTTAGGAAACCAAAATTTTCCTAGTCCCTAGATATCCCCTAGACCATCATATGACACCAATTGAGATTAAACAGGTTAGTTTATCCCCCTTGCACCAATCTTAAGCACTCTCCATCGTGAAATCCCAGAATACCATTTTAACTCATGAGGTTAGGGAATATTTTATTTCACTATTGTTCCCATCCCCTTGGGATATTTGGGACAAAAAACTATTCCCAAGCCCAATTTTGACCCCCACTTCTTCACAGGAGATAAGAAGGTGCTCTACACGCCTATTTTTAGATCCCTCTCCTCTCTGCCTTTGTCAACGACTTTCCACCACTTATCAAGCCTAGGTAAGTGGAAATTTTCTTCCACCAACTATTTCATCCCCTTGGTAAAGTTGTGATACAAATATTTACCTAACCTGAGCCCCTTCCTTGATCACCCATATGATCCAGTTTCAGCCCCGAGGTGTTTTTAAGAGATTTTCTCCCTCCCTCACCGACCAATTTCAAGATGTCACTTGTCAAGCTGAGGGTGATGTGAATTTTTGATCACCAAATTTCATGTCCCCTTGGGATAGTTGGGATATAACATTTTACCTAACCTCATGTAATGTTGAAAATATAAAAAACTACAAAAAACCATTGTCATGTTGTTTCCGCTTCATGCATCCTTGAAACTCATTGCTGGAAGAAACTTTAAAACTCCATTTCCATTTATCAATATCTCCATTTATTAATTTCCCATCCATTCCAACTAGTTCATTTCTACAATAACACCAAAAACCTTTCTTTTTAATCTTCTACCATGTTCATTTTGCACCAGAACAACTCCATATCCAAATACCATAAAATACTCATATCTCATAATCTAGTGCACAGATCGAGGTGATATGTTTTTTAGAATTCCCCTTTTTCAGAGGCCATGAAGAATAAAGTTTCATTATTTTGATTAATGCCCCAAATATTTAATGGAATCAAAACCCTCATTCTAAGCATCAACTTTCATTCCTCTGATTCCCATCACTCTAGCAGACGGATCAAGCTAAAAATGTGATCACAGAGCCCAAGTTAAAAACCTATCCTCGTGAATTTGATTTCTTCATAATCTGAGGGAAATAATGTTGTAAAAAAATCAATGACTCAATTAATGGATTCCATGGTATATTCATGCCTGAAATCCACACTAGTCAAAAAACTTCATTTTTTATGTCTAAGCATTCCGATGGGCGAAACACAGTGAAATTTGGAGCATGATAATGTGACGAAGATTAAAATGTAAAAAAAGTGTTCCCATCGCAAACTAAGGCCATTTTTATCACTTATAAAAAAATAGCATATTTTATGCTCCTCTACATACAAAGAATAATAATTCCCTTGATTTGTAGGTTTTAAACACTTAGGACAATAAAAAAATATGCAAAACTTAAAGCTAAGATAAAAATGACAATTTTCCTAAAATAGTACTCTTGAAAAAACAACCTGCTAAAAATGAAAGTCTTCATTTTAGGCCTAGAAAGTTGCATATGGCTCCATTTTCTGATGTGAATCCAGCTGCAAGAGGTTGAAATACCTCCAAAAACACACATAAACATCTTTGCAAAATAAACTAGGAGTTTCAAAATAGATTACTTCTCATTCTGGAATTCACACTGATCTATTACATCATTACCATTCTCCTTTTATTTCAAGACTACTCTAAAACCCTAAAATGCCAAAAACCCTAAAATGCAAAACAACTCCAATTGACCCAAAAATTTTCATGCCAAATATGCATTCATAAATTAGGGCTCACGCAAAATTTGGACTTATTCTGACAAGCACAACAAAAGTTATTAAAGTTCTAAGACCTAGTCAAAAGCAGAAAAAACATTCGAAGCCAATTTTAGACCACTAGATGACGGAATATGAGCCCGAAAACGTGCCAAAATGAGCACAATCTTGCAGGAAATTTGTCCCCAGCATAGTACTAATGTATATCTACCACCCTGTAAAATTTCATGACGATCCAACGGTCGGATCAAAAGTTATGGCCTCTGCAAGTTATGCTCCCGCATCATTTTCTCTCATATTTCCACTTTTTGGACTCTCCACGGGGTAATGGGATGATTTCACAGCTTAGATTGAGGAATAAGAACTTCATAAGAGTCCTGGAAACATCACCTTGAGCTCAATATTGTCCAAAAGCAAGTTAACACATCATAGGTGCAACAAGTGGATTCATATTCATCTCTTAGTGAGATGGGTGATTTTAAATAATTTGGTCATGGTAAGCTTAATAATATGAGGAGGTTCATTAAACAAGTATCAAGGAGGATAATTATGAGTAGTTCATGTGTCCATCTCAAGCTCACATTAGGAGGTTTTGAAATAGTGTTTATAAACACCCATTTCTTAGTCCAGGGTGTCTTTGCATCATGTAAAAGGTAGAAGATGTGATCATCATCAGAAAAATCTTCATCAAAATTAGAGGCATCCCCATTCATTCTATGGAGAATTCTCCCCCCTTCTTTCTTCATTCTTCCACCTCTTTTTTACCCCCTTTTGGATTCTTCATTATGAGATTTCATGGTGTTCATCCTATTCATTAATGTGAATATAGTCTACAACATAATAATGTACCCTTAGCTAATAAAGGGGAGTTAATGTTATTTCCTAGGAATTACACTAGTCATGAGTGAAAATAACAAATGAAAATTCATGTGGGGGGTTGGTAAAGATTCATTCTCAAATCTATAAATTGTAATGACACCCTCATTCTTAAGGGTTGTATATTTTGTATTCTCATGAGAGATTACTACTTGTGAAGAATACAAATAGATAGAATTTCTTCTAATTCCCTCCTTTTATATTCTTTCATCTCTTACTATGTACAAATTTTTCAAAACATCAATGAAAGAGAAAGGATTTTCTTTCCATTTTTTATAAGAAGATTACTAAAACATTGTTTTCCTAATCTTACCATGTCTTGTTTCTAGTTAATTTTTTTTTTCCATCTATGTGTGTTGAACTAATTTGATTAATGTTTGTGGTATTTTGATATTCTACCTGAGGTGTTAATTCCCTTTCATTTTTCCCACTCCTTTTTCTACGTCCTCAAGAAAATTCCTCCCTTGCAAACAATTGCAAGTTTTTTTGGTAGGTTCAATGGCGTGTTCCTGTTGGATCTCCAACCTTCAGGCCAACACAAATTTTCATTTTATTCACACATAATAAATGGAGTTTCACCATTCAGGAAGATGGACCTAAAGTCTCAGAGCATTAGATGATACCCACCAATTTCTCCACCTGAAAACATTTCTCCCAAGACAACCTAAAGGATTTGAAGAACAAGGTAAAGAAATGTATGTGTGTAATTTAAAAAAAAAGAAAATATGGTTTAAAGCAAGATCCTACAGATTGGTATGAAAATATTAATAGTTATTTCAATCAATTTGGTTTTACCAACTATTCTTCTAATAATTATTTATTTGTAAAAGGGGAAGGAAATCAGATTATTCTCATTGCATTGTATTTTGATGATTTACTTGTTACCAGTAACTCTAACATTTTCATTATGAAAATTAAAGCTAAATTAAAAAAATACTTTAAATGAATGATTTAGTATTATTGCATTATTTCTTAAACATGTCTATATATCAAGATAAAAATTATATTATTGTATCTCAATTACAATATGCCACTAATTTTCTAAAAAGGTTCAATATGTTATATTGTAAACATGTTGTTATTCCCATATAAGTTAGATATCAACTTGATCCTAAACCTACACGTGAAATTTCTGATCCTACTTTATATTAGTAATTTGTAGGTAGTTTAATCGAGGTGTTACTAATTACACCTCATCACTTGATATGGATTTTAACCCATGGGGTAAAATAAATATGATCACGGGTTGTATTGTTAATGAACTTTGGGTGAATTTTACAGGGAGAGAAGTGAGGGAAGTGAATTTATTGGATTGCAATTTTTTTCTCATTAATAGAAAATTTCTTTGTTTTGGTTTTTTCCCTAGGGGTTTTCCATGCAAGCATTTTGTTCTCTATCATTTTTTTTACTATGTTAATTTATTTATTTGTTCATATTAATGTTTGGTGAAACTTTTAATTAATATGGTTAATAAAATCTTCATCACGACAATCAAGACTAGGATATATCAGAAGATGCATCTATATGAAGAGATAAGAGCCTAAATTGACCAATTCCATTCCATGACATTCCAATTATTGAATGATTTACAAAAAATAGTTTTTCTCGACGGATTTTCCTCTTCTACCAAAACATTCCATGAATGTGACTAAATACTATGTTTAAACAAGTTAATTTTGTCATATTACTTTTCATCAAACTTGGATTACACAAATGTTATATTATAAATTTCAATTCCAAGTCATGTTCTACAAAACACCAATCCAATAAAAACAAAAGAAAACATACTTTTAAACTTCCTCAACATCAACAAATTAAGTCAATGAAGCAACGGAAATCCCACTCTTATATTTATTACAACTTATTAGTTTGTTTAAGGTAAGCCCAAAACAAATCCATATTTTCTTATTTGAGATTTATCACGTATGTATTGAGTATTTGGTTTGATTTTACTCCCTACATAGTCATGTGTCAAATATTGTTTAAGTTAATCCAAAACAAATTAATAATGTCTTGTTTTTAGATATATCAAACTTGTATTGAGTAAATTTTCTGAGTTCACTCCATAAATCATCACCTATTAAGCTTGTTTAATCTAAATCCAAAACAAATTCATAATATCTTATTTTGAGCTATATCACACATGTATTAAGTAACTTGTTTGAGTTCACTCTATACATCATAACATGATAAGATTTTTGTAAGCCAAATCCAAAAAAATCATAATAGCTTGTTTAAGATATATCACAACTGGCTTGAGTAGCTTGTTTGAGCTCGCTCACTCATACACTTGATCATTAACTTACTTTCCCCATTCATTAGCTTATCCCAATCCTCTAACCCATTTGAGATTATCTACATCATGGTAATCATGTACAATCATAAAAACCCTATGTTTGGTCATTCTAATAGTGAAGATGACAAATATGAGGTTAGAAAACTTGAGCTTGATAGAGAAGAATAGAAAAAACTCGACAAATTGTTAGAAAAAAATAAAAAAGAAAATACCTACTTCACATCTTAAGCATGTGAGATAAGATACCGTATAAGTTTGCTAGAGAAAACTGTTATCCAAAATAACACCCTACTTATTTCGGCTAACTTTCCTTCATTCTTTCCTTCCTTATGCTTCAACATAAATTTTCACACATTTCAAGCACTCAAAAGATTCTACAAATTCCTTCATCAGATAGGATTTTTCTTCTCCTTTCCAGAAAGGTAAAGAAGTAATCCTAACTCCTTATATTTTTTGAGTTATGGCTTAATGGAGTTTGGAGGGGAAATTTTCCATGGGCAGGCCTGGGGAGGTAAGGAGGAAATTGTGCTCGGGAGTCTCGGGTTGGCGGAGTGGAGAAGGAAATTTTTCCAAGTATATTTAGTAGATTGGAGGAGTGATGGGAAAATTTTAGCACTTAGGCATTTTTGTTAAAAGGCACAAAGTAAAAATCTGGCCCACAAGCCCGCAAAGGAGAATGAAGAAAAATTGGTTAAGGTCCCGCACCAATCGAAGAGTGCCATATGTCAAAGTCTAAATTGATAGCACAAAGGTGGGGGTCAGAGGAACGTTGAAGATTTTGGATTTTTGGTGTAAAAACATAAACACGTGAATTGAACCCACGGTCCCATTGACCAATAGGATGGTGCCATGTGTCCACATCAGCAGCGGAGTAGCAAGGTCACGAAGAATTTTGGGAAAATTTCCCAATTTTGTGAAAAGGAGAAAATGTTGTTTTGAAGCCATGGATCAACCAAATGGCACCATGTTTCATCAGAGTGGTGCACTAGTGGAGGATTTTGGGAAAATTTTCCAATTTCACAAAAAAGGGAAAAAGTTCAAGTTTTGGCCCGTCGACTCAATTTTTGCCCTAATTTTGCCATTTTTGCCCTAAATCTTCAAAGGGCCATATCTTTCGATCCAGAGCTCATTTTTTCACATTTTTGGTATCATTGGAAAGCTAGTTAAATTATACACATGGAGGATACTTAGATTTTAAATTTTTATGGATTTTTGTGGGAGAAAAATGAAAAAATGTATCTAGCACGGGAAAAAATGCAGAAGCAACCCCCAACCACCCAAATTGATGAAGTATGGCATCCTTTTCTTCTCTAGCATGGCCGAATGCATCAAAAAATTGATTTTTGAGGGTTCCATTACTATTTTAATGAATCTTGTCAATGTTTGGAGTTTTAAAATCAATTTTCCCATATTTTTCACCTTTCTTCTATTTGTTCGAGTGATAAAAGTCATTTTTGGCTCATTTGTTAAAGGATTTTCATCCTTCTTCTCTGCCTCTCCCTTATTTTCTTCCCCAAGGTCAAAAATGGAGTTTAAACCTCCTCCCCTACTCTATAATGGTGTTTTTTCCTTTTACCCATGAAATTATGTTCTGTGTAAACTTCTGGAGCAATAAAAAATGTGTTTTGTGATGCATTTGTCCATCCTTTCTCTTTTTTGTTGTTTTCCTCTTTCCTCTCTTCATTACAGGTATTTGTGCATGTTTGGATGTTAATTACAGGTTTTAGAGCTATGTTCATGGAGTTTTAGAACATCTTCTGTGTGAAATCCATCTTTGGTTTGTGATGCACTTGTCCATCCTCTCCATTTCTCACCTCTTTATTTTATGGTAGTTTTGGTAGATTATCAACATTATCCTTCTCTGGTGTAACACCATTTTAGTGTAGGCTCTGTTTTTCCTTATTTTCTTCATGTCCTTGTCTCTTTGGAAGTTAAATTAGGTTTAGGATTAGCTTTCTTGCACTGGAATATCTTGTGATAGGTAGTTTAGGAAGAGGAACCAGCCTTCTCTGGAGAGCTTTTCCCATTTGGAAAGGTCCCACACTTTAGGAAAGATCAATGTTGTGCACTCACACTAAATGAGTTTGTCTTAGAAAAGCACATCCATGACTCATTTGGGGGTGCTGTGAATTTACAATAACAATTTTGGCATGCCCAGTGGAACACTGGGGTTAGATATTTCATCTTCTCTTAGTGTCTTAGTAAAAACAACAAAAATTGCACCACTATGCGCCACTAACAATTTTGGCACACCGGGTGGGTCCTTAGAGGTCTTCCACTTCATTTTGTGTAGGTTGATGTGTTCCTATTTAAAATTTCAGCCTTTGGAGACACTTGTAAACACATATGGTGACTCCATTTGATCAACCCATCTCTGAAGTTGCAGACCTTCTTTCCATTCATTTTCAATTTCATTTTTCCCTCCATATCTTTCATTTCCATTTCATTCCATGGAGTTGTGCAATCATGACATCATTTCCCTCATGAAATTTGTATTTACAACAACAACAATGTTTCCCACCTCTAACATGTTTTCAAATCCTCTAGATCAGCATTTTAATCAAATTCAAAACCAGTATGCATATCTATATGAGAAATTCCAAAACTAGTTTGGCTATGAAGCATATCAAGCACAAGAATATGCATATGATGAGGGCAGTCAAGAAGAAAATACTGATCTATTGGAGAAGATCCAAAAGATCGAGGTAAACATGGTGCAATCAAGGGAAAAATCTCAAATGGAGGATTTCAGAATTGGTTATAGGGCACCTTGTCTATGGTTTGGCCCTTTTCCAAGACACTTCAACCCTCAGGAGAAGCTGGACTTCATGATTGGGATGCTGCCCCAACTTGAACAATGGAAAGTGGAGATAGAGGCCTATAAATTTGGTGTTAAGTAACCTTGTCAATGGGTAAGTTCTACACCATCATCTAGTTTTTCTCTTTCCATTCCTCAAGCAACACCATCTCAATTTGGGCTTCAATTTCCAAGCTTCTCATTGAATGCTGCCCCAAGTGTTGAATCCATTTCTCCATTCACTAGTCTTCTATCTCATCTCAATTCTTATTTCCTTTTCCCTTCCAAACAGTCATCCCCTCCAAAGAAACAAAAAGTTCCACCTCCTTCACCACCACAAATAATTACAAAACCAGTTGAGTCACAAACCACCCCTCCACTTACATTCCCAAATACATGCTGGGAAGAGACTCAAGAATCCAATCAAGGACAAAAAGAAGAGGAGCCCAATAGAAAAGAAATGATAGAAAATTTGAAGATTTGGGCTGCCAAATTTGGGTGTACAAAGATTCCCCTACTGGTTAAGCCTACAGAGGAGGTAAATATTGAAGAGCAATTAGTGGCCGAGGCTGATTTTATAGAGAAAAAAGAAGAAGAAAATCAGCAATCAGTTTTCTCATAATGTAGTTTCCATGTTGGCACTCTACTTGAAGAGAATGCTGATCTAATTGAAGTTGCAAAATCAGCCATAGAAGAGGAAATCTCTAAAAGAGATCTTGCAATCCAAATTAGTCCTCTAGAACAACATATTGAAGAGTTTGATTTGTCAAACTTCATGCTAGAGGAAGAAGTCATTCAAGAGAAAGATTGTCTTTAAGTAGTAGAGGAAGGAGAATATGATCCAAATCCAAAAGAAGGGGAGCACATTCAAGCTGTGGAGGAGAGAAATGCAGATCCAAAATCTTTGAACATAACACATGCTATAGAAGAACCTTCAGTTCTTCCTTCTACTTCATTCTCTTCAAGCTCCAACATTGAAGAAGAGTTTGATCTTTCAAACTTCATATTTGAGAATGAAGATAACCATGGTGATCAAGTTGTAGATCAAGAGAACATCATGGAAGAGGTTGAACATTTGCAATAGGATAACAAGGAGGCAGTTTATCTGTCAAATTTGGAGGACTATTTTGATGGAGAGGAACCAGTTGAAATCACATTGTTTTCTTCATCATCATCCATCTTCCAAACACAAGAACTTGTTGCCATGAAGGAGAGCATTCATTTACAGTAGCCTGCACTTTATAACAGCTCTTTGGAATCAAGGTTGGGAGATTTAAATCTTCCATGTTCTTCATTGGAGGAAGAAGGGAATGAGAAGAAGGGTTTCATCATCTCTTCCACATCATCCATCCAGGAAGGTCCACAAGAAGACTCCATTTTTGGAGTTAAATTTTAGAGCTATGGGCATATCAAATGGATCATACCTTACCCAATAAGGTATTTGGCTTCATTGGAGCCAAGGGAGAAGCCACAACCATTCATGCTTGTTTCAAGGCATGAGTATGAGCATTAAAGTGACAAGGATCAGTTGTCATACCTCTTCAATCCAAATGCAGAGCAAATAAAAGAGGTATGTAATTTGTTTTCAGTTGAAACCTTGCTAATTTGGATAGAAGACTAGTTTCTTGTTGATTTTCCACTCATCCAACCAGCCATGTTAAGTGCAAAATTAGTTGCATGGCTGCCATTTTTGAGGAAGGGAAGTTATTTCTCCCTTCTTATTGTAGGCTTTGTTTGAGTTCCCTTTACTCTTTGTTAGAGTAGAGTAGGTAGGTTTGCTTTCAGTAGAATAAGTGCTTGTGCACACTCTGCATATCCCACTTGGGGTATGTATGATTTCAAATTTTGTACATAGTTTTTTGGTGTTTTTTTGGTTGCTCTTCCATAGTGCATTCAGTGGCTTTTGGTGAAGATCAACTCCAAGTTTCAGTGGGTTTCCAAGTGCCTCAGAGGTCAGATTTTCATAGTTCAGATCAGATTTTTTTTTCAGGCTTGACTCCATGCCCAATGGATGCTTTAAAAGGCCACTGATTATTGATCTAGTAGGTAGATGACCCCTCTGAGTTGCCAAAATTGTTATCCAAAATGAGCCCCTGCTTATTTTGGCTAACTTGCCTTCATTCTTTCCTTATGCTTCAACTTCAATTTTCAGACATTGCAAGCAATCAAAAAATTCTAGAAATGCCTTTATCAGATAGGATTTTTCTTCACCTTTCTAGAAAGGTAAAGAAGTCATCCTAACTCGTATTTTTTGAGTTATGGCTCAATGGAGTTTGGAGGGGAAATTTTCCTTAAGCAGGCCCGGGGAGGTAAGGAGGAAATTGTGTTAGGGAGTCTCGGGCCAGTGGAGCAGAGAAGGAAATTTCGCCAAGGAGATTTGGTGGACTGGCAGAGTGATGGGAAAATTTTAGCACTTAGGAATTTTTTTAAAAAGGCACAAAGTCAAAATCTAGCCTGCAAGCCGGTAGAGGAGAATGAAAAAAAATTGGTTAAGGCCCCACACAAATTGGAGAGTGCCATGTGTCAAAGACTACATCGGTAGTGTAAAGGCGGGGGTCTGAGGAAAGTTGAATATTTTGGATTTTTGGTGTAAAAACCTAAAGGTGTGAATTGAACCCGCGGTCCCATTGACCAATAGGATGGTGCCACGTGTCCACATCAGCAGCGGAGCAGTGGGGTCAAAAAGAATTTTAGGAAAATTTCCCAATTTTGTGAAAAGGAGCAAATGTTGTTTTGAAGCCATGGATCAACAAGAGGGTGCCACATGTCATCAGAGTGGCACACCATTGGAGGATTTTTGGAAAATTTTCCAATTTTACAAAAAAAGGAAAAATTTCAAGTTTTGGCCCGCAGACCCGATTTTTGCCCTAATTTTCCCAATTTTTGTCCTAAATTTTCAGAGGGCCACATCTTTCGATCCATAGCTTAGTGTTTCATGTTATTGGTATCATTGGAAATCTAGTGAAATTATCCACATGATGGACACTTCAATTTTATATTTTCATGGAGTTCTATGGGAGAAAAATGAAGAAATGTCTCTGGCATGAGAAAAAATGCAGAATCAACCCCTAACCACCAAAATTGATGAAGTATGGCATCTGTTTCTTCTACAACATGGCTGAATGCATTGAAAAATGGATTTGTAAGGGTTCCCTTATTTTTTTAATGAATCTTGTCAATGGTTGGAGTTTTAAAATCAATTTTCCCACATTTTTCACCTTTCTTCATTCTGTTCGAGCGATAAAAGCCATTTTTGGCTCATTTGTAAAAGGTTGTTCATCCTTCTTCTCTGCCTCTCCCTTCCTTTCTTCCCCAGGGTTGAAAATGGATTTTGAATCTCCTCCCCTAATTTGTAATGAATTTTTTTCCTCTTACTTGTAAAATGATGTTCTGTGTAAACTTCTGGAGCAATAAAAAACGTGTTTTGTGATGCATTTGTCCATCCTTGCTCGTTTTTGGTTGTGTTTCTTCTTTCCTTGTTACAAATATATTGTGACATTATTAAAAATTTTTAATATTATTAATTATGAGCTTATAGAACTCATATTAATAATATAATTGTAATAGTTAGTATTAGTATTTGGATGAGTTGTGAGAACAACTCACGTAGCTATTTTGGTGTGTGAGATAATAAAGGGATTAAAGAGATATCCTTGGGATAGATTTGAGAGATTCTAGGAAGGGGTTGAGATATATGAGGGATGACTATTGACTCCTAGAATCAAGGAGATCAAACTCTATATATTGTAATCTCATACATGGATGATATATCCTGAATGAATTGAAATTATACATTTTTATATTCGGTGTTATTTTATTTAGTAATCAATATTTATTTATTTGCGTGTAAATTTGTACTAAATATAAGATTTGGTATCAGAGCATGGCTATTCTAGAGAGGTGGATAGAGATTTGAGGAAGAAATGGAGAAATTTTCAGACAAATACATGTAGCAAGTTTGCTACTTGAAGCTTGACGTAGGTTATTAAAACTACGATATCTTTCATGTTTCTTAATGAAATTGGGCAATTCAAAATGTTATTGAAAGCTAACATCATGTAGAAAAAAACCTAGAAATATTTTTTGATATTGATTTACAGGTTGAGAGTAGTTTGCATTTGAAAATAGATGAATTTTGAGTGACGGGATTGGTATATCTGAGGATCTGTAACAACTTCATAGACTTGGAGGGGTTTTTGTAGGTGGGAAGATATGCAAGAAAACTACATGTCTTTTTTTATTAGCTAAATTTTTTAATTTTTTAGCAAAACTATAGTTTGAAAAAAAAAAATTCCTATAGTTTTCGCTTAATAATTGCATTTTGAGTGCAATTAATATATATTTTGGCCAAATTAATATTTTTTTTGTGCCAATTCTCTGAAATATTGATATTTTTGGAATCCTCAATTTCTCTTGGTTCCAACAAGTGGTCACATGATAATTTTTCTTTCTAGTTTTAGCAAGTTTTTAATCGTGGAGACAATTTTAATTAAATTAAGCCATTTTTACGAGAAGTTAAAACCTCAATAACTTTTGCTCAGTAACTCAAAATCTAGTTCTTTCTTTTGCAAAAGTAATTATTTTTTTTGTTCCCATTACATTGGTTGTAATTTCATGAAAAAATACTAAGTTTGAAAATTACCCTCTATTTTGGCCATCTTGTGGACGCATTATCGGTTGTACCTGACGTCCTAAAAAAACATGTTTTAGATTGAGGGGGGGAAGTTGGAATAAATACAATGTAGAAACCATGAAGCCTCATGACTTAATTTGGCTAAGTTAGAAGCTACTACATTGGAGGATAGAGGAAACAGAGGAAGGAGGTCAATCAATGACCTCTCGCTAGCAGCAAGCAATGGGGCCACACAATGGTGTTGTGGCATTTTATTTCAGTTGTGTGTTTACTTTCTGCAAATAAGAATATATGAATCATACCTATTGAAATATTGTAATAAGTGAGCTCCTACATGAGTGATATTTTCTATATTTTCTCTTGATGTCAGAACATTGCATAAGATCAGAAGCACCAATGTAAGTCAGATCATGGATCTTGAAACGGTTTGTGGAAGATCTAGAAAACCACATGAAGTGGACAGTTGATGGTTCTTGTCATGTCAAGGTTTTTGGTAAACCTGGTTAAAACCATGGAAGGAGATAGCCTTTCTTTTGATCAAGGTCATGAGCCAAGTTGGGCATGCCACATGGGTGAGCATACTGTAGATAAGTGTGTGAATGTTTTTCCACCATGTCAACATTAGGGGAGTGTATATTGAGAGTTAATAATGTTAACAATAGGGGAGTGAATGTTACAAATATATTGTGACATTATTAATAAATTGTAATATTATTAATTGTGAGTTTATAGAACTCATATTAATAATATAATTGTGATAGTTAGTATTAGTATTTGGGTGAGTTATGAGAATAACTCCCATAGCTATTTTGGTGTGTGAGATAATAAAGGAATTAAAGAGATATCCTTGGGATAGATTTGAGAGATTCTAGGAAGGGGTTGAGAGATATGAGGGATGAATATTGACTCCTATAATCAAGGAGATCAAACTCTATATATTGTAATCTCATACATGGATGATATATCCCGAATGAATTGAAATTATACATTTTTATATTCAGTGTTATTTTATTTAGTAATCAATATTTATTTATTTGTGTGCAAAGCTGTACTAAATATAATATTCTCTTCATTATAGGTTTTAGAGCTTTGTTCATGGAGTTTTGGAACATCTTCTGTGTGAAATCCATCTTTGGTTTGTGATGCACTTGTCCATCCTCTCCATTGCTCACCTCTCTTTGTTTCATGGTAGTTTTGATAGATGATCAACATTTTCCTTCTCTGGTGTATCACCGTTTTAGTGTAGGCTTTGTTTTTCCTTGTTTTCTTCCTCTCCTTGTCTCCTTGGAAGTTAGATTAGGTTTAGGATTATCTTGCCTATACTAGTATAGCTTGTGGTAGGTAGTTTAGGAAGAGGAACCAACCTTCTCTAGAGAGCTTTCCCTATTTGCAAAGGTCCCACACTTTGGGAAAGCTCAATGTTGTGCAATCACACCAAATGAATTTTCCTTAGAAAAGCAAATCCATAACTCATTTGGGGGTGCTGTGAATTTTCACTAACAAAAACTTGACTAAAATTATAAACAAACCTAAGTTAAGTAAGCATAACTATGATAACATGAATAACCCTTATAATGAAGAATTACACACAAAATTCAAGAATTAACAAAATAACATACAAAAATGGCTTCCAAGGTTACTGAGAAGTGATGTAATCACAAAATAGAACCACTTCCTCACAACATCAAATATGTCTTTAATACCCCATCATAAAACTCTCCATTCACACAAGAATGGAAGAGTATGAAAGAAACAATTCTCGGGTTACAAAAACAAAAATAATAATTTCAAAGAACTCTGCCTTTATCCATTTGATAAGGATATGTTACATTTACCATTACCTTCATACTTTGAGGCTCCATAGTTTCATAAATAAAAAGGAAAGTGTGATCCACATGAGCATGTTAAGGAATGTTTATTACAGTTCTGAGAAGTGGCTTATCATGATATTTACCTTTTATGTTTGTTCCTCAAAATTTTAGGCTGTCAAACTTAAAATTGGTTTCTAAACCTTCAAAAAGGATTTATTACAAATTTTACAAACTTATCTGAAAAGTTTTTAATTTAAAATCCTCTTTCAACTTAGGCTCCAAACTAACTTAGGCTCCAAACTAACCATACTTGGCCTTTGTAACACCATGAAAAGAACAACTGAAAAATATGCATGATTTCTTCAAAAATGGCAAGCGATAACAACTAGATTCCCTTGCTCCATTCTCAAGAGACAACTAGTCAGCATTTTCATCCTCGCCCTTGATAAAAATTTATCATTTCAAATGAAAATGAATTTTTTAACTAACTTCAAAGAAGTTATTGAAAAATTGATGCAAAATGAAAGAGACCTCATTACAAAATTCTTACTTAAAACACCCTTTAGAGACTAACTACCTAAGAACATCCCCCAAAATCAAGATAAGTCCAAGTTTATCAATTGAAATTGAAATGTAGAAATAACTGAATTATTGATTCTCGGTACGTATAAAACATCCAAAATAACCCATCTAAACCTAAATTATTAAATAAATAACCAATCTTCATTCCCAATAAGGTCATTTCTCCTTGGGAAATCAGGTGAAGACAATTAACTCCTCCTAGGGAAAGTCTATCTAGTGTATTCCATTCCTTGGAAAGTGCCAACATGATTACATATCCCATCATCAAACACTTCGAATAAGGGAAAAAAAACTAAAATGGTATAAAGACATTGAATATTGTGAGTACCATCACATTAAAAATAGTCATATATACTAATGTATGCAGCTCCACAATTATGTGTAAGATTTCATTGAGTGTGACAATATAGAGGTTTGAAAAAACTCTTACACTAAAACTCCTAATAAAAATTAAACCTTTTTCCTAAACGCAATAAAACAAAAAATGCCACAAAAGATTACGATCAAGCATCAAACAATGTTTACTATGACTCATTCATATAAACTATTAATTATGAACAAGACCTAGTTGGTTGAATTAAAATTAAATTTGATTGTGCATTCACCATAAAGAAAAATAAATGTTTGGATTCCTCCTACCAAATAATCTGCTATTCCTTCTCAAGCATCACCCCCTAATCCAATATTTAACTCAATAACCACCTCTACTTCCCAATCTACATCTTCGTCCAATTCCATCAATATTATCAAACAATTAGAGAAAAATACAACAAAAATTTCCATTATGGAATTAATTAAATTATCTCCCACATTGTATCTTATCCTTACACATGCATTAAACAAAGCCTATTTTCCAAAGAAATTAATTCCCAAAATTTCCAGGCCCTAATAGTGAATGATTCATTAGATAATCCTATTTTTTCATTTGGTCCTAATGACCTTATGAAGCCAAACATCATTAACAATCAATCATTGTACATAAAATATTTTATAACCCATCACAAGATCAATAATGTACTTTTAGGTAATAGAGTCACATTGAATATTTACTTCATGAAACTATTACAATATCTTGGATATACCAAGGAAATCTTACAAAATGATATCATCACTATTTGTAGATATGATAATAAAAAAATACAATGTGCAAGCACTATTATATTACCACTTAAGGTTAGACCGGTCACCTTGGACACACTATTCTATGTAGTAAACCTATAAGTTCTATATAAAATTCTCCTTGGTCATCCATGGACTCATGTCATGAAGGAAGTCCCCTCCACATATCAATAATGCATCAAATCCCCTCACATGGATAAATAATTCACATTGTGTGTCGTTACCCAAACCTTTGAGTATTTCAAAAAACTCGAAGGTAGGTATAAACACACGAACTATTTTCCATCTGTAAAAAAATCAGCTCCACCTTGTATAATCCTCTTCATTAGGAAAACATATTTCGATCCTTATACACTTCCTAAACATGTACCCAGATTCCAAATTATGATTTACCACCATGAATATGATAACCAACCCTCTCCATTTAATAATACTTCTTCTTCTACTAATTAACCCTTTTCTTTATCTAATCAAGTTAACTTCTTCATATAATTATCCCCTTTCTGGGAAACCACCCCCTTCCTATTTTAATCACTCTTCCTCTAATTTTTCCCTATCCTTTCATAATCAACCATTATCCTAATCTTCTAAGAACATTAATCAAGTTTTTCCACCATGTGAGGTACCTATTTGTTCATTAAAGCACATAATCAAGATCATTGATAAAGCCTACGGTGAGTACCAATTTTAGATTATTGAAAACTCTTTTCACGTCAATAACTCACTCCCATCCCTTCTTAGCTATGGAAAACCCAACACAACCCATATTGAAATTCTTCCCACTTATAACCTAGGTACATCTGTCTGGAACGTTTTTTGATATGTTTATCAGAACCATAATTTTGTTAAATTTGGACATTTTATAATCTAGATTAAATACTGAAATCAACTATATCGGTTTTTCTTATACCAAATATTGGAATTTGATTTGGCTATTACTGGAATCCAAAAAGGAGCCTTTTGGAATTTTATTTGACTATCATTGGAATCCAAGAAGAGAATTTTTGGAATTATATATCATGTATGAGGGATTTCCATTTTAGGAGTTACAATTTTATAGTGAGTTTAAGAAATAATTATTGGAATAATTAATAAATTTATAACATTGCAATGAATAGAGAATACTTATATTGTCCATTCTCATACAAATAAACATTTTTATCTTCTATTGAATGGGCATATGTCCATTCTCATACAATATAATCATTTTTATCTTTTATTGAATGAGCATATGATCATTCTCATATAAAGATCATAGAAGAAAAAAAACTCTATATAGAAAGAAAGGAAAGATTATATGTGATTTATTTTAAGTATGGGGTCATCTGCATTTGATTGTTGTATATTTTACATATTTTGATCATATATATTGGTGCGACAAATGTTTAATTAGAAGGTGGATTTATTTTCATCCAATGAAGGTAGGAAATGTGTTATGATATATTTACAACATAAAATGATGGTAATAAATGAATTAATAAGAGATTGTCTATAAAAAACCAATTTTAATATATTGTTATGAAATAAACTACAAAATAAATCCAATTAATTTATATTTATTAATCAACATAATAGTAATAAGTAAAATCTATCAAGCTCAATAATATTGGAAATGAGTTGTTATGAGATAATAAAAAAATCACAATATGTTGTTTTTGGTATAAAATGATGGTAATAGATCCAATATTAATGAATGTTTATGAGAAAAAAGAACATAAAAAAACTAAATTTATCTATATAAACTCAGTTAATTTTAGCAATTTTTTTTTAAAATATTTATGAAGATTGACGTAAATATGGGTGTGAACCCACATGTTTTAATCATGTACATATTAAGTGTGTAAAGTTTTCTATAATGCATTCAAATTTCTACCCCCAAAACCAATAACTTCTTTTCATGGAAAACAAGATCTTTGTATAAACACATTAAAGCCAGTTTTGACCATTATACACTAATCACATCATTTAGATGAAATGTGAATAAGAACTAAAAAATTATCATAATTTCTTTTTGAGAAATACATACTAATAACCATTAATAATATCACTTCAAATGTAAAATGGGAAAAATAACTAGAAAAATGTAATAAATACAATTTCATATATTGATTTTTTCCATTGCTATTTGAAATAGAGAACATCCCTTTAAGATGTCTTTTACATCATCAGCAACCCCTACCAAGAATATTTTTGTAAACAAGGATGACATAAACCACTTATTATTTTTAAATTATTTTTGAGAAACCTTTGGAGACACAAAAAATATCTTCAAGAACTCCTTTGTTGATAGCATTAACTACAACTGTAGTTTCACATTTGTATGGAAATTCTGGTGTTATCCAAATTGTTTGCAAATCTTTACTAAATATGTGTCCCTTTTTTCACAATGCTCCATACTACAACAATAGAAAGGATGCACGTCCACTTTAATTGTGTGTAATAGTTTCATTGCTAGTATTTCTACATTGACATCTGTCTCCAACGTATACTATGAGAATGCAATTCGATAAAATTCTTTCAATACAAAATTTAGAAATTTGGAAATCGACATTCATTATTAAACGTCATTATTAACTTTTATTTATTTAAAATACGATAATAATATTCCACAATTATTTTACCTATGTCTTTAAACATATTTGTTAGTTGTAGAATTTGTAGAATTCCTCTAATTGTATCTCCACATAAAAATTAAAATTAGGATATATTTATCGAATTGATTCCAGCTAATATTGATAAATGAAAAGGATTAATATTTTTACCTACTTCTTTACATATATTTTTGGATATTCTCCAAATGTATATGCACATAAAAATTAAAATTAATATATATTTATCAAATCAATTCAAACTAATATTGACAAGTAAAAAAAGAATATTAAATTTTAAAAAATACTTGATAACTGTTCATGAGCCAACTGTCATAATTTATGGTGAAGGGTTTGATGTAGCTTTAGTATAGGCATCTACCCATTCAATACATTACAAAGGTTGTGACAATTCACTGCTTCCCATTCTAAAATAAAGTTAAAGTTTAGAGGTATTAAAATGTTTGTTTTTCCGAGAAGGGGTATATGCCCATTATAAACATTTAACTACAACCAATACTGAACTCAATCATTTTAATACCTCTAAATATTTAGAAACATATTGAAACAAAGTAAACATTGTTAAGAATTAACGTATACATATTGACTATAATAAAAAAAACACAAAAATCATAGAGGGGATGCACCTGGAGGCACAGTTAGACATTCTAATATTGTTGGAACATGATCTCCTAATTTAGATTCTCTAACATAAATATGAGGAATTATGAGTTTAATGATTTTTTCTGACAATATAATACTAATATGGGGAAAACATTAGAGTTGTATCTCTCAATCATGTGCTCACAAAAATGTAATGATCTCAGTCATTTGAAAGAATGCTCAAGGATGAAAACTACAATTTCATTCAGTTTGATAATATCCAAGGACTCTGAATGTTTCCAATCCAGACCCACTATCACATCTTTCACCTACATACTAGTTGAAATATGTTGATCCGAAAATCTATCGAGTGGGTAGATCTATGGATAGACAGACCAACAACATGTAGGGCATAGCCCCTCTTTGAGATAGCAAAGCGAAACTGGTTTATTACTATTCTACCAGCAGGAACTGTTATCCAAAATGAGCCCCTTGCTCATTTTGTGGCTAACTCCCTTCATTCTTTCCTCTCTTGTGCCTTAATCATAATTTTTTGCTGTTCAATCACTCAAAACCTTCTAGAAATGGCACCATTACATAGAGATTTTTTCTCAGCTTTCCAGAAAGGTAAATTTTTCCTCCTAACTCCATGTATTTTTGAAGTTATGGCTTGGCGGAGCTTTTGTGGGAAATTTTCCCTAGAAAATCCCGAGCCAATAAGATGAGGCCACATGTCCTCGGAAGGGCGGAGGTGGAGGTAAACTTGGAATTTTTACCAAGTGTTTGGCAAGGTTTTAGAAGGAATTTTCGGCCCGATGGCCCGCCGACGAATTGGATCGCTGCCACATGTCCAGGCGGGAAGGAATTAGGAAAAATTCCTAAGTGTTGGCCCAAACAAAATTTTTTGACTCCAAGGCCCCACACCCAATCACATTATCGCCACATGTCCTCAGGCCAAAGGAATGTTGGGAGGGTGGAGGAAGATATTGAAAATTTGGTAAAATGTTTGGTGAGGGTGCAAAGTTAATTTTTTGCCCCAAGGCCCACGAGCCAATGAGGATAGGCCATGTGTCCCCGGGGCATTAGAGCAACAGACCGGCGGGGAGAAGTTGAAAATTTTTTCCCAAAGGTTTTAGAGCAAAGGATAAATATTATCACCCCAAGGCCCACATCCAATGGGAGCTTACCACATGTCCCAAGACCAGCAGAACATGGGGGAAAGTTGGGAATTTTTTCCCAAAGTAAAATCAGAGGAAATATTGAAAGGGAGAGCTCGCCCCCAAAAACCTGAGCCAATAGGACCATGCCACGTGTTCACGTGGTGGTAAAAAACACAAGGTAGGCCCGCAGAGGAAATGAGCGGTAAAAGATGCATCCAATTGGATTACACCTCGTGTCCATTCTAGGGAGGGATGTTAGGAGCGATAGAGAGATTTAAAAGTAGAAGCCCGTAATGAATCATGTCATGCCACGTGTCCTCAGGTCATCCAACTTGGTAGAAAATTTTTGGAAAATTTTCCAAAGGCCAAAACGGTGGAAAATGAAGTGCAGAAGAGCCCGCGATCCAATTAGAATCATGCCATGTGGCACCAGGGGCAGTGGGACATGGAGATTTTTTGGAAATTTTCCCAAATGCAAAAAAGTGGGATAATTTCAAATTTTTGGCCCCCCAACCCGTTTTGGCCTTGTTTTGCCCTAAATTTTCAAATGACCATAACTTTCTATCCAGAGCTTGGTTTTTCACGTTCTTTATATCAACGGAAAGTTGGTAAAATTATATACATGATTATAGGGCTCAATTTCATGTTTTGGTGGAGTTTGGAGAGATAAAATTTGAAATCACCTCTGGCACGTGGAAATGAATAGAAATGATGTTTTCAACCACCATTTTTAATGAAGAATGGCTCGCATTCTCTCCCAACATGGTGAAAAATGTCAAGGAATGGACCTTTAAGGATGCCCATGCTGTTGTATTGCATTTTGGTCAATGGTTGAAGCTCCTCTCATGTTTTCCCATGTTTCTCTCTCCTGGGCTCGTTTTTTGCATTTTAAAAGCCAGAATGGGCTCATTTTTTTATAGGAGGAGACACTCTTTTAGCTTTGAAACTTCCCTTTTTTCCTTTTTTGCAAAATTTGTGGAAATTTTTACCTTTCCATGTAAATATTCACATCTATTTTACCTCTTGGTCATTGTAATGCACTATGTTGGACCTGGAATGATAATTTATGCTCTGTGATTAAAATTTTTCTCAATCCTTTCATATGTTTATCATTGTTTTCCTAACCTCTCATTACATTTTGGACAATTTTCGCATGTTTTTTGCTGTATTTTCTACTAGACTATGTATGTTTTTTTGCAGTAGCAAGTGTCTACTACTCCTTTGGTGCATCACCTTATTAGCATTAGTCTCATTTTTCTTGCATTCTCTATCTCTGTCCCCTTGGAATTTAGAGTAGGAATTGTGAATTTAAGCTTCTGTAATTTTCATGCATATACTTAATAAGACGAGTTGAGGAACCAACCTCTAATCTGGAGATTCTTTTCCATTTTTTACAAGTCCCACACTTGGGTAAAGGATTCAATGTTGTGCAATCACACTGGATGCTAAAATATCAAACTAGAAATCTGATAGAACATCCAGAGGGTGTTGCTGATTTTCACTAATAGTTTTGGCATGCCCGATGGGACGAAGAGGTCTTCATCTTCATTTGTAAACAAAATAGATATGCATTTGTTACAAGTTTCTTACTTAAAAGAGCCCTAAATTACACATCTCGCTACTCCAAGGAAGAAGAGTCAGCTAGTTTTAGCAGTGCAGACCTGAAAACTCATGAGAAGAATCACCACAAGGTCAAGAGTTGGAGAAGAAGAGGTGTTGTTTGAGTATCTGCAATTATCTCCAAGAAGAAGGTAAAGATGGAGGAGAATTCAAAGGTCTGCATCTCCACCAAATAGAAATCTATCAACTCCTCCACCTGGTAGACCTTTCATCCAATCAATGAGGGTTCTAAGGCCAATCATAATGGCACAACACAACCCATATGTCAATTTCACTGGAAACATCCCACTTGCTCTCAATGCACAAAATCCAATCCTAGTTGCAACATTAAAGAACATTCCATACTTTACTGGAGAGAATTAGACCACTCCTAGTGATCATGTCAAGGATATTGCTAATATTTGTGCAATCCATGAGACTGATGAGATGCAAGTTGCTGTCAAACTGTTGGCATCTTCATTCAAAGGGAAGGGTTTCCAATGGTTCAAGAGTCTTGCCTCAAGTTCTATCCAAAATTGGAACCATCTATGTATAGCCCTCCATGAGCAGTTTGGAGAAAAGGGAGATAACTTGTCCCTTTTGGAAAAATTGACAACCATCAAGAGAGCTCCCAATGAGCAGCTAAATGACTTCAACTTCAAGTTTCAAAGGACTTGGGAGAGAATTCCAATGACAGTAAGGCCAACAGTAGAAGGTTCTTTTCTATATTACCTTAAAGCTCTAAATTTTGATATTTCTATGTTAGTTCAATCCATGGGAGGCACAACTATCCTTGTTGCTTATAGCATCGCCATTAGAGCTGAAAATTGTTTGATTCAAGCTGGCAAGCTAGCTCCTAGACCTCCAATGCCATTTTTTCCAAGTCTAGAGAGCCCAAGTACTATTTAAGTGCCTATTTTAACTCCTATTCCCACTCCTAGAAATCAGAATTCAAGTGAAGCTTCTACTTCATCTTCTACTACTTCAAATGAACTTCAAGAAGTCATGAAGCAATTGTAAAATTTAGGTAATGATCTGGTTACACTCAAGAGGCAGCAAGCCCAAAGTTTTAGCCCTTCTTTATAAGCCTCAAGCTCATCCTAACAGGTAGCCATACTAGCCTCAAAGACCACCCAATCCAGCTACAAATCAAAATCAAGTAAGACCTCCTACCGACAGATCATTTCATCCCTATAATCCCAATGCTACATCCACCTCCAAAGCACTAGTGCTAGTGCAAAACAACAGCTCAGGAGTATGATTGGTGTTTCCCATGCAATGAACCTCACAACTAGTCTATATTCTTCAACGGTGTCTTAAATAAAGTATTAATGGTGACAACAACTGGTGTGGAGGGTGAAGGGAGTCAAGGAAATAACCAACAATAAGAAACATCCTGAGCAACAATCAACTCCAAATTATACCACACTTGTAAACTAGTAGGCAGAAGATTTTTGTGGCATGAATCAAACACTCTCCCAAAGTGTTGCAGCCAACATGAGGTCAAAAAGGAGAAATCTGGGTGAAGAACATCCATTGGCTCTAAGTAATTCACAACCTTATACCACTCCACAAATTATTGGCAAACAAAATGTAGTTCCAAACATGCAAGGAATGCCTAAAAAGCTCCTAGGCCAACTCATATGCCAGTTGTTTCTACCCATATGCAAGGAATGAATGTGTATGCCAAGGGACAATAGAGATATGCTTCATCTCCATTCAATATTATTGATCAAATGAAGAGGACAAATGTAAACATATCAATGTGGGAATCACTATCCATCCTAGGCCAAAGAGATTTGCTACAAGCTGCCATGAAGGACTGTTCAACTTCAAATCAACGGGTCTAAATGCAAGAGAAGGTACTCAAAAATGTTTCCCAACCTGAGGGGAATCACAGAGGACATCCAGGTAAAATGTTGAAGCCCCCTCCATTCTATGTTTCATTGATCATTGGAAACCAATTAGTACACAATTTCATGATTGATTCTGGGGCAAGTAGTTCAGTAATGCCCAAGGAAATAGCTGATCCGTTGGGTATTCAATATGAATTTATATCCAAAGGGGTAGTGCAATTGGATGGGACAAGTAGTAACAATAGTAGGAGTGATAAAAAACTTGAGTCTTACTTTGCACGCATACCCCAACATTGTTTTTTTGCAAGATGTCTTGGTAATAGATCTTCCACCACTCTTTGTCCCTATGTTTGTCAAGGGATTTCATAGCTAAGATTAAAGGTTACTTATCTACTAATTGGTCACACATGTTGTTCAGGAAAAGATATGGAACTAAATCCACAATCATATATGAGCCTATTACAAACCTTCACATTGAGCCTCACACTCCACCAAATCAATACCAATTGTTTAGCATTTGATCAAGAAGATTATCCAAGCAGTGATGAAGTTGACACCAAGGTTGGAAGCATCCCAGATTTGACTCTTGATGAATGGGCAAGCAAGGTGTATGATTTTGATCCTTATCAAGAAATAGAAGAATATGAGCTAGGTGTCTATTGCATGCATGAAGAAAATAAGCCTATTCCTAGCATCACTATACCAGACCACAAGGATGACAATGAGGTACGGCAGTTATTTTTTGATGGATTAAGAAGTAGACAAGGTGCAAGAGGGGGAGCTATGCTTATTTCATCTCAAGGAGTTAAGTATTATTCAACTTTTAGATTTCAGTTTGCATGTTCTAATAACACTGATAAAAATGAAGCTTTGATACAAGGATTACATTGGTCAATCAAAAGAAGGATAAAGAACTTGCAAGTCTTTGGTGACAGTGAGTCGATCATCAACCAAGTTAAGGGGCAGCATGCTGCCAAGAATGATTTACTCAAGTGATACAAAAACAGGGTGTGGAACCTCATTAAAGATTTTGAGGGCTTTGGCATCAAATCCATTCCTAGAAAAGAGAACCAAGCTACTGATAGGCTTGCAGCAGTTGGAGCAGCCTTTGATGTGGTTGAAAGCATCCAAAAAGAAAAGGTATAGCCAAACACCCATGTGATTGTAAGGCCTTTGGTGCCAGACAAAAATGTGAGTTGGCAAGTGTTTGAAAGTGATCAACAAATCATCCATTTCTTGTAAGAAGAGGCTGAGTTCTCAACTAAAAATCAAGAAAATTTGGAACAACAGTATGGTGACCAAGTGGTACAGCTGAGAACCAACAAACTACCAAAGGGACTTATTACTTTGGAGTCCATTTTCAATCCTAATGATCAGTTTAAGAAGGAGAAAGAAAACATCCAAATCAAGGGAGAAGATTCAGTGTCCATCTTGGTGGAAGAAGGAAAATCACTCCAAGTTGGTAAAGTGACAACTGAGCAAGAAAGGTATGAGTTCATACAGCTTTGTCAAGAATTCCCTGATGTGTTTTCTTGGAGCTATGAATATTTGAAAGGTTTCAATCCCAAGTTAGCTCAACACACCATTGAATTAGATCTAAGTACTAAACCCATCAGGAAAAAACAAAGGCTAGTCAATCCACACATGGAGCCTCTCATGAGAAAAGAATTGAATAAGTTGATAGAGTCAAGTATCATATTCCCTATCAAGCATTCTAGTTGGGTGGCCAACTTGGTTCCAGTTAGAAAGAAGAGTGGGGAAATTAGATTGTGTGTTGACTTCAGAGATCTGAATAGAGCATCTCTCAAGGATCATTACCCACTTCCTTCTATGGAGCAAATTTTACAAGTTGTTGCTGGCTCTGAGAGGTTTTCATTACTTGATGGCTATTCAGGGTACAATCAGATTATGGTGAAAGAGGAGGATCAGTTCAAGACAGCCTTTACAACCAAATGGGGTCTTATGCATACAGTAAAATGCCATTTGGGTTGTCCAACACTGGAGCTACATTCCAAAGAGCAATGGACATGGCGTTCAAAAGATTTGATTAACAACATGGTGTGCTGATATACCTTGATGATATCACTATTTTTTCAAAAAATTCAGTAGACCATCTCTTTCATTTGAGACAAGTGTTCCAAAGGTGTAGAAGATTTGGGGTATCTTTGAACCCCAAAAAGTGTATTTTTCTAGCTCATGAAGGAAAAATCCTTGGCCAAATTGTCTCCCAAGAAGGATTATCAATTGATCCAGAAAGAGTTGAATCCATAAGAGCACTACCATTGCCAAGCCACAAGAAGGCCCTTTAAAGTTTCTTGGGGAGGATAAATTTTGTTCGGAGGTTTGTCCCAAATTTTGCAGCCCTAGTCAAGCCTATCACCAAGATGTTAAAGAAAAGCATAGATTTCAAATGGAAAACAGAAGGAAAAGAAAGTTTTGGAGCAATCAAAGAATCCATCTCACAAGCCCCAACTCTCATTAACCCAGATTTCTCCAAGGATTTCATCCTCTATGCATTTGGAGGTGATGATACTATTTCTACAATTTTGGTACAACAGAACAAAGACAATGATGAGCAGCCAATTACTTTCTTCAGCCAAAGCCTAGAGGACTATGAGGTGAGGTATTATTTCATTGAGAAGCATGTTCTTGTAGTAATCAGGAGCTTGAAGAAATTCAAGCATCTAGTTTCAAACAACAAGGTTCAATTGCTGGTTTCTCATGTGGGAGTTAAAGACTTCCTCCTCAACAAAGACCTGAATGAAAAGAGAGCAGGTTGGATTACTCATGTCATGGAGTATGAAATTGAGATCAAAGTCACCAAGTTGGTCAGAGGAAAAGGATTGTGTGAGCAGCTGGTCTTGAATAAATCCAAGGAAGCATGCAATGAGAAGGAGGTTGTTTTGGCATTGCAAGACAACCATGAGCAAGGAAGCACTCAAGAAGAAAATGATGGTGTCCTCACTCCTTGCTGGACCCAAGACATAATGCACTTCCTAAACATAGGTCTATGCCCTCCAGAGATGAACAAGACCAAAAGAAGACACTTCAGATTGTAGGCTATCCCATATGCCCTTGTTGATGGTGTTTTGTTCAAAAGGGATGTGAATGGAGTGCTGCTGAGATGCATTGGTACAAATCAGATTCACAGGGTGTTGGAAGAGTTCCATGGTGGATCAGCTGGTGGTCATTTTTCACCAAGAGTGATAGCTCTGAAGATCATGAGGGCTTGGCTATTATTGGCCCAAGATTTTCAGTGATTGTTATGCATGGATCAAGAGGTGCAAGAATTGTGCATTCTTCACAGGTAAGGAGAGACTAGCTGCCCTTCCATTGCATCCAATTTCAGTTGACCAGCCATTCATGCAATGGGGTTTGGACTTCATTGGAGTCATTAATCCAAATTCAAGCCAAGGACACAAATGGATTCTAACAGCAACAGATTACTTCACCAAGTGGACTGAAGCAGTAGCACTCAAGGAAGTAAATGAATCTAGCATCTTGGACTTCTATGAGGGAATAACAACCAGATTTGGCATACCTGCTACAATAATATCAGATAATGCATTGGCATTCATTGGGTCTAAGGTAACTGAATGGGCTGTCAAGAATGGGATCTACCTAAGCACTTCATCAAATTATTACCCTCAGGGTAATGGCCAAGCTGAATCTACAAACAAGAACTTGTTAAGGATCATTAGGAGGACTCTTGATGAAAATCAGAGGTCTTGGCATACTAAGTTGAAATCAGCCTTATGGGCTGATAGGATAACTCCCAAGAGATCTATAGGTAACTCTCCATTCAAGCTTGTTTATGGAAGAGAGGCAATTTTTCCCATGTCACTTGAGTTGCCAACATTGGAACTCATGAAATAGTTGGAGTTGTTGGAGTTTGGACCCATGGAGGTTAGATATGCAGAATTGATGGAGCTCCAAGAAATCAGAAATCAGGCATCCCAAGCAATGGAGAAGGATCAAGCTTTGATCAAGAAGACCTTTGATAGAAAGGCCAAGGATAGATCTTTCCAAGTTGGAGATCTAGTGTTAAAATGGGATGCAGACAGAGCAAAACTGGGGAGGCATTCAAAATTTGATGCCATTTGGAGTGGCCCCTACATGGTCACAAAGTGTAAGGACAACAATGCCTTCCAATTGTCTACATTGGATGGTGAAGAATTGCAGATTCTCATCAATGGAATCCATCTAAAGAATTTCTACTGAAATAAACTCTCCACCTTGTACATATTAGCTTAGGTTTTCATTCCTCCAAGTGCTTATGCACATTGTTTTTGTTGTAGTTTAGCTTTACTTTCCCTAAGTGCTTTGGCACAAGCTTACTGTTCCAGGAAACATGTTTTAGAGGCCTTGCTCTAATCAGATGGTGTTCTACCCTCCATCTACCTCCTTACAGTGTTCTAATCAGTTGGGGGTACCAAGGAGAGAATTAGATGACCCCATGTGCAATGGATTGCTTCAGGAAACTGGTAACTTCATCCAGTGGGCAGATGACCCCTCTGAGTCACCAAAATTGTTATCCAAAATGAGCCCCTTGCTCATTTTATGGCTAACTCCCTTCATTCTTTCCTCTCTTGTGCCTCAGTCATAATTTTTTACTTTTTAGTCACTCAAAACCTTCTGGAAATGGCACCATTGGATAGAGATTTTTCTCAGTTTTCCAGAAAGGTAAAGTTTTCCTCCTAACTCCATGTATTTTTGAAGTTATGGCTCGGGGGAGTTTTCGTGGGAAATTTTCCCAAGAAAAGCCCGAGCCAATAAGATGAGGCCACATGTCCTCGAAAGGGTAGAGGGCGGAGGTAAACTTGGAATTTTTACCAAGTGTTTGGCAAGGTTTTAGAAGTAATTTTTCAGCCCAAAGGCCCGCCGATGAATTGGATCACTGCCACGTGTCCAAGGGGAGGAGTTGGGAATTTTCCCAAGGGTTGACACAAACAAAATTTTGACCCAGGCCCGCATCCAATCACATGGTGCCACGTGTCCTTAGGCCAAAGGAGTGGCAGAGGGTGGAGGAAAGATTGGAAATTTTACCAAGTGTTTGGCGGTGGTGCTGCTAAGGAGAAATTTCCAGAAAAGGCTTGGGCGAATCACATCACGCCACATGTCCCAAGACTAGTGGACCACAGAGGGAGACTTAAAAATTTGGTGAAGTGTTTTGGTGAGAGGAAAGGAGAAATATTGGCTCGTCAACCCACCAACCAATTAGATGAAGGCAAGTGTCCCAGAGGCCATTGGGGGTCGGGGGCACAGGAGGATTTTTTCCTTTTCACCCAAGGGAAAAAATGGAAAAAAAAGCCCGCCCTCAAAGCCCAGGGTGAATGGAAACCTAGCATGTGTCTTCAACTAGTGGAGTGTGGGAGAAATTGGGAGATTTTTCCCAAGCAAAATCAAAGGAAAATTTCAAAGGAAAAGTTTGCCCCCCCAAAACACGAGCCAATGGGATCGTGCCACATGTCCAGTGGTGGCAAAAAATGTAAGACAGGCCCGCAGGGAAAAATGGCAGGGAAAGCTCATGTCTAATGGGGTTTTGCCACATGTCCAAGTCAGAAAAGATGGTCAAAAGTGATGGAACAGATAGAGAAAAAATCCTGTGGCAAATCACATTGTGCCACGTGTCCTTGGGTCATCCAGCCAGCGGAGAATTTTTGGAAAATTTTCCAAAGGCCAAAATGATGGAAAATGAAGCAGGAAGAGCCCGCGACCAATAGAATCATGCCACATGGCACTGGATCTGTGGGGCATGGAGATTTTTGGGAAAATTTTCCCAAATGCAAAAAAGTGGGAAAATTTCAAATTTTCGGCCCGCCAACCCGTTTTGGCCCTGTTTTGCCCTAAATTTTCAAATGAGCATAACTTTCGATCCAGAGCTCAGTTTTTCACGTTCTTTATATCAACAGAAAACTGGTGAAATTATCTACATGATTCTGAGGTCAATTTTTTGTTTTGATGGAGCTTAGAGAGAGAAAATTGAAAAAACACCTATGACACGTGGTAATCAACAGAATTGACGTTTTCAACCACCATTTTTAATGAAGAATGGCTCACATTCTCTCCCAGCATGGTGAAAAATGTCAGGGAATGGACCTTTAAGGATGCCCATGCTATTTTATTGCATTTTTGGTTGTTGGTTGAAGCTCCTCTAACGTTTTCCCACATTTCTCTCTCCTGGGCTCATTTTTTGCATTGTAAAAGCCATAATGGGCTGATTTTAATAGGAAGGAGACACTCTTTTAGCTCTGCAACTTCCCTTTTTCTTCCTTTCTGGAAAAAATTGTGGAAATTTTTACCTTTCCATGCAAATACATCACCTCTTTTTCCTCTTGGTCATTGTAATGCACTGTGTTGGATGTGGAATGATAATATATGCTCTGTGATTAAAAGTTTTCTCAATCCTTTCATATGTTTATCATTGTTTTCCTAACCTCTCATCACATTTTGGAAATTTGTGCATGTTTTGTGTTGTATTTCCTCCTGGACTATGTATGTTTTACAGTAGCAGGTTTCTACTACTCCCTTGGTGCATCACCTTATCAGCATTAGTCTCATTTTTCTTGCATTCTCTATATTTTTCCCTTTGGAATTTAGAGTAGGAACTGTGAATTTAAGCCTCTACAAATTTCATGCATATACCTGATAAGAGGAGTTGAGGAACCAACCTCTAATCTGGAGATTATTTTCCATATTTACAAGTCCCACACTTGGGGAAAAGATTCAATGTTTTGTAATCACACTCGATGCTAAAATGTCAAACTAGAAATCTGATAGAACATCCAGAGGGTGCTACTGATTTGCACTAACAAGAACCTATACAAGTCCTATAGTATTCTACCTTCAAGGGTGTTTGGGATCTCATCCCAGTAGAGTTAGTTCTGATGAAGAACATAAAGGAATAAAGGAAGGAATGGAAGAGAGATGGATCTGAAGGGAGAAAAGAAATTAATTCCAAAGTAGAAAGGTCAGAGGGTTTTTGTTTTGGGCCAGTAGCAAACAAAGCCAAACTTACTCACATAAACAAATAAAGCAATACTGATAAACAAAATGAAAAAAGTAGATATGAATCTAACAGAATAAACACATAGGTTAGACGTAAGAAAGATCTTATGCATATAACACGTGTATTCAACACAAAGTCTCAATATTTGTATTAATTTTTTATTATGTTACAAGAAAGCTCAAAGTCGTTCTCTCCTCGCTTCTTTTTTTCATACAAGATTTTCCACCACCTGAATACTACAAGTATCCAAGTATTTATAGAAGGAGAAGGAAAAAGAAGACAAAAAGGAGCCAACAACTTATTTACAAAATATCTACAAAATATCTAAAAGTCAAATGTTGACTTTGGGGCAATTTTGTGGATGACAACATCCCATGGTGCAACATGGATGATGTCATCACGTGTGGTAACATACTTTTACAAAAAAAATGGGATTTGACCCAGGAGGAGGAAGCCTATTCATCATCATCCCTTTGTTTGAAAGGAGTGTCTTATTTCTACTTTGGAGAGGTGATATGATACTGAGTTTGATACTCCATAAACTTTCTGATCATCTTCTGAAGTTGATCATGATTGGGACCCTTTGTGTGGTCTGAGATGACTTTGCAAGTTTCTCACTCATCTCTGAGCCTATCAGGGATCTTGAAGTATTTGTTTCCTACCTCAATCAAGTACCCGAAAAATCCGTGGTAAGCCAAAAGGTTGTTAATAAATTCTCGGTCAAAAGTGACCTCTTGTGTCAAACATTGTGACGTAATTCCTTTGAAAAGCTGAATAGCATCGTTTTCTTCTCTCAAGGTGAATGATGCGCTAAATAACCCTGGATACATCCTCAAGACAATCTGCTCCAATTGATATTTTGTGTCTAGGGCTTCCTCCTTGATTTTTTCTATCTTTTCTAGGACAAACTCCATTTCATCATCTCGATAGTCTAAAGTGACTAGCACTTTGTTGTGTGCTCGTGAGTGATTAATGACGCCAAATTTTAACAAGTCGTCAGTCTGGAAGTCGACTATTTTCTGGAATGTCTCGTGTTACAACCTCGCATGGTCCAACTCTTTGGAGACGGGTCCTGCTATTTCCTAGAGTTCATTGTCTTCCTTATCTATACTTTGGTAGAGGATTGTGAACCTCGTGATTACTTCCTCACTATGTTTGAGGATCTACTCTCTCTGAGAGACACTACTGGACCTTGTTCACCAATCTTGGTGTATTCATTTATCTTCTCCTAAGGACTTTAGGAGTTTTAGTGGCAGCTATAGGAGGTGCATTGCCCATTATTTGCAGAGCTTGAAGAAGACGTTTGTTTTGTTCCTTTAACATTCTCTTCTTCTCCTTTGCTTCCTGTAGTTTCTTGCAAAGGGCATCCACGGTTGACAAGGCCTATCCTTGTAGGCTCTCTGATGATGTTCCCACTATGACCTAGGTCACTGTAAAATATATAGGAGAAAGAAATTATTTCTTCTTTATGGGATTTGCGTAGGCTATCTCCATAACCCTTTCACCTGAAGCACTTTTTGAAAAGCAAGTTATCACTTTTTGCTTCTTCGGTCCTTTAGCATGGATGATGGATAAGTCCATGGGTGTAATGGGGACTTTCCTCTTATGTTGGCTTAGGTGGTCTAAGATCCAGCTTGGACATATGGGAGTGGGACCAAAGGAAGAAGAAGAGACAGGGGTGGAAGGAAGAACAATTGTAGTGGACATGGGGAAGTGTGTCGAAACACTTGGTGGCGGCATGGAAAAAGAGGCCGACACACCAACGCTCATGGGATTAGGAGTCACTACAAGATAGGTGGCCATGGGGGTGGAAGGGATCTGTGAGATGAGGGAAGAAATGTTGGGTAACATATCTGCAAGGGAAGAGAAGATGGAGGAAGAGGGAGGGGGAAAGGAAGAGGACGGAGGAGAAGACACAACTAAAGGAGTAGTTGTTTGAGTGACATGGGTGCATTCCCTAGGGAAGACGTGATAAAATCTACCCCAAGATAGATGATACCATTTTTATTACACCAATGCTTGGTGCGTTACAGAGTAGGTTGAACCCTTTCTTGGATGATTTGGGGTGCTTTGTTCCTATCAATATCTATGAATGGCCAATCATCCCCTTCTGTGTCTAGGTAAACTTGATCAATTTCCTGATCAGTTTCTATGAAATCCTTTGGGATGATGGCCATGCCAAATTGAATGATTTTTGCCAGGGCTAGCCGAGAGTGATCCTTTCGTCTGAGTTCGACTTCATGATTTAATTTGATGTAGATATCCTTGATTTGAGGAACGTGGATAGGATCGATCTTTGCTGCTGGAAGGCAACCACCAGGTTCAAAGGTTGGCCTTGCTAGGAAATTATGCTTTAAATTGAGAAATTCAAGCTATGCATACATCTCTCAAGCTTTAATTTTTGAGGGGCACATGTACCTGCCTTCTACGAGTGGCAATGGAGTTCCTCCATTCTTCCTCTTCATACACTTCTTGTGATAGGTGATAAGCTACCTTGACAGCTCCAAAAGGATTAGTTTAGGCCCCGCATATCTCGGTAATCTCATGGGTTCTAACAAGAAGTTGGAAGCTCTAAGATAGGTAAGGGTGGGGAATTGTGTAAACAACGCTCCCCTCTTCCTTTTGGCGGTGATCATGCTTTCACTTGTCTGACCATGAGTCATGTTGGGCCTCAAGAGGTAGATGTTGCCATAGAAGAAGACATTTTTGATCTTGCTGAACTAAGCTATGACATTCTCGAGCCCTAACTCTAGATAGTATTCGTATATTTTGACCTGGGAGCATACCCTGTACTGACTCAACCCTAGGTAGGCTCTCTCTGAGGTAGCTCCATATACTACATAGGAGTTGATATAGAACCTCCTAGTACTTGAAAGTTGTTGAATTTTTTCTGAGATCACATCACTGATAATCTCTCCCCAGCTAAAATGTTGATCGAGCACATTCTTATTCATTATTTTCAAATACCTGAGCATCCACTTGTGAAAGTAATGGGCATTAGGGAGCCCATGTACTCTTCTTAGGAAGGTGATCGTGTCACTCAGCTCTTCCTAAAAATCACTACGATGAATGACTTGGGGCCACCTGCTTCCCACCTTTTTATTCTTGAGGTACACCTCATTCATCATCTGCATGCACTTGTCCTCATTATCGGTCCAAGTCTTCATGTAGTCTTCTTGACTTACTACCAAAAAATGTCTGTGATGGGGGATGCCCAAGATAATTTCAAAGTGTCAGGCTATAAGGTTGATTATCACTTTGTCTTCCTCATTTTTGACACATCTTATGTCCTTGTTGTAACAATGGCCCACCAACATGATGAATTCATCATTGATTGCACTCACTGGGAGCCTTGCAGCAAAGTGCAGACCACTGCTAACCAGTTTATCCATCCATGGGATTCCTGTGACGTTCTTGGTTCTGGCCCAAAAGTCATCCATGTCAATGTGGCCAAGCTATTAGTCTCTAATATCAAGATCACACTCTGCAAGTGAGTAAGGCATCCTGAGCTTTTGGTATTTATACTTCATTTCCTGCTTCATCAACTTGGCTTTGCCTTTGGACTTGGTTGGCTTCTTACTAGATGAAGACATAAGTGCAATCAAGGATTGTTGTTGCTCTGTAAGAAGAATCAGAGAGTTCCAATGTAGAAGGGCCGTGTTAGCCATCAAGTTGTCCATAAAAGCTTTGCAGAATGAAAAATTATCAATTTATGAGCCTCTGGGAGCAAGGTGCATCCTTACTGTAGGCAACAAGGGCTATGAAAAGAAAGGTGCACTTTTAGGGAGTGTTGCATGAGGGAAATTAGTGCCAAAAGGGACATGGGGTGTGGAAAGGATACACACAACATTCAGATGTTGATGTTAATGAATATGTGCTTGCGCCATAGGAAGTACTTTGGAGGGGCGCAAGAAATTCTTATGTTACAAACCTTCGAGGTGCACCCAGGCACATATTTTCAAGGTGTTGCAAGTTGGTAAAGTGTGCCAAAGACCTAGCTTTGTTTGCATGGCGTGGAAAGGGCTTGCACAACATGAAGTGTTGTTGTAGGTGCTTTGGTGCTAATGCTTGCGCCTTAGGAATTTTGCAGTTTATATGCTGCATGGTCCTTTAATGCACCAATGACACAACTGTTTTTGATGTAACATAGTGAAATAGTGCACCAAAGGGGCGTGAATGTGTTTAGTGTAACAGGAGTTTGTAATGCACCATAGTTAAAATAGTTTCACTATGCGGGATGATTTAATCCTTTTTTTTTGACTCTTTTGGCTTAGATTTTGATGTCCAGGAGGGAAAACCTAGTAAGGCAAGGAGTGAAGGAAAAATGGGCATGAGTCATTTTTGAGGTTGAGCCTTCCAGATTTACAGATCTGGAAGAAAAGGAAAAGGAGAGTTTGCAGGTGGGTACTTGGGTTTGCAAATGGTGTTATCCTTTCCTTCTAGATTCATTTTTATTATTCAACAATCATAATCACCTAGCCCAACATACATAAAAACAACAACAAGGATGGTAGAAACCACTTACCCGGTATAAATAATGACGAAGGAAAGAAGTGGGGTCCACAATCATGATGAATGGCACACGTGGGCTGACAGGATAACGATAGGCATAGAGGAATAATTTTCATGATTTTCAACTTGTGAAAATGATAGGTTCAATGTGCATATATATAGAAAAGTCCAAATTTAATGCACCAACACTTTTTCTTTGGCACACTGGGAGAGATGTCAACATGGAGGAGATTACACCTAGGCACGGGTTTGGATGTGTCAACAAGATGATGAGTACGCTTAGGTGCACTTTTGGGAGGCATAGCATTTGGAGTGTTGACACTTCAGGAAGTGCGCCAAAGGCAAAGATGGGCATAGTTTTGCAAGATGTTGTAGTAATGGTTCTTGTGCCAAACCCAAAATGGTTGAAAATGACCAAGTTCTCAAAAGTTGATTTTCAGGAAGGCAGTTCCAGGCCATTCAGAACATCGATAGACATTATCAAGGGACCGAAATGGAATTTTGGTATGGTTACCTACAAAATTTCCCTTGTCAATTTTACAGTAAATAACAACTGGCTCTTTCTTGGGACTATCTTTGAGTGAAGCTTAAGGGTAGATATTCCTAGATTTCCATGTGCCTATCCATTGGGTTACAAAGTCAAAAACAAGGGTGATGAAAAATAAAGGAAAACACACAACATATAGAAATCAAACACACGACAAAAACAAACACACAACTAAAGCAAACTGTACAAAGAAGAGAGAGAGCTCTACTTCCTAAATATTTTGAGATGTTACCCGCTATAGGTAAGTAGTAGTTTAGTTCTATCTAGATACGAGAGATAGAAGCTATTCTCTTCATTCAGTTGTCTGATCTTGAATGGCCGTCTCTAAAGAGAATCAAATTTCCCGTGCATTCCCTTTCGTTCTCTTCGCTTGTCCCATAGGAGGACAAGATCTCCCACCTAGAAATCTCTCTACTTTCCCTTTTTATCAAATAGTATCTTGACTTTATTTTGATGTTTGGTGATCCTGTCAACCACCCTTACCCTTTTTTCTTCAAGTTATATTAGACGCATGATCCTCTTTTCAAGAGAATTCTGTAAAGTTTCATCTTTGATCACTCGTGCCAAGCGTAGAGTAGAGAGTTCCGTGGAGATAGGGATCTCAGCGTCAATTCTATATAGCACTTGAAAAGGTGACATTCTGAGAGACCTCTTTGGGGTAATATGGTCTACCCACAAAGAATCATACAATGACTTGTGCCATGACCGCTGATTCTCATCGACTAGCTTTCGTATGATATTCACTAGGTTTTTATTAGTGGGTTCAGCCTGACCATTCCCTTAACAGTAATAATCCAAGGCATGGGCCAAGGTTATTCTATATCCATAGAAAAAACTAATAACTTCCTACGAGGAGAAGTTGGAAGCATTATCAACAACGATCTTGTGGAGGATTCCAAATCTCACAATAATATTTTCTTTGATGAAGTTGCAAACAACTTAAGAGGTGGCATTCTTAACAATTAGGGCTTCCATCCATTTGGTGAAGTAATCTATTGTTGTTAGTACATAACTATGTTTAGCACTTGATTGGGGATGGAGTGCTCCAATAAAGTAAATTCCCCATTTCCTTAATGGTTTGTCAATAATAACGGGCCTGAGGATAAAAGCAACCAATTTTGGTTTACCAACAAAATGTTGGTAGAGCTCACATTTTGCTACCCAGGTCACTGTATCCTGAAATAGTGTTGGCCAATAGTACCTGGCCCGAATGATCTTATGTGTTATCATAGAAGAGGAAAAGTGACCACCACCTGCTGAATCATGAAAGATTTCTAGTAACTTCACTTGATGTGGCTTGTCAATGCATCATAAGAAGATGTTGTCAATCCCGTGCTTGTATAAACTGTCATCCCATATGACATATCTGGATACCCTGAGCTTTACTGTCTGCTTCTCCTTTGAAGTTATATGTACTGGAAACTCACCGTAAGTGATGAGGAAATCAATTTCGGAATACCACTCATCGCTGGTCACAAAAAATAGAACCATAGGTAGAGAATCAACTTTCTCCAACTCACCCTGCGCTTCGTCGATGCAATCAATTTTCTCTTCAGGATCTCCTGAATCTTTATTTTCAGCCATGAGCTTACATAGGCCTCTACCCCTTACCAACTTGGTTGGTTTGATGTCTAGATCATACTCTTGGACCTTTGAGATCCAATTCCCTTGTAAGCTCCCTAACTCCTGTTGAGTTAGGATAGACTTAACTGTCGTGTCAGGAACCAGCACTACCATATGAGAGTTTAGGATGTAGTACCGGAAGCTCTTGACTGCTTTGACTACTATGAAGGAATGTTTTTCTAACTAAGACATCTTCAATTCATGAAGCTTGAGAGGTGAGCTCATGAATGCGATTGGGGATTCAACATCCTTAGAGTTTTTCTGCATTAAGATGGCAGATACAGTATGCATGGACGCATAACTGTACATTATGAAATATTTGGAGAATTTGGGGCACACTAGAACTGGTACATGAGCAACATATGCTTTTATATCCTTGAATGATGTCTTTCCTTTTTCACTCCACCAGAAAGTTTGTGACCCCTTCATCATATTTGATATGTGATGAGTCTTTTTAGTGAAGTCTGGAACAAATCGTCTGAGAAAATTCAACTTTCCGAAGAAGGAGTGAACACCAGTTTTGGTTTTGTGAAAGGTAAGGCTTTTAATAGCCTTGACTCTTTCAATGTCTATTTTTTTTCCTTCTTTGCTGATGATGTGTCCTAGTAATTTTCCTTCAGTGACCCCAAAAATAGAATTTTTTAGATTTAGGGAAATCCCATGTTCTCGACATCTAATCAATACTTTCTCCAAATTATCACAGTGATCACTTCACCTTTTTGATAACATAGTTAAGTCACCTAGATAAAATGCAATGACCTTCCCCATCATACCTTTGAATGTGAAGTCCACAGCTTGCTAAAAGGTGGCACCAACATTGGTAAAGCTGAAAGACATCCTTTGTAGGAAAATATGCCCCAGGGAGTAGTGAACATTGTAATAAATTGGTCTTCAGGTGAGACCTCAATCTGATTATAGCCTAAAAAACCATTGAGCATAGATAACATCTCTAAATCAGTTACTACTTACAAAACCTGATCCATTATGGGCAATGGATAATTGTCCTTCAGGGATGCCTGGTTCAGGTTGGGAAAATCTATGCATATGCATATTTCACCATCCTTCTTTCGAACGGGAATAATTGTTATGACCCAGGTACTATGATGGATAGGAAATATAATTCTCACATCTAGCATCTTCTGTATTTCTCCCTGGATGGTACCCAAGATCTTAGGATTGTAGTTCCTCTTTTTCTAGTGAAAGGGTTTGACATCGTCCTTTAACGAGATGTCATGCTGAATGTCCCTAGGCTTGAATGACTTTCGATCAACATAATACCATGCCAATACGTCCATATATTTCTTCAAAACCTTGAAAATTTTCCACTTTTCCTTGGGTGTACAACACTTCCCGATGTTCACAAACTGCAGATGCTCTGTAGAGCTTAGATTAACAAATTCGGTCTCTGGAGAAGAGCTAGGGTCATTCTGTCACTTTTTCTTGACAAAGCGATTAGGCTTGTCAAACAATCATTCTAGGGAGACTAAATCTTTCAGAATTTTGTTTTCCTTGAGATGACAGATGCCTCCACCTTCTATTGATTCATTTGCTTGACCAGTGGCAGACTCACGACATACCGAAGTAGATCCTTCGAAATGAATCTCATTGAAATTTTCTGCTTTCTATAGGAAAGTAATAAGTTGATTATCATCATTAAATACCTACCATTAGTGAGAATTATCTGGCATGCTTGGGTGAAATACTACCTCAATGGTATATGTGTTTGTTTTCAGCCTTAGGTGAGGGAGCATAAGCAAGGCAGAGACGGCCAATGAATCGGCCATGTCATTTTGAGTTCGTGGAACCACTTTGATTGAGAAGGCATCAAAATCTTCAATGTTGTCCCCTACTACATTGCGGTAGTGCCTGAGTCTATCATTTTGTACCTGGTATACTCCCTTTACCTGATTGACAATCAGTTCAGCATCACCCTATACTTTTAGGTTCTTGATTCCTCTTTCCTTTACAACTTACATGTCGAGTAGCAAAGATATATACTTAGCAGTATTTTTTGTATTGAAAAACTACAATTTGAAAGAAAGAGAGAAAATCTCTTCTTCAGGAGATATCAGGACGACTCTAGCACCACATCCACTTGTTACACAACTACCATCAAACTACAGCATCCATATCTTGTTAAGGTCCTCCTCTTAGATGAGAATGCCCATTCTATAAGACTCAGTGGATAAGAAGTAGTTCCCCATCCCTGATGATTCAAAGAGAATCTAGGCCTTGGGGTCGTCAGATTTGGTGACCAGGTACTTCTTTTGTGATTCAGGCTCCAATGTCTACATTACTCCTTTGATGGGGATTCTAGCTTTGGACTAGTCCATATGAATCTCTCCACCGACTTCCCTGCAAAAAATTCTCCCTATTAAAATTCCATATGCTGCTAGAACATCAGCAACAAGGATGGTCATCTTTACCCTTTTTTCTGAAAATGTTATGAATGTGAACTGTGCGTCTTTGATCTGGCCAATTAATGGAACCTATTTGGTTTCCATGGAGTAACATCTACCGAGAGGCTTGGTAAGAGTGAGGCCCAAAGCATGGGTGACCTTTACTGGCATGACATTATCAGAAGTCCCAAAATCAATTATGCAGTTACTTAGCTTGTGACCATTGATCAGGAGGGAGAGATAAAAAGGTTAAATTTTTCTTGACATGGAATTCGAGGCAACATTTATGCGAGATGCAGGAGGAGTGGAAAGGATTCCTTTCAAGGAGACAAGAGAGAGTATGGTAGCTTGTCTTTACATATATTTGGTTAATCCTACAAGCTTCTCAGGGTTAAACTAAAGATATTCAGCCTCAGACATTTGAATCTTTCTCTTTTTAGCATGATCGACTATGTCAAATGTGACCAAGGGTTGCGTTGATGAAGAAATGAGCTCCTCATTTCGTGATGGTAGGGGAGGGTTACTGGTCTTTATGGAAAAAGAAGAAGGATGATTTGGAGAAGAGATAGGAGGAAAAGATTTCTTTACAAAAGGTTTAATAGGAGGTTGATCAGGAAGATGATTACCTATTTTAGCAATTGTTGGAGGCATGTTCGACACAGCCTTTACCTTTTGTATCTTAGTAGAAACTTCTACTTCTTTTCCTTATGAGTGGGTGAAAACAACATATGAATTTCCACTTGTATACCCTTGGGTACCTTCCTCTTCATTAGATTCCTCATCTTCAAATTCCATATACCCAATCGTAGAGTCATCAGTCAGTTCACTGCCATCTTGATCATCTTCACCTTGCGATGAAGGTTCTTCTTAAATTTTCTCATATTCTTTGATCTCAACCCAGGCACTAATCAGAGGGGCCTCAAGCTAACCTTGCAGTAGTAGCAGGAAAATGCAGTCTTTGTGGGGCATTGTTGGGAGTGATGTTCTTCCACAAGATATCCTGGTATAGAGTGGTAGATGAAGCTTGAGATAATTACTTCTCTAATATGAGAAAGTCATTTGCCATCTTCTGGAATGTCAGATATGATGAAGTGGCTTGAGAAGGAGTCAAAGCCTTTGATTTGGATGGCTCTCATTTTAACCTACTAGATATAAGCAGATTATCCTCTATCCAAATGGCCGCAGCTTGAGTGAGGATCAAGGTGGTGATTTGTTCTTGTAAAAGTAAGAAAATTACTCTTGAACTCATGGCATTCACAAAGAAACACTTTTGATTTCCGGGTGTTGGCAACATGGCAGGTGGCACATGGTTAATCAGTGAATTGAAATGGGTGATAAAATCATGCATGATTTCATTGGCCTCCTTCTTCAAGTGAGTGATTTTTGATAGTAACGCAAATGCGTCTTTTGGAGGCCTATACCTGTCTTCAAATCTAGTTTGTAATGTGGCACAACTAGTGATAGATCCGACCGGCAAGTGTTGGAACCACTTTTCTGTACGTCCTTGCAAGGTCTTTAGAAAGAGGCATATCGACATGTCTTCATGGGCCACATATAGGATGCTGCATGACATGATGAATGTAGATATATGTGAATCCATGATTTGATTTCCACCCTCATCAAATCTTGGGAAATTATTTCAGTTTCCATGAGGGAGTGCATGAACTGGATGCGGAAATGTAAGAGGACCCATAGTGTTTCCCCAAGGTACTACCATTTGAAAATATGGAAAGAGGATGTGAGTCAGGAGTGTGGTTTCGCTTAGTAATAGGGCACTATGTAAAGAGGATGTGAGTCAGGAGTGTGGTTTCGCTTAGTATGGGAAGATCCTTGTGAAAATCGATTATTTTGTGGAGGTGAGGTACTTCTTGCTGACCAATCAGCTAAACTTAGTGATGAGAAACGTGCTGGTGTAATACTGAAATTGTGCCTCTGAAGTAGATCAAAAATAAGATTGAATTCTCTACAAGCTCTTCTGCTATGGGTAAATGGTTCACCTGCCAGTGTATCTACTGAGATCAGCAATAATTTGGAGCTAATTTATAATAATATTTTTTCTTATACTTGCTGATTTTCTAATTTTTTTGGAAAAAATCAATAGCATGCACTTTTTTAAATACTTAAATTTATCCCTTTTTTAAACAACCGATTGCAGTTTAATGACAAAGATTAGTAGAGATAAAAAGTGGGATAATTTTAGTAAGTTGATTTTTGGATCTTAGATTTGATTTTTGCAAGGGTTTGGAAATATTTGTAAAAATATCAAAATCTCATATCCATCGAAATATACAGATTTTTATAAAAAACTCAGCCAACTAAAGGTTTCTAACTGGTCCAGATCTATAGATCTTCTAAGAAAATTTTCAGTTTGAGTCACTTTTGCAAAAATTTCAGATTTTAACAAAGGGTTAAAATGTTTAAAATGGTAGTGACTTTGACAGTTTTATTTTTTATTTATTTATTTTCTTAGTTTGATTCCCAGTAGAGTCGATAAAAACTGTTGGTCCGAAAATCTATCTGGTGGGTAGATCTATGGATACATAGGCCAACAGTGTGCAGGGCATAGCCCCTGTTTGAGACAACAAAGCGAAACTGGTTTATTGCTATTCTACCAATAGGAACCTATGTAAGTCCTACAATATTCTTCCTTCAGGGGTGTTTGGGATCTCATCCTAGTAGAGTTAGTTCCGATAAAGAATAGAAAGGAATGAAGGAAGGAATGGAAGAGAGACGGATCTAAAGGGAGAAAAAAATGAATTCCGAAGTAGAAAGGTCAGAGGGTTTATGTTTTGGGCCGGTAGTAAATAGAGCCAAAATTACTCACATAAAAAAAAGCAATACTGATAAACAAAATGAAAAAAGTAGATATGAATCTAACAAAATAAACACATAGGTCTGACGTAAGAAAGATCTAATGCATATAACACATGTATTCAACATAAAGTCTCAATATTTGTATTAATGTTTTCTTCTGTTATAAGAAAGCTCAAAGTCTTTCTCTCCTCACTTCTATTTTTCATACAAGATTATCCACCACCTGAATACTACAAGTATTCAAGTATTTATAGAAGGAGAAGGAGAAAGAAGACAAAAAGGAGCCAACAACTTATTTACAAAATATCTACAAAATATCTTAAAGTCAAATGTTGACTTTAGGGCAATTTTGTGGATGAAAACATCTCATGGTGCAACATAGATGATGTCATCACATGTGCCAACATACTTTTACAAAAAAAATGAGATTTATCCTAGGAGGAGGATGCCTACTCGTCATCATCCCTTTGCTTGAATGGAGTGTCTTATTTCTATTTTTGGAGAGGTGATATGATACCGAGCTTGATATTCCATAAACTTGCTGATCATCTTCTAAAGTTGACCATGATCGGGACCCTTTGTGTGGTCTGAGATGACTTCACAAGTTTCTTGTTCATCTATGAACCTATGAGGGAGCTTGAACTATTCATTTCCTACCTCAATCAAGTACCGACAAAGTGATAGCAAGCCAAAAGGTTGTTAATAGATTCTCGGTCAAAAGTGACCTCTAGCGACAAACCTTGTGATGTAATTCCCTTGAAAAACTGAATAGCATCATTTGCTTCTCTCAAGGTGAATGATTCGCTAAGCAACCCTGGAGACATCCTTAAGACAATCTGCTGGATTTGATGTTTCACGTCCAGCGCTTCCACCTTGATTTTGTCTATCATTTCTCGGAAAAACTCCATTTGATAAACCAGATAGTCTAAAGTGACAAGAACTTTGTTGTGTGTTTGTGGGTGATCAATGACGCCAAATTTTAACAAGTCGTCAATTGGTCAGTCGACCATTTTTTGGAATATCTCGTGTTCCAACCTGACATGGTCCAACTCTTCGGAGATGGGTCCTGCTATTGACTGGAGTTCATTGTTTTCCTTATCTATACTTTGGTAGAGGCCTGTGAACTTCGTGATTACTTCCTCACTGTCTATGAGGATGTTCTCTCTCTAGGAGGAAACTGCTACACCTTATTCACCAATCTTAGTGTATTCATTTATGTTCTCCTGAGTAAGGACTTCAGGAGTTTTAGTGGTAGCTATAGGAGGTGCATTTCCAATTCTTTAAAAAGTTTAGAGAAGATGTTCATTTTGTTCCTTTAACATTCTCTTCTTATCCTTTGATTCTTTCAGTTTCTTGCAAAGGGCGTCCACAACTAACAAGGCCTCTCCTTGCAGGCTCTCTGATGATGTTCCCATTGTGACCTGGGTCACTGTAAAATATATAGGAGACAAATTATTTCTTCTTTATGGGATCCAGGTAGGCTATTTCCGTAACCCTTTTGCCTGAAGCACTTTTTGAAAAGTGAGTTATTGCTTTTTTCTTCTTTGGTCCTTTAGTAGGGATGACGAAGAAGTCCATGAGTGCAATGGGGACTTTCCTCTTGTGTTGGCTTACGTAGTTTGAGATCCAACTTGGACTTATGGGAGTGGGACAAGAGGACGAAGAAGAAATAGGGTGGAAGGAAGAACAACTACATTGGACAAGGGGAAGTGTGTCGAAACACTTGGTGGTATCATGGAAAAAGGGGCAGACACACCAACGCTCATGGGATTAGGAGTCACTACAAGAGAGGAGGCCATGGGGGTTGAAGGGATCTGTGAGATGAGGGAAGAAATGATATGGGAGAGATCCACAAGGGAAGAGAAGATGGAGGAAGAGGGAGGGGGAAAGGAAGAATAAGGAGGAGAAGACACAACCAAAGGAGTGGTTATTTGAGTGAAATGGGGAGGGGAAGGAGGAGCGAGAGAGGGAATTGTTGGCACTTCACTAGTTGTAGTTATAACAACATCTTGATTGGATGTGTCCGTTGGGGCACTTACCGCTTCTTTTCTTTGGGACACTAATTCCACAACTTTCTCTTCTGCAGTAGTAGGAGGGATTTTAGGAGTTTCTCTTGAGCAGTTCTTGCCTCTCCCACTTTATCCTTCCCTTTGCCTTTAGGCAACTGTTTTGGCCTAGTGGGTGCATTCCCCAGGGAAGATGTGATAAAATCTACCCCAAAATAGATGATACCATTTTTCTTACACCAATGCTCAGTGAATTACAGATTAGGTTGAACAGTTTCTTGGATGGTTTGGGGTGCTTTGTTCCTATCAATATCTACAAATGACCAATCATCCCCTTCCGTGTCTAGGTGAACTTGATCAATTTCCTAATCAGTTTCTAGGAAATCATTTGGGATGATGGCCATGCCATATTGAATGATTTCTGCCAGGGCCAACCAGGAGTGATCCTTTTTTCTGAGTTCGACTTCATGATTTAAGTCAATTTAGATATCCTTGATCTGAGGAACGTGGATAGGATCAATATTTTCCATTAGAATGCAACCATGAGGATCAAAGGTAGGCTTTGCCAAGAAATTATGCTTCAAATTGAGCAATTCAAGCTCTGCATACATCTCTCGAGATTTACTTTGTGAGGGGAACGTGTACCTACCTACTGCGAGGGGGAATGGAGTTCCTCTCTTCTTCCTTTTCATACAATTCTCGTGATAGGTGATAAGTTGCCTTGACAACTCCAGTAGGATTAATTTAGGCCCCACATATCTTGACAATCTTCTGGGTTATCCCAAGAAGTTAGCAGCTCTGAGATAGGTAAAGGTGGGTAATTGCGTAAACAACGCTCCCCACTTCCTTGTGGTAGTGATCATGCTTTTGCTTGTCTGACCATGATTCATGTTGGGCCTCAAGAGGCAAACGATGCCATAGAAGAAGACGTCATTGATCTTGCTAAACTGAGCTATTATGTTCTCAAGCCTCAACTCGGGATAGTATTCACATATTTTGACATGGGGCCATACCCCATAGTGACTCAACCCTAGGTAATCTCTCTCTGAGGCAGCTGCATATGCTACATAGGAGTTCATATAGAACCTCCTAGTTGTTGAAAGTTGTTGAAGTTGTTCCAAGATCTCATCACTGATAATTTCTCCCCAGCTAAAACGCTGATCAGGCACATTCATAGTCATTGTTTCCAAATACCTTAGCATCCACTTGTGAAAGTAATGGGCATCAGGGAGCCCATGTACTCTACTTAGGAACATGATCATGTCACTCAGCTCTTCTAAAAATTCACTACGATGAATGACTTCGAGCCACTTGCTTGCCACCTTTTGGTTCTTGAGGTACACCTCATTCATCATCTGCATGCACTTGTCCTCATTATTGGTCTAAGTCTTCATGCAGTCTTCTTGACTTACTGCCAAAAAATGTCTATGGTGGGGGATGACGAAGATAATTTCAAATTTTCAGGCTGTGAGGTTGATTATCACTTTGTCTTCCTCATTTTCGACACATCTTGTGTCCTTATTGTAACAACAGCCCACCAACATGATGAATTCATTATTAATTGTGCTCTCTGGGACCCCTGTAGCAAAGTGCAGACCACTACCAACCAGTTTATCCATCCACAAGCTACATGTGACCTTCTTGGTTTTGGTTAAAAATTCATCCATGTCAATGTGGCCAAGCTCTAAGTCTCTGATATCGAGATCACACTCTGCAAGTGAGTCAGGCATCCTAACCTTTTGGTATTTATACTTCATTTCCTGCTCCGTCAACTTGGCTTTTCCTTTGGAATTGGTTGGATTCTTACTCGATGAAGACATAAGTGCACTTGAGGATTGTTGTTGCTCAGCAAGAAGAATCAGAGAGTTCCAACGTAGAAGGGCCATGTTAGCCATCAAGTTGTCCATAAAAGCTTTTCAGAATGAAAAAATATCAACTTATGAGCCTCTGGGAGCAAGGCGCATCCTTACTGCAGGCTGCAGGGGCTACGAAAAGAAAGGTGCACTTTTAGGGAGTGTTGCATGGGGGAAAGCAGCACCAAAAGGGGTGTGGGGCATGGATAGGCTACACACAAAATTCAGATGTTGATGTCAAGGAATATGCAATTACACTATATGAAGTGCTTTGGAGGGGCACAGGAAATTCTTATGCTACACACCTTTGAGGTGTGCCCATGCACATATTTTCAAGGTGTTGCAAGTTGGTTAGGTGTGCCAAAAACTTGGCTTGGTTTGTGCAGCGCAGAAAGGGTTTTCACAACATGAAGTGTTGTTGTAGGTGCTTTGGCGCCAACACTTGCACTTTAGGAATTTTGTAGTTTATAGGGCACGAGAAGGGCTTATGCTGCACTGTCCTTTAATGCGTGAATGGTGTGACTATTTTTGATGTAACATAGTGAAGTAGTATGCTAAAGGGGCTTGACTGTGTTTAGTGTAACAGTAGTTTGCAATGTGCCATAGTGAAAACAGTTTCACTATACGGATTGATTTCCCCCTTTTTTTGATTTTTACTCTTTTGGCTCAGATTTTGATGTCCATGAGGGAAAACCTAGCAAGGCAAGGAGTGAAGGACAAATGGGCATGATTCATTTTTGAGACCGAGCCTTCCAGATTTACATATCTGGAAGAAAATAAAAAGGAGAGTTTGCAGGTGGGTACTTGGGTTTACAAATGGTGTTATCCTTTCCTTCTAGATTCATTTTTATTACTCAACAATTATAATCAGCTAGCCCAACATCCATAAAAACAACAACAAGGATGGTAGAAACCACTTACCTGGTATAAATAATGACTAATGAAAGAAGTGGGGTCCACGATCACGATGAATGACACACATGGGCTGACAGGATAATGACAGGCACAGAGGAATAATTTTCATGATTTTTAACTTGTGAAAATGACAAGTTCAATGCACACATATATAGAAAAGTCCGCATTTAATGCACCAACCACTTTTTCTTTGGCGCACTGGGAGAGATGTCAACATGGAGAAGATTGCGCCTAGCCATGGGTTTGGATGTGTCGACAGGATGATGGGTACACTTAGGTGCACTTTTTGGAGACGCAACATTTGGAGTGTTGACACTCTAGGAAGTGCGCCAAAGGCAAAGATGGGCGCAGTTTTGCAAGATGTTACAGCAATGGTTTTTGCACCCAACCCAAAAGGTTGAAAATGACCAAGTTCTCAAAATAGAGCTTATCAGAACATTAATAGACCTTATCAGGGGACCGAAACAGAATTTTGGTATGGTTACCTGTAAAATTGCCCTTGTTAATTTTATAGGATAACAGCTGGCTCTTTCTAGGGACTATTTTCGAGTGAAGTTTAAGGGTAGAGAATCCCATATTTCCATGTGCCTATCCATTGGGTTATAGAGTCTAAAACAAGGTTGGCAAAAAAGAAAGGAAAACACACAACATACAGAAAGAAAACACACGACAAAAACAAACACACAACTAAAGCAAACTATACAAAGAAGAGAGCAAGCTCTACTTCCTGAATATTTTGAGATGTTGCCTATTATAGGGAAGTGGGAGTTTAGTTCCATCTAGATACGAGAGATAGAAGTTATTCTCTCCATTCAGCTGTCTGATCTTGAATGGCCCTCTCCAAAGAGAATCAAATTTCCCATGTATGCCCTTTGGTTCTCTTCACTTGTCCCATAGGAGGACAACATCTCCCACCTAGAAATATATCTGGTTGGCCTTTTTATTGAACAATATCTTGAATTTATTCTAATGTTTGGTGATCCTATCAACCACCCTTACCCTTTTTTCTTCAAGTTATGTTAGATACATGATCCTCTTTTTAAGAGAATTTTGGAAAGTTTCATCTTCGATCACTCATGCCAAGCATAGAGCAGGGAGTTCCATGGAGATAGGGATCTCAGCATCAATTGCATATAGCACTTGAAAATGTGACATTCCAAGAGACCTCTTCGGGGTAATACGGTCTACCCATAAAGAATCATACAATGACTTGTGCCATGACCGCTGATTCTCATTGACAAGCTTCCGTATGATAGTCACTAGGTTTTTATTGGTGGATTTAGCTTGACCATTCCCTTGAGGGTAATAATCCAAGGCATGGGCCAAGGTTATTTTGTATCCATAGA